>OX155976.1:14142156-14692156 GCA_944548615.1 Micropterix aruncella
TATATCTCAAAAATCGAGCTTTTCCTTTTGCAACACAAAATGCCTCCAATTGAGGCGAATTAAAGCGAAAAAACTAAAATAAAACACTTTGATCACATCGGCAAGGCCGTTTCATAAATGAAGGATGACGTTTCGAAATAATTCAAAATTTCGGACGTTTCCAACATTTAAAATATGACATTATTAGGCTGCGTTAGTTATCAACGAGCCATTAAATCGAAATAAAAATATAAAACCTCCAATGCACAATGAAATGAAAGAAGATACTTCGATCTTAATTTCTGGCAGAGAAGTTTATACTAAAGACTATATAATAATATCAAAATAAGCGTTTCCCAATCATTCAAACATAAGCGTTTCCCAATCCAAGCTGGGATTTCCTTCGCTGCTGTTCAAGTAGCTTTTACTAATTTTATTTTACTGCGAATCATCATCCTATGAACGGATTATTTACAAAACCTTATCAAATATAAAAATATTATACAGTTTTTCTACCATGTTTCTTTATATATTTGCTAATGTTATACAATTTTATACAAGTTTACCTTATTTTGATATTATTATATAGTCTTTAGTATAAACTTCTCTGCCAGAAATTAAGATCGAAGTATCTTCTTTCATTTCATTGTGCATTGGAGGTTTTATATTTTTATTTCGATTTAATGGCTCGTTGATAACTAACGCAGCCTAATAATGTCATATTTTAAATGTTGGAAACGTCCGAAATTTTGAATTATTTCG
The DNA here is from genome assembly GCA_944548615.1 of Micropterix aruncella. Classification (NCBI taxonomy): domain Eukaryota; kingdom Metazoa; phylum Arthropoda; class Insecta; order Lepidoptera; family Micropterigidae; genus Micropterix; species Micropterix aruncella. The sequence goes on from OX155976.1 coordinate 14,142,898, forward strand.
AAACGTCATCCTTCATTTATGAAACGGCCTTGCCGATGTGATCAAAGTGTTTTATTTTAGTTTTTTCGCTTTAATTCGCCTCAATTGGAGGCATTTTGTGTTGCAAAAGGAAAAGCTCGATTTTTGAGATATATGGATGATGAGTGATCGTTCGTCGACGGTAAAGGGACCCATAAACTAACATGCACAATCGAAAGTCGTGCACATCCGTAAGTATATCTCATTCAAACATAAGCGTTTCCCAATCCAAGCTGGGATTTCCTTCGCTGCTGTTCAAGTAGCTTTTACTAATTTTATTTTACTGCGAATCATCATCCTATGAACGGATTATTTACAAAACCTTATCAAATATAAAAATATTATACAGTTTTTCTACCATGTTTCTTTATATATTTGCTAATGTTATACAATTTTATACAAGTTTACCTTATTTTGATATTATTATATAGTCTTTAGTATAAACTTCTCTGCCAGAAATTAAGATCGAAGTATCTTCTTTCATTTCATTGTGCATTGGAGGTTTTATATTTTTATTTCGATTTAATGGCTCGTTGATAACTAACGCAGCCTAATAATGTCATATTTTAAATGTTGGAAACGTCCGAAATTTTGAATTATTTCGAAACGTCATCCTTCATTTATGAAACGGCCTTGCCGATGTGATCAAAGTGTTTTATTTTAGTTTTTTCGCTTTAATTCGCCTCAATTGGAGGCATTTTGTGTTGCAAAAGGAAAAGCTCGATTTTTGAGATATATGGATGATGAGTGATCGTTCGTCGACGGTAAAGGGACCCATAAACTAACATGCACAATCGAAAGTCGTGCACATCCGTAAGTATATCTCATTCAAACATAAGCGTTTCCCAATCCAAGCTGGGATTTCCTTCGCTGCTGTTCAAGTAGCTTTTACTAATTTTATTTTACTGCGAATCATCATCCTATGAACGGATTATTTACAAAACCTTATCAAATATAAAAATATTATACAGTTTTTCTACCATGTTTCTTTATATATTTGCTAATGTTATACAATTTTATACAAGTTTACCTTATTTTGATATTATTATATAGTCTTTAGTATAAACTTCTCTGCCAGAAATTAAGATCGAAGTATCTTCTTTCATTTCATTGTGCATTGGAGGTTTTATATTTTTATTTCGATTTAATGGCTCGTTGATAACTAACGCAGCCTAATAATGTCATATTTTAAATGTTGGAAACGTCCGAAATTTTGAATTATTTCGAAACGTCATCCTTCATTTATGAAACGGCCTTGCCGATGTGATCAAAGTGTTTTATTTTAGTTTTTTCGCTTTAATTCGCCTCAATTGGAGGCATTTTGTGTTGCAAAAGGAAAAGCTCGATTTTTGAGATATATGGATGATGAGTGATCGTTCGTCGACGGTAAAGGGACCCATAAACTAACATGCACAATCGAAAGTCGTGCACATCCGTAAGTATATCTCATTCAAACATAAGCGTTTCCCAATCCAAGCTGGGATTTCCTTCGCTGCTGTTCAAGTAGCTTTTACTAATTTTATTTTACTGCGAATCATCATCCTATGAACGGATTATTTACAAAACCTTATCAAATATAAAAATATTATACAGTTTTTCTACCATGTTTCTTTATATATTTGCTAATGTTATACAATTTTATACAAGTTTACCTTATTTTGATATTATTATATAGTCTTTAGTATAAACTTCTCTGCCAGAAATTAAGATCGAAGTATCTTCTTTCATTTCATTGTGCATTGGAGGTTTTATATTTTTATTTCGATTTAATGGCTCGTTGATAACTAACGCAGCCTAATAATGTCATATTTTAAATGTTGGAAACGTCCGAAATTTTGAATTATTTCGAAACGTCATCCTTCATTTATGAAACGGCCTTGCCGATGTGATCAAAGTGTTTTATTTTAGTTTTTTCGCTTTAATTCGCCTCAATTGGAGGCATTTTGTGTTGCAAAAGGAAAAGCTCGATTTTTGAGATATATGGATGATGAGTGATCGTTCGTCGACGGTAAAGGGACCCATAAACTAACATGCACAATCGAAAGTCGTGCACATCCGTAAGTATATCTCATTCAAACATAAGCGTTTCCCAATCCAAGCTGGGATTTCCTTCGCTGCTGTTCAAGTAGCTTTTACTAATTTTATTTTACTGCGAATCATCATCCTATGAACGGATTATTTACAAAACCTTATCAAATATAAAAATATTATACAGTTTTTCTACCATGTTTCTTTATATATTTGCTAATGTTATACAATTTTATACAAGTTTACCTTATTTTGATATTATTATATAGTCTTTAGTATAAACTTCTCTGCCAGAAATTAAGATCGAAGTATCTTCTTTCATTTCATTGTGCATTGGAGGTTTTATATTTTTATTTCGATTTAATGGCTCGTTGATAACTAACGCAGCCTAATAATGTCATATTTTAAATGTTGGAAACGTCCGAAATTTTGAATTATTTCGAAACGTCATCCTTCATTTATGAAACGGCCTTGCCGATGTGATCAAAGTGTTTTATTTTAGTTTTTTCGCTTTAATTCGCCTCAATTGGAGGCATTTTGTGTTGCAAAAGGAAAAGCTCGATTTTTGAGATATATGGATGATGAGTGATCGTTCGTCGACGGTAAAGGGACCCATAAACTAACATGCACAATCGAAAGTCGTGCACATCCGTAAGTATATCTCATTCAAACATAAGCGTTTCCCAATCCAAGCTGGGATTTCCTTCGCTGCTGTTCAAGTAGCTTTTACTAATTTTATTTTACTGCGAATCATCATCCTATGAACGGATTATTTACAAAACCTTATCAAATATAAAAATATTATACAGTTTTTCTACCATGTTTCTTTATATATTTGCTAATGTTATACAATTTTATACAAGTTTACCTTATTTTGATATTATTATATAGTCTTTAGTATAAACTTCTCTGCCAGAAATTAAGATCGAAGTATCTTCTTTCATTTCATTGTGCATTGGAGGTTTTATATTTTTATTTCGATTTAATGGCTCGTTGATAACTAACGCAGCCTAATAATGTCATATTTTAAATGTTGGAAACGTCCGAAATTTTGAATTATTTCGAAACGTCATCCTTCATTTATGAAACGGCCTTGCCGATGTGATCAAAGTGTTTTATTTTAGTTTTTTCGCTTTAATTCGCCTCAATTGGAGGCATTTTGTGTTGCAAAAGGAAAAGCTCGATTTTTGAGATATATGGATGATGAGTGATCGTTCGTCGACGGTAAAGGGACCCATAAACTAACATGCACAATCGAAAGTCGTGCACATCCGTAAGTATATCTCATTCAAACATAAGCGTTTCCCAATCCAAGCTGGGATTTCCTTCGCTGCTGTTCAAGTAGCTTTTACTAATTTTATTTTACTGCGAATCATCATCCTATGAACGGATTATTTACAAAACCTTATCAAATATAAAAATATTATACAGTTTTTCTACCATGTTTCTTTATATATTTGCTAATGTTATACAATTTTATACAAGTTTACCTTATTTTGATATTATTATATAGTCTTTAGTATAAACTTCTCTGCCAGAAATTAAGATCGAAGTATCTTCTTTCATTTCATTGTGCATTGGAGGTTTTATATTTTTATTTCGATTTAATGGCTCGTTGATAACTAACGCAGCCTAATAATGTCATATTTTAAATGTTGGAAACGTCCGAAATTTTGAATTATTTCGAAACGTCATCCTTCATTTATGAAACGGCCTTGCCGATGTGATCAAAGTGTTTTATTTTAGTTTTTTCGCTTTAATTCGCCTCAATTGGAGGCATTTTGTGTTGCAAAAGGAAAAGCTCGATTTTTGAGATATATGGATGATGAGTGATCGTTCGTCGACGGTAAAGGGACCCATAAACTAACATGCACAATCGAAAGTCGTGCACATCCGTAAGTATATCTCATTCAAACATAAGCGTTTCCCAATCCAAGCTGGGATTTCCTTCGCTGCTGTTCAAGTAGCTTTTACTAATTTTATTTTACTGCGAATCATCATCCTATGAACGGATTATTTACAAAACCTTATCAAATATAAAAATATTATACAGTTTTTCTACCATGTTTCTTTATATATTTGCTAATGTTATACAATTTTATACAAGTTTACCTTATTTTGATATTATTATATAGTCTTTAGTATAAACTTCTCTGCCAGAAATTAAGATCGAAGTATCTTCTTTCATTTCATTGTGCATTGGAGGTTTTATATTTTTATTTCGATTTAATGGCTCGTTGATAACTAACGCAGCCTAATAATGTCATATTTTAAATGTTGGAAACGTCCGAAATTTTGAATTATTTCGAAACGTCATCCTTCATTTATGAAACGGCCTTGCCGATGTGATCAAAGTGTTTTATTTTAGTTTTTTCGCTTTAATTCGCCTCAATTGGAGGCATTTTGTGTTGCAAAAGGAAAAGCTCGATTTTTGAGATATATGGATGATGAGTGATCGTTCGTCGACGGTAAAGGGACCCATAAACTAACATGCACAATCGAAAGTCGTGCACATCCGTAAGTATATCTCATTCAAACATAAGCGTTTCCCAATCCAAGCTGGGATTTCCTTCGCTGCTGTTCAAGTAGCTTTTACTAATTTTATTTTACTGCGAATCATCATCCTATGAACGGATTATTTACAAAACCTTATCAAATATAAAAATATTATACAGTTTTTCTACCATGTTTCTTTATATATTTGCTAATGTTATACAATTTTATACAAGTTTACCTTATTTTGATATTATTATATAGTCTTTAGTATAAACTTCTCTGCCAGAAATTAAGATCGAAGTATCTTCTTTCATTTCATTGTGCATTGGAGGTTTTATATTTTTATTTCGATTTAATGGCTCGTTGATAACTAACGCAGCCTAATAATGTCATATTTTAAATGTTGGAAACGTCCGAAATTTTGAATTATTTCGAAACGTCATCCTTCATTTATGAAACGGCCTTGCCGATGTGATCAAAGTGTTTTATTTTAGTTTTTTCGCTTTAATTCGCCTCAATTGGAGGCATTTTGTGTTGCAAAAGGAAAAGCTCGATTTTTGAGATATATGGATGATGAGTGATCGTTCGTCGACGGTAAAGGGACCCATAAACTAACATGCACAATCGAAAGTCGTGCACATCCGTAAGTATATCTCATTCAAACATAAGCGTTTCCCAATCCAAGCTGGGATTTCCTTCGCTGCTGTTCAAGTAGCTTTTACTAATTTTATTTTACTGCGAATCATCATCCTATGAACGGATTATTTACAAAACCTTATCAAATATAAAAATATTATACAGTTTTTCTACCATGTTTCTTTATATATTTGCTAATGTTATACAATTTTATACAAGTTTACCTTATTTTGATATTATTATATAGTCTTTAGTATAAACTTCTCTGCCAGAAATTAAGATCGAAGTATCTTCTTTCATTTCATTGTGCATTGGAGGTTTTATATTTTTATTTCGATTTAATGGCTCGTTGATAACTAACGCAGCCTAATAATGTCATATTTTAAATGTTGGAAACGTCCGAAATTTTGAATTATTTCGAAACGTCATCCTTCATTTATGAAACGGCCTTGCCGATGTGATCAAAGTGTTTTATTTTAGTTTTTTCGCTTTAATTCGCCTCAATTGGAGGCATTTTGTGTTGCAAAAGGAAAAGCTCGATTTTTGAGATATATGGATGATGAGTGATCGTTCGTCGACGGTAAAGGGACCCATAAACTAACATGCACAATCGAAAGTCGTGCACATCCGTAAGTATATCTCATTCAAACATAAGCGTTTCCCAATCCAAGCTGGGATTTCCTTCGCTGCTGTTCAAGTAGCTTTTACTAATTTTATTTTACTGCGAATCATCATCCTATGAACGGATTATTTACAAAACCTTATCAAATATAAAAATATTATACAGTTTTTCTACCATGTTTCTTTATATATTTGCTAATGTTATACAATTTTATACAAGTTTACCTTATTTTGATATTATTATATAGTCTTTAGTATAAACTTCTCTGCCAGAAATTAAGATCGAAGTATCTTCTTTCATTTCATTGTGCATTGGAGGTTTTATATTTTTATTTCGATTTAATGGCTCGTTGATAACTAACGCAGCCTAATAATGTCATATTTTAAATGTTGGAAACGTCCGAAATTTTGAATTATTTCGAAACGTCATCCTTCATTTATGAAACGGCCTTGCCGATGTGATCAAAGTGTTTTATTTTAGTTTTTTCGCTTTAATTCGCCTCAATTGGAGGCATTTTGTGTTGCAAAAGGAAAAGCTCGATTTTTGAGATATATGGATGATGAGTGATCGTTCGTCGACGGTAAAGGGACCCATAAACTAACATGCACAATCGAAAGTCGTATATATATATATATATATATATATATATATATATATATATATATATATATATATATATATATATATATATATATATATATATATATATATATATATATATATATATATATATATATATATATATATTTATATATATATATATATATATATATATATATATATATATATATATATATATATATATATATATATATATATATATATATATGGGTGCATAATAATATAAATGATACATAATATCCACATTATACATATACATATTAAAATATACATAAACATACATAAACATTATACATATACATAAACAGATAGGTATATGTAGCTTCAGCCGGGAACGAAACGCACTCGAACTAACGGTATCCCGTATATTGGAAGGCAGGTTATTCCATAATCTTGCGGCATATACAGCAAAGGATAGGGTAAAGAAAGCTGTGTGATACTGACAAATTACTAGACAGTTTAAAGGTCTGATTGATAGCTAGGCGGTCTGACAACTAGACAAATTAAAGGTCTGATTGAGTATATTCCGAAAATATATATGTATCTATATGGATACCTACATTAACCACAAATATTGCATAAAAACCATAATAAAAATAATTATAAATACAATACTTTAATTTCTGTAACGGCAGTCGGGTTTTATATTTATTTGGAAGACTTCGGCTAGCCCATGGCTCGTGGCGGAGACATAATGTTCGTGCATGCTATCACTCTTATGGTGCTCCGTCACCGGGAGCATTCGCCTGTAATGTAACATTTTAAATTCGATTTTGAGCATTACGTTACAAAACTGTCTGCCTGACTGACGAGCATTCGCCTGTAATGTAACATAGATTCATTACAGTGCGCATCACTTTGATGCGCATTGATGTTACAAGTTGTATCAAAAATATTACAGATTGTATCATTACAGGTTGCGCGCTGTAATGCTCGGATCTTCTCTCTCAGTCATGTAATGCTCGAATCTGTAACGTTACATTACAGGCGAATGCTCCCGGTGAGGTAGCATCTTCATATACGATTATTCCATTTCCAAAAAGATGTAACAATAGATTGATATCGCATTCATGGATCCTTTTCTGTTTATTTCTAGAGAAGGCAGAGGCGACACCTGGAATGTATTCCAGGAATGACGGAGTGCTGCAGAGAGTCGCTATACGTGAAGTTTGTAGACTTTAAGTGGGCAGACTGGATCATACATCCGCCAGGATATCACGCATACTTCTGCAGAGGGGAGTGTAATTCTATACCAGCGCTGGCGCAAGCATCTCCGCATTCTTCGTTATGGCGGGTAAAAAATAATCATTTTTATTTTACACTTTTTTAAAGAAAAATAAATATTGGTTATGTGGGTGAACAGCTTCAAGCTTGAATAAGATATTGCCATTGATTATATCGCGTATTAGATTGCTCAATGTCGTATTACAATTTGTCAACCAGGAGTTTACTACGAAAAGCAACGTGTAGATAGCACATTTATTATTCTTCTTTTAATATGTTCAACTATGTAGTTGAACATATTAAAGAGCTAGAGCTAGAGCTATATAAAGAGCTATATATATATATTGTATAGCTATGTAGCTATACCCATCCACGCATTGCTGTGGCTCGCTATACGTGTTTTTTTTTAAACATGTTTTTACCTGTCACAGGCGGCATCTATTTAATATTTATTTATTTATTTATTTAAGAATTAATGACTATAAAACATTAATTTGCTTACAAAAAATAACAGAAACCGAATGGCAAAACCTTAACCTTTTGCTTATTTGATTCTGTCACCCAACTGGGACTAGCCCGTTCTAGGGTGGACAGGACTCTAATATTACAATCAATTATGTACAAGTTTTAGTAAAAAGCTAATAACACTAAATTTCCCTAAAATGTGGCCTTCAAAAAAAAAATATTCAAAGATAAATAAATATTCAAAGAAATAAATAAAATGCATTCCATTATATAATCGGCAATAAATATAATATAAAATTCGATTAAATAATATAAATAAAGTTATATGTGAGAAAAGAAAGAAACAGTCATTAATATTTAATACTAGCTGACCCGTGCCCACTTCGTTGGGCGGTAAAAACTTTTTAGTTGTGATGAAATTATGAGTGTGGTTCGGTGAGTACTGAGTGCTATGATATTTATTTCCTGACTGCCAAAAGAAGGGTTATATTTTACTGCATGTGTATGTATGTATTTGCATGCCAATTTGACTATATTACGGTTATTTGTGAGTGTCTTCTTCTGAGTGTCTTATTTGTGAGTGTCTTATCACTTAAACCATTTATGCAGTAAAAGGGAAATTATATGCAGTAAAAGGGGACAGTCTTTTGTTTTAAACACTTAAGACGATAAATTTACTTATTTTGATAAGAATTCATAATTGTTGATAATATGACCAATAAACATGACCTAACGATTATTTTTTTTTAAATATAAAATACTACTTTTTGTGACTTAAATATAAAAGTTAGACATATGCTGTCGCTGGATTTTTTGTAGGCATTATCAAGCTGTACAACTTTTCTCTAGAACTTAATCATATATCTCTCATCGTTAAGGCAGCGTTAGTAAGAAATGTTTTCGTTCGACCGTTTTTTATCCGACTTACTTTGCAAATCCGACTACCACGAAAAAGTCTTTTTATTTTCCGGATTAATGTATATCCTATGACACTTACAAATAACGTGCCTTTCTATTGGTAAAAGAATTTTCAAAATCGGATCTGTAGATCCAGAGATTACTTCCTACAACCTCACAAACTTTACCTCTTTATAATGTTAGTATAAAAAAGTTAAGTAATATAGTCTAGTCATAAATTCATTGTCAAAATAATATATAACAAAGTCCAATAATTTTTGGTATTCCCACCTCACCCCACTTTACCCCTCTCCCCCCTCTAACCCCCTCTTACTCCACCCCCCCCCCCCTTTAACCTGTCTCTTAACAAGAAGTTTTTTCAAAAAAATATAAAAACTGTTGTTTGATATTTTTATATTGCGTTCCTAACATATTCCCACTCTTCAAAAATAACAAAATTCTTTTTCTTCCTTCGCAGAAAGTCCTGGATACCTTCACCGCCTCCAAGAAGTCAGAGCTCAGGTCATGCTGCGCTCCCACTAGGTTCAGCTCACTCCAGATCCTATATATGGAGGCGAACAACACGGTGAACCAACACATAATACCCAATATGGTCGTGGAGGCTTGTGGTTGTATGTGAAGCATCTGCAAACCTAGGGTTTTGTGGAGTTTTTGGTACTTATAAACCCCGGAAGCGACTCCGGGAGTATTATAATAGTTCATGTCTGATGGCAGCTACTGATAGTTATGATAAACTTATCTTAATTAGGGCGTGGAATATTTTTTATTCTGATGGACATGATGTTTATCAGTTTCTGGTGCTTTTCTTTTTCATGTCCTTTACCGAATATATGTACATACGATATTATGTTTACAATAAACCCAGAGCCAGTGCCCAAAAAGTCACATCACTTTGTGACCAAAATTTTAATCATATCGTCGGTTTAAAGCACAATTATTGCAACTCCAAATTTTAAAAAAAATAATTTCTATACAGTAAAATCCGCATTATACCATTATCTAACTTGCACCAAACTTACATCTCAAACTGGCGCCAAATCTAATTGAAGTCAAATTTGACATTAAAAGCATAAAATTAAAAGTAATGCATTTTGTTAACTAAACTTTCGTGTGAACATTTGTTGAAGGAGCCATGTATACAGGGTGAGTTTTAATTAAACGGCAGAGAAGGGTGTATCAGTACCAGCAAATAAGCAACTTTAATATACAAAATAGGAAAAAAAAACAAAAAAACAAGAAATAATAGTACCTATATTTAAATAATTTGTTAAAAAAAAGTTTGACAATCGCTGAGCTCGCTGCGCCATCTAGCGGTAGGCAGAGACTCGCTAGTAAACAATATTAGCGATATTTTATCTATTTTTATTTATTTATTTATTAGTCAATAAAAAATTACACCGTTAGCACAACATAGATTGTGTTGCTCCTAACTAGGCAGAGCCTGTTCTAAGGAGAACACTAATAAAATGATTATAAACTATATAACTTCCAAGATAAAAATAAAAAATCTGAATCAAATTAAGTTAAAATGTAATTTACACTACAACAAAATAATATTACATCTATCGCTATAATATCGCTAATAAACAATATTAGCGATATTTTACCTACCGCTAGATAGCGCGTCGTGCTTAACGCTTTTTATACTATTTTTCAAATCATTAAAATTTTCAAATAAAAAAAAAAGTTTTTTTTTCAACGTTTTTTAACGTTTTTTCAATAGTTTCTTATTTGATCGTACTGAGTCACCTCCTTCAGGGATGCCGGTTGTTTAAAACTCACCATGTATTTCTGTTAAAAAATCTTTTCAATCCATCATTTTCAATTCCATTTGAAAGTAATTGTATTTCTTAATGTGCTTTATTGAAAACATATGACCTAATTCCATTTGAAGTAGTGTTTTATATGTTTGTCGTATTACTACATGTATTTATGTAAACCCAAACGCCATTTTGGATTTGAATATCTCAATACTAGAGTTGCACGCTGTTTTTATGCTCGATTGTTTTTATGCTGATTTTTATGCTCGATTGAAAGATCGAGCATAAAAACTAAAATAAAACAAGTTCTTATATGAATCACCGGTTCATCTCTAACAATCAGTCTGAAAATTTTTGATATCTTTAAAATATCTTTTTTCAATGCTTTAAATGTTCCTTCTTGAAAATCGCATGAAGTTCAATTTCCAGTGATCCCTTCGTGATGATTTGTTAAAACTATATGAATTTCAAATATTCCACGTTGTTTTACGTCCAAATATTATCAGAAATCTATGCTCATATTAGAAACCATGTAAGCTTAAGAACTATAATTTCATAGAGAAATCTATAGCAAATCGCATATTTTAGAATAAGTAGTCAATTTGAATCACTAAAAAGCAAAGCGGATGTTTGATAAAGAAGAGATTGTTTAATAAATGGAATGTGTAACTTGTAACCTCTAGCTGTGCGATAACCTCAATTAATTTCATGAATAAAATACATGACAACCAGTAACTGAATATAATTTTAAATATCGCAAAATTAAAATTAAATTTAGAAATATAAATTATTTTATTCTTTAATTGAATTAAAACGAAAAGTATTAGATTGATGTTAATTTATCGTAAGTGTACAGTAATTTTTCTTGTGATAAGGTATAATAGCGACGAGTTGATCCGCCATCTTGATTCTAACGTCAAAAATGACAGCTGTCAAATGAATACGTTTAATTTTGAGGTTTCCGCAGACCATTGATTATATATATATTACATTGCTCTGCTACGTAGTACAATTTGGCAACCCTTTCGCTCCAGCGAAATTGCAGGCGGCGCTAATAGCATTGACGGCGAAACTAATAGCAATTCATTTGATGATGAATTGACGATGAATATTTTTTTTATATATAGGACCGATTGATTATAAAAACCCAATAATTAAAGCAATGATAACATTGGGCTCGATTGCGTTTCTTCGTGAACTAATTCGGAAATAGACAGGGCAATTACGCAATTAGATTGTGTGAACGAGACAGGGCAATTACGCTAGAGCGGAATGTGAAATGAACGGTTGTCACTTTTCCGCATTAAAACTACCCACCAAAACATAACTCATCTGAATCTAAGACCGCACGAATTGTGTTCAAATGTATTCGGACGAGTATACGTTCGACGGGTTGTTTTTATCGACCATCCGTCGTTTCATATCTCGTTCCCTTAAACTATTTTCAGTTTTAGTCCACAAAGAAAAGCAATGTGAAATGGAATGTGAAAATCCTAGTTGTAAAATCCTAGTTGCCAAATCGTAGTATGACGCTGAACAATCTAATACGCAATATAATCAATGCGCAGACGTTGCTACAGTATTAGGTTTAGAATAATTTTGATTCTTTTACTATCTACTTAATTATTGTAATGTTAGATGTTTGATCTCCTTGTCTCAGCGCATTCAAATTTGAGGAGAATTAAGTCGACGGTTTCAAAAAATAGTTTTGTCACGATCTGCAAATTCGTTTTCAAAAATTAAGCTAGTCAAATCGTCAGTTTCTTTTTTTTAACAATATATACTATAAAATGACTTGTGACACCTATTCTTTGGAAGCAACGAATTAGTATTTAAGTTTTTCTTGTGACTTCTATGCTATTTATTAAAAAAATATTTTACTTATGTGTACCAATAGGGTATTATGAATTCATAATAAAAAGACATTATTTTAGTAAAAAATAACTAATTTGTGTTTAATTTCCGAAAATCATAGGCAAATTGTGTTTTAGACCACACGTTAACCACAGTTTAGATAGTTATTTTTTACCGAATAAAGTAGTTAAATAATCTACCGCGACTGCCAGCGCAGATGTTCGTAATCGACCCATTGAGACCCTCGGGGTGACTTGCACCAACCGGCCTGTTAAATTCTGCTAACCGTGGTTAGCTAACCACGATAAACAGTTTAACAGCCGGTTAAATTATGACGGCTTGCACCAACTATTTGGAAGTTCCGGTTAAATAGAGCCGTTAGGAGTCCGCAAAATCCACTTTTCAGTGTTAGAACATGACCATAGACACAACTGAAATCGAGATTGCTCGCATCATCCAATCACAGCACAGTTCAAAATGGCGGACGGGAGGTTCTCAGCTCATCAGCTGTCAAAGTGCCCACTCTTTTGTTCATGTATCGCTTTCGTGTCTCCCTGATTAACATCAGACATATAGGAAAACGTTTTACGAGTGCGGTAACCAAAAAAAAAAGCGAAAAAACGGAAGCGCAGGCGACGCGATCAAATTTAACCTCGAAAATTGACAGCTAGCGTTTGACAGCTCTCTAACTACTGGTTAGTGGCGCTAACCGGGTACCAGGGCTCAGTTAGGGAATTTAACTGCCGTTAGTTTAACAGAGCATGGTGCAAGCAGTTTCGAGTATTCAACTGTGGTTAGACTCTTTAATCACGGTTATCTATCTTAACCGAGCTTGGTGCCATCGCCCTCGTTCTTTCTATACTAGACTATGGTGATTATGTTAAGTATTAATATTAATAATAATATTAAAAAACTCTTTTTGTTCATGAAAAAAGGCTAATTCATTGCCTTGCGGCAATATCTATCAGATATTTTTTTTAATTATTTGTTGTGTGGGGCTTTTCTAAGGTTTTTATGAGCCTTGTAACACTGCGACCATTGCTGATCTATTGTGTTCGCCACCTGCTATAGTTCTGCGCTAGGCCTCGTGCCAGGCTTTATCAGGAACCGCAAGAGGCATTTGGCGCCAGATTGTTTTACCTCCTCAGGTTGGAGGTAATGACCACCCAAGTGGGTGTATCTTATACATCTATCAGCTAACCTATAGATTTAGTATATATTGGCCTCGATTGCGTTTATTCGTGAACTAAAAATCGGAAAAGAGTTCATATGAACGAGAGGGAGCAATACGTTTGAGCGGAATATGAAATTAACGGTTATCACTTTTCCTCATTAAAACTACCCACTGTAGATAAAGCAGCCGAATCTAAGACAACACGAAATGTGTTCAGACTTATTCGGACGGCTATAAGTTTGACAGGTAGTTTAGGTGCGGGAAAATTGATGGTCGTTTCGAGCCATTTTCGAGAGTTTGTTGAAACCATGTTTTAACTGTAAAGCTTCAGAATATTCGAATGCCAATTTTCTTATTTGATTAGCAGTACATCCGTAGAAAATACTTGCATTTTTTTACAGTATCTGCTAGTTCTTTTTCTATTTCTACACTAAACCACAGTATAATAACACCGTGACTAAACACAGTCGTTCATCCGAATCGTGGTTCCGAGAAGGACTTTCTACTGTATCTCTTTTGAAGGCTTGAAAAGGGGATTCCCACCACCACAGCAGCCTTTCTCATGGAATACTTCTCTCTTTGAATAAGCTGCACAGGTTTTCCAAGGATATTGGACGACCAGCTAGCCTTTCTAGTCTTCCGAGATCGTTTTTGGCATCTAGAAAAAAAAAATATTTTTAATCAAAGTAGGGACGTAACTCAGTAAGCAATAACATGGCAGGCAATGGTGGTCAGCTGACCCCTATTGCCCGCAATTACTCTGATGAGGGAATAAAATCAAAGCAATAAAAGATGAAAAGATACTGGCAAAATAAGTTTGAAATCATGTTTTTAATGACGTTTATTTAGTACAATAGTAAGACTTTTATAAAAGTCTTACTATTGAACTAAAACAAATTTCACATTTACCTTCATTTTTGTTTAGTTGAAAAATAAGGTCGACGCGGAGCAAAAACTTAACGCGCCTGTACCGCTCGGACGCGCGGCGGACTCTTCTTCTTCTTTTTTCCTTTTAGCAATCCACCCAATGAGACAGCGGACTCAGATTGGATAAAGCCAAATTTACCGCGTGAGATTCATAGCACGCGACGTTTCAGCGATGTTACAACCGCCGTTGACCAGGATAGTGACAACGGCAGTTGCAATATCGTCGAAGCGTCGGCTGCTACAAGCTTCATGCGGTTCGTTTTTATCTTATTTATAATATCAAACAACCGCGATTTTCTTCGATTTCATAAAACTGTAACGGCCCACATGCAATCAACAAATGCATTGATTTCCAGTGAAATACACTGACACGAATTCAGCTATTTTGCTACCTCGTGCAGCGATGAATCAGCACGATGAAACAATACTTTCACTCGCAATATTTTGTATTGCATCATATATCGGCCTATATAAACCGGTAAAAACG
Source organism: Micropterix aruncella (assembly GCA_944548615.1). Classification (NCBI taxonomy): domain Eukaryota; kingdom Metazoa; phylum Arthropoda; class Insecta; order Lepidoptera; family Micropterigidae; genus Micropterix; species Micropterix aruncella. The sequence goes on from OX155976.1 coordinate 14,158,128, forward strand.
CAGCCTCGAGTGATCACCTCCCCCAAGGTTGCTACGGCATACTCGGTACCCCTCTCACGAGGTCGCTCAACGAGTCCGGCTCCTTGGTTTCCTTTTCCTTCCTTTTCTGATCGAGAAGCATCAGTCTGCATCCCCACAGACTCGAGCAGTGCCCAGTACGAGATACTAGGAGCACAAGTAAAATCCTTATCCTCACATCCTCGTAAGTTCATTCATTCCGCGAGTCACTTCATCCGCGTCAATATTACCTATTCGGAAAGCGTTACAGCTGGCAATATCGAACTCTCAATCAATTCAATAAATACCTTCTGATTCACTCAAAATCGCCTTTTAATACGGAGATAACCCGCAAGTTGACACCACCACCTCACACCGCACAACCTGGAGTCTAGTGAGGGGTGGTCCCTCACAAAACTAAAATGATACACTTTTGTACGCAATGTGAACGTAGGCTAATTCTAAATATTCATTTTGCTTAATTATTTTATATAAGTTTTTAAGAACAAGTTTTTATCTAGGAAATGGAAAATGTATATTATTTCAATCTAAAGCTGATGGTAAAATATTGTTAGTTATTTGGCTTACTGATGGGGCATCCATCGGTATGGAATATGTAGGTACTTTGTGAAACTTCTGGGATACCTACCACTTCGAAGCGAATTTGAACTTTTTTTGAACAGGAACGACTGTAATTTGAAATGAAAAGTGGAATCCAAGATGTTTCTTGTTTTATTACTTGGCATATTCATAATTTTATGAAACCTTAGTAAATTAGAGATATTTAATCGTGTTTTAATCTAATATTATGTAAATGTATTCTATGTACAATTCTAACTATTAGCAGTTGGAAATAGGAAGACAGAATGTGTTTTATCGTGTTGACATAAAAATACAAAAAAAATACTTAGATAAGTACCAAAAAAATATGCATAAAAACAACGTAACTTTGTTTATATACATACCACTTACATATATTTTTAATAATTAAAATTATTCGTTAACTAATAACTTCTAATGTATTATATTAAATATTAATTGTTCATCCAAAGGTAATTAATTCTAAGCAGTATTTTTATGAAATTATAAAAACACAAAAAATCTAATAACTCGAACTCCAATTATCCGAACTCCGACTATCCGAATTTGTGATTATCCGAAACTATGATGGAAAGGAAATAAACAGGAGAATATTTGTTTGTTTGTTTCAAATATTATTCAAGAGCATTACAGATGAATCCAATTCCCCCTTGAATATTAAATCTAGAGTTTAAGTCCATGACTGACTTACAAAATTAAATTGATGACTAATACATACATAACTAATAAGATGAGGATGACGTGTCACTTGAGGAATTGAGAAACATTCTTTTGAAAATTCCTGGATGTTCATAAGTTAGTGCTGAAGATATAGGAGAGTGGATGTTGTTAGATTCGTCAGACCCTGAGCTTTAGATTTTAAATGATGATGAACATGGGAAATATGAGAGAAGAAAATGTCGAGGAAGAAGATGACCTTAATGTCGAAGTTAAAGCAGCCACAGGACCATCAGCTAGTGAAGCATTTGCCGGCCTTGAAACTGCGATGAATTGGATGGAGCGTAATTTATTTATTTATACTTTATCTTTTTTTTATAGTTATATAAAATAATTTGCGTTAATTTTTTTTACACATTTAAAAAAATACATTTTATAAAAATTGCGAAAGGGCATTACTTGTCAGGATTACATCACCCCACTAGGTATACGCCTGTGTTGGGGTGATGGATACAAAGTTCTGTGGTATTTGCTGTACAGGTACGCCTTGCTTGCTGTCCTTCTTTTGTATCATAAAAAAAACAATAGGTACGTAATATAATTTAGCATAATATAATATAAATAATATAATATAACATAACACAATATAATATAATATCATATTATATGACATGAAATAATGTATAATATTTATATATAGGTATATACATATATATATATATATATATATATATATATATATATATATATATATATATATATATATATATATATATATATATATATATATATATATATATATATATATATATATATATATATATATATATATATATATATATATATATAGGTATATATATATATATTGAAGAAAGGCAAGATTTATGTTGCCTTCTTGCAGGATAACTGCAAGGGTTACAATATCAAAAAAAAACAATATAAATTTAGAATTGGGCGCCGGAAAGACTATAAGCTAGCTTGAGCAAAAAGACAATTTTAAATACACGGGTCGTGAGAAAGGTAAATTAAAATCAATCAGTGTTTCTTTCTGGTTTTTATTAAAAAAACATTATTTATGCGAGGCCTAGTGCACATACTAAAAGACCTAAAGTTTACATAACCGTTTCACCAAAATTACACAATATAAATTACAATTAAATTACTAATTACAAATTACAAAAAACGGCAGCTTCCGGAATGGTTGGCAGCAATACGAAAAAAGATATATTTAACAAATACGGGTTCTACTTCCGACGGCGTAATACCGGACTTCGTCGCGGAAATTCAGTTCCCTCGGGCCAAAACCTACTGCGAAAAAGCCGGGCCTGGGAGTCAAATGGCTGGTCGAAGGCAGAGCTCAAAGATCATAGAGCTGTTCTCCAGCCCAAGACAAATGCCCTGCGATATCACCCAAAATTACATGAGTGACCGCACGAAATTTCGCACTACTCAAAAATATGGAAAAAACGAATAAGCAACTTACAGACTTTCCTGGACTTTTTGACGAACAACTGGAGAACTGGCACTAACTCCGCAGTTAAATTTTAAACATGGTTTAAACGCCGATTTTATGCCAAAACTGATTTTTATAATTAAAATGCCGCAGCCCGCACGTACAATTCGATGAAGCGCTCTTGGTCTCTTATTTATATGATCAGTGGGTCTCTCTCGAAAGTATCCCCCCAGCTGTCGTCGACAATTTTTCCGCTGCGATTGATGTCAGCTGCAACTCGCCGCGGCCGCCGAGGTGCTAGTACGGTACTCCGATGATCGTACTCTCGTACTAGCCGTAGTCTGGAGCAGGTAGGTAGGTCGTATGGCTTCAGATCAGCAGCCAGGCTCTAAATGTCGGTCCTTAACGGCCGTGGAATGGCAGAGGGCTTCCTCAACGACCTTCCACCAAGATCCAAAAACGCCGATACGGATTCCCCGGATGTGCTCGCTCTCGACGAGTATTGCCCGAATAAGGATCCGATATGTAGATCCCTCGCAGAAGATCCCTGCCGCAGAAAGGGCCTATTACTAGATATTCGCGCCGGGACGAGGAACGGGTCTTTCGTAAGGAACAGCTATAGCTAGAGTCCAGACGTCTGATTCCGACTTCGCCAGGCCGATCCGAAGGATCGCAAACAGAGTTAAAAACATCGAGCACTTACCAGGAAAACCTCTTGTCCTATTCCTAACACGGACTTCCCTGGGATCTTGAGATTCTGCTGCTTGGCGATAAAATGAGAGCGAATTCCATTTACGGGTGGTAGATATACTACATTTTTGGCGGGCCCGTAAAGGAAATTCGATTTTTCAGCGCGCGAGATTTTGAATTTACATTAGGCATTTTTATTTTGGATAATTAAAAATCATCGCAATTTAGAGAATATTTCTGATTTTTATTTATTTCTAAACCGATGATCAAAATCCCCTGATCTCTATCCTTCATTTTTGTATCCTCGAAAACCTTGTACGACCTTTAAGATGGCCAATTTACGGGGGGCGCCAGTTTTGCATGCGGCAGTCTTGCACAAATGTCACTTTTGACAGTTCCAAATCTGTTGAGGGCAGATTTGCAGGAGGCAACCTTGCAGGCGGCAACCTTGCAGGCGGCAACCTTGCAGGCGGCATTTTTGCAGACGGCATTCTTGTAGAAAGCAAACTTGCATACAAACCCGAAGTTAGCAACGTTTGAGAATGGCGCATTAGGACATGATTACATGAATAAAATAATTTTATATTATTTTACAAACCAAAAATAAAGCAGTAAAGCGGTCATATGTTATTAATTTTAAATTTAGAAAAATAAGTAGCAAATTATCATGTCAGGGTAAATTAAAGTGGTGAATATTTTTACCTCTCCACATTTAATTACCGGCATCCTTGTAGTGGATGATTCAGTACATCCACTACAAGGATTAGCTGTACAAATGTTTTAAGTTTTTCTGTTAGGTTAGGTTAGGTTAGGTTTTTCTTTCCCTAAAATCGAAGTGACATTAATTACCGGCATCCTTGTAGTGGATGATTCAGTACATCAAATTAAACATTTAAAAAAATGTTTTAAGTTTTTCTGTTAGGTTAGGTTAGGTTAGGGTTTTCTTTCCCTAAAATCGAAAGTTGATTGCTGAGATCCGCGATGGAGAGGACACTCAAAGAAGTGGACTGGTTTCTTCCCTACCCTGACATATGAAAACGCGGCTTTTGTCGATTTCTACTCTGGTAACACTAAATTTTAAATACGATGTTTTGCTTCTAACTTCATTTTCTGCAAAAATGCCGTCTGCAAAAATGCCGACCCTCGAAACGTCAGTTTGACATTTGCAAAACTGCCTTCTGCAAGATTGCCTTCTGCAAAACTGCCGCCTGCAAGAATGCCGTCTGCAAGATTGCCGTCTGCAAATCTGCCTTCTGCAAGTTTGATGGGACCCCCAATTTACCATCTAGCACTCATTCTGATATTGGATCTATGAATTAAGATTCCTACTATATCAAAATAATTAACATTTAAAACGGAAACAAATTTAATTTCGGATTAAATAAATTAAACACCTTCGGATATTATTACGAAACATCGCATCAATCTCCTACGCCTGGCAACGATCTATTCCGACGTCCTTACTCGGCCGGCTTCGTGTACGATCGGCATAGAGTCGAGCGCCGGACGACGAAATAGCGCTCGTGCCGCGGTCGATTGTAATAAGTCGCCGGATGACAGCTCGTAAACATGCTCGCGAAATATGTGGATCTCGAATTGGATGGGAAAATGGAAGAAAAGCAGCGGGAAAACGCGGAGAGCGTTACATCCCCCGTATATATATATATATATATATATATATATATATATATATATATATATATATATATATATATATATATATATATATATATATATATATATATATATATATATATATATATATATATATATATATATATATATATATATATATATATATATATATATATATATATATATATATATATATATATATATATATATATATATATATATATATATATATATATATATATATATATATATATATATATATATATATATATATATATTTTATATATATATATATTTTATATATATTTTATATATATATATATATATATATATATATATATATATATATATATATATATATATATATATATATATATATATATATATATATATATATATATATATATATATATATATATATATATATATATATATATATATATATATATATATATATATATATATATATATATATATATATATAAAATACAGTATAACATAATAAAATATAACATATTATAATCTGTATATCCATAATTTACATCTGTATATCCTATAATTTGTGGTGAGATATATATAATATTTTAATATATCATACTTTCGCATTCATCTCTAGTATAATTCGAGAGCCAATGAGACACCCGTCTCTTGAACTGGTTGTCGGTTATGCTTAAAATCTGTCCTGTGTACGAGTTAAATATATTATAGACTTTAGGTCCGAGATATGCGTAGTGTTGTTGTCCGTATACCTACAGTCCTCATTTTTGGTTGAATCTGTTTGGCTTTGTGTCTAGTGTTGTGTTTGTGCTCTGGTTTGTCTTTATCCGTGTTCCTCGTGTAATTAATTAATTAAATAATACAGTAATTAATTAAATAATACAGTAATTAATTACAACGGACCGTTTTTTTCGGAATAATCCAATTATCCGAATTTTTGATCATCCGAATGGGGTCCGGTCCCAATTGAGTCCGTTAATTGGAGTTCTACTGTAATGGCAAATTTCTATTGCCAAATAATTTTTAAATTATTCTGTGTTATTAGTGATTATGCAGCGTGCATTTTCTTTAAGTGTACAATCAGATTTGGTCGTTGTCCGAAGCCACGATTGCATTCTTCACATACATAATTCTTCAATTTCTCATGAACGACAGCTATATGCATTTTCAAACACTGTTTTCTGGAAAATGACCGAGCACATACCCCACACGTGTATTTCTTCAGCTTCTTGTGAACTGTGTCTACATGTACTTTCAAAACCTCCCGCCTTGCAAAAGCACGATCGCATTTCTCACATGAATATTTCTTAGATTTCCCGTGAACTGCCTTTAAATGTCCTATCAAATGCCCCTTTACTGCAAATGCACGATCGCACTCTCCACACAAGAATTTCTTTAATTTCCTGTGAACCGCGTCTACGTGTACTTTTAAATTCCTCCTAGAAGTACAATCTCGATCGCATTCCTCACAGGCGTATTTCTTCATATTGATGTGAACTTCGTCTACATGTCGTTTTAATCTGCTTTTCTCTATAAAAGCACGATCGCATACCCCACATGAAAATTTCCTTAATCTCCTGTGAACCGCTTCCACGTGTAATTTTAAATACCATTTCTGTGTAAAATTACGACCGCATTCTCCACATGAGTATTTCTTGAATTTATCATGAACGCTATTAATATGACGATTTAAACTAGCCTTAACAGAGAACGTCTTATCGCACTTCAGACAAACATGCGAGTTGACTCGGCCAACACTAGATCTGCCATCGCCAATATTGCTGCTTCCAGATGGTCCACCTTCGGTTGGCTCTGTCTTAATGAAACGATGTTCCTCTTCGTGGAATTCGACCACGTCACCTCGCTTATCCGATATGCAGTAACTCAGAGGAATTTTCAAATCTGAATCATCACAATCGTAAACCTCATTTTTAAAGACGGCATTTTCCTCAATCTTGACAGTCACGTTTCTGTAATCGTCCACAAATAGATCACTCATCTTTGTATGAAGTAACTGACTGTTTTGAAGCAAATGATTGCAACTGCGCTGCGGTTGAGCTCGCGAAGGAATACGATTTTTGACAGCTGTAATTTTTCTCGGAGTTGCCTTTGATTCATTTTGATCACTGGCACTGTCCATCCGTGGTATTCTTACGTGGTCTCAGCATATCGCACCTCCGATCAAATAGAGTAATAACTTGAAAAATTACAATTATGGTGTTTCTTTATAAAAATTATCACCATTTCTGATTTTACACTCCCAAAAAAAAAACATAACTGGTACTTCGCTAGTGCCATTGACGAATTAGTAAAGTTACAACTTAACAGTTATAACTTTTTTTGGTAGTGTAAAATGAGAAATAGCGATAACTTTTATAAAGAAACACCATAACTGAAAATTTTCAAGTTATTACTGTATTTGATCGGAGGTGTGATATATTCTGAAAGGCGTTGCTCTCGTATAATCACTCCCTCATTAAAAGTTGGTTAACTTTTAAAACCGTTAATGCAGGTGTCCAGGACATTGCAATGATAAATATCATTGGTGATATATAGATACGGCTTACGAACTACAATCTTCAAGATGTATTTTTGATAGTCGAAGCTCAACCTCCCCGTCCTATTAATCCAGAACATAGAATAGCTCTTGGACGTATCACAATATACAAACTACTGTTGGTAACAGGTACTTATTACAAGCTTTTTCATGATACTAATTAGAGTGTCTTACTTATTTTTAAAGACAAATTGAAAATGTAAGGGGTTGTATCATAACTGAATAAAATAATTAAAAATATTAGTGAATCGTTAAAATCAGATCATTTTTAAAATAATGCTAATGTTTTTCAAAAAACTCATAAAACTAAAATTCTTCAGATAATTATGGTCGTTCCCAGGTATCAAAGTTAGGTTACACGATACAATACACCGTTCGTAAATCACGTGATGGTTTCGAGTTTTATTATAAATTAGTTATTATTTAAATTTAAATGTAAATTATTTGCTTGGCAATTTTTTTATTAATGAGATACAACAGTGAAATACTACAAATTATATTAAATTACATTACATTTTGTATCCAATTAGCAAACTAACAGCTCTTGGACGTGTCACAATATACTATAGGTAGTAATAAACAAACTACTGTTGGTAACAGGTACTTATTACAAGCTTTTTCTTGATACTAATTGGAGTATCTTACCTATTTTAAAAACAAATAGAAGAGTCAAAATATATTAAAGAACTAAAATACTAAGAAATAACCAACATAAAAATGTAAAATATATACAAATAATCAATACAAGTAATACATAGATACACCCTTGTGCAAATTAATCTGAACACTGGCAATTTTAGTCAAATAATGGTTTTATTCATGAAAATCATACAAAACTTTAACTTAGCTTATAAATTAGTATTTTATGTGGCCTCCTTTAGCTTTAAGTAGCAACTGTATACGCTTCGGCATTGATTCCACCAAGTTTTTACAGTTTTCACGAATTTTCGGATCTCTGTACCACACCTCAATTACAGCATTTACGAGCTTTTCTTTTGTAGTGCAGTCCATTTTTCTTAGCCGTGCTTTACAGATTGACCACAAGTTTTCGATTGGGTTTAAATCTGGAGAGTTTCCAGGCCAATCCAAACACATAATGCTGTTATCGGTAAAGAATTTCTTTACCAACTTGGAAGCATGGCAAGGAGCCAAGTCTTGTTGAAATATTTTAGTCTCTGTTGGAATTTTTTTTAGCTCATGTATCATTCTGTCCGTCAAAACTTCTATGTATTTTGCACTATTCATCATTCCTGTTACCGGAACTAATGCACCAGTGCCATAGAATGAAAAGCAACCCCAAAACATTTTCTTAACGGGATGTTTCACCGATTGTTGGATATGGCCTGGAGAAAGTGGTTCTCCGTCTGCCCTGCGAACGAATTGGTAACGCATACCCTGGACAAAAAAGTGACTCTCGTCAGAAAATAAAACGTTTTTCCAATCCTCAGAAGTCCAGAGCTTATATTTTTGTGCCCATGTCATCCTTTTTTTCTTCATGGTTTTTGTAAGAAGCTGTTTTTTTAAGGGTCTCCTAGCTTTTCGCCCACTTTCCAAGAGTCTTCGACGTACCGTAGATGCGTGCACGATCGTCCCAGAAGCTGCAAGCTCCTTTTGTAAGTCGTCACTAGTCTTGTGTGGGTTAATTTTACTGTTGCGAATCAAAATGGTGTCATCTTTCATTGTAGTTTTCCTTTTGCGGCCACATTTTCCGATTCGTTGTGGCAAAATTGAACCAGATTCCCTGTGATTCCGTATGATGGCGTTAGTTGATCCCAGTGATATGCCACATTCCTCAGATATTCGTCTTTGACTTAGCGATGTGTGCGCATCTAGAGCAATCACCTTGCTACGGATTTCCAACGAGATATCCATCGTCTTCGTAGGGATGAATTACATCCGAATATCTTCAAAAATCTTCAAAAAGTCCCCGACATACACAATGTGAGGAAAAAACACTAAAATCCACGCACAACAACAATATGACAAGCTCTTAGGGTCACATTAGAGGTTAGAATGACATTTCACAGTACAGAACAGTGTTGCCACATCAAAAAAACAGATTTTACTTGCCAGTATGAAATATTTTGAAGTGTTCAGATTAATTTGCACAAGGGTGTAGGTACAGTGGCGAAACTAAAAAAATGAGCCCCAGTGCAAAATTGAGCAAAAGGCCTCTCTCCCCACTTACTTACATGCATTATGGCATATAATATGATCTATTTACTGTATGCCTAGATACATTACATATTTACATTGTAGCTATAATATAAATTGGCGTGTTGATTTGGGGGCATTGCCTTGAACATGTTGCAGAGCAAGTTCCCGAGAACTTATGAAATATTTTTGCGGTAGTATGTTCCAAACATTTGTTCCTACTTTGGCGCTTTACTATTAATTCAATTACTTAATTATATTTCTCTATCTTAGAATGTTGGTACGAAATAAAAAAAAACAGTTGTTATTACTCTATTTTATGTAGAACTACCAAGTGAAAAATAGGTAAGACTAAAAAAACGCACATAATAATATTATTACAAACATACTACAATATTTGCATTAATTACGTCATATTTAAATTAACTAGGTACTTAATGTATTTTATAAAATACTAGATGACCCGGTGAACGTCGTACCACCTAAAATTTATTTGATTGTAACTCTTCATAAGCGTTTATTAATCCTAATGAACGTTCCAAATCTAATTCATTAAAATCTATAATATGGCCGAATCATGTACGGTTTGGTTTCGTTTGGTGATTAAATGAAAGTCGTTTGTGATTGAAATAAATTCAATGTATTTAATTTACATGATAATATATCAATGCAACTCACATTCAACACAAAACATTCTAGTAAACTATGTTTTTCGTTTTGTTTTACGGCGCGTAAATATACAAAAATGATGGCTTTCCGACCGATGGCTTGGAAAAGACGGGACATACAGTTGTCCATGCGCGTAATACGGAAATTCCAAGTTAATTCCGCAAACTTCCAACACGCGTGATTTGTCATCGTGAAGGCCAGACGCACGGGGAAACTAAATTCCGCTTTCCAGAATTACCAAGTGTACAACTGTAGATTGTCTTTCGTATGTCGCAAAGGAAAAGATGCGCCAAATCGCCTCGTTACTGCTGACATAGCGACACGTCTGATACTGAGATACACCTCGTTTGAATTCCTCACAGCGAAAACAGCCATATCGCTTTATTTTAAGTATTTACAGCATATTATTATGTAATTTATCGAGTTGATGAAGTTGCAGTATTCCACATTGATTTGCGCTTTAAAAGCCTTGGACAATAAGGCACAATCTAACGATTGACCACATTTACATCTTGCCCTTTGACCTTCACAACTGCAGATCGCCCATTGTCCGCAACTGATCGGCGACGATACAATGGGTATCCGTCATTGCCTGTGATGGTGTTAGCAATCAGGTCTCTCGGGTAACGCCTGGATCAGTTATTATCGAGCATACAGGGCGAGATGTTGGTATAAACTTCGCAAAGTCCATAAATCATATTCTTAGGCACCACTGCAAGCAATTTCGGATTAACAGCTTCATCTTGTATTTCGGCCGAGATGATGGAATCATCTCACATCAGTGCGGTTTGCACTTCAAGTAGCTTGCCGCACATTTGACTGACTTCGTCGACCAAAATGACCAATATCGATTTTCAGTTGTTTCTTTGAGTTTGTCCTAAATATTTTTTTTTGTAAACCACCCCTGAATCAAGCCAAACAAAATAAAAGAAAAATATTTCAAATCGGTCGAGTCATTTCCGAGATCCTGCGAGACTAACGCACGGCGATTCATTTTTATATATAAGATTCTAGAATAGTCGAATACCGAAAATAAAATAGGCACTACTAGGTAAATACCAAAAACAAACCGAGTATGAGATTTTGCTCTAAAATACCATCGCCAACGGCCTGAATAACGAAATGTATGCCAGACTCCAATATTCTCCCCGTGAGAGGTGTGTGAAGTTCTCGCTAGTTCTATGTACCGAACAATAGGAAACCAAATACGCACTATGCGCTAAGGTAACTTCAGTTTGGGTTTTAAAATGGCTCAAAGTACGTGAAATGTGTCTTTGGTATTTAGTATCTTTTTAATATTATTCACTGCGAGTGCGTGCCTTATTAATGATACTGCCTCAGGTATCTAGTGTTGTCTTTCTTTTTCATGTTTTTTTTTTCGTTTTTCTTTGAAGCCTAGTGGTTTTTTGTTCTTTTTTTTCATAATAGTGTATTAGTAAATATAAGCTACAACTCTTCCTTAGAAATAAAACAGATGAAAACATTATTTGTGTCTGACATTTAATTTTTTGGTTTTACTCAATTCAAGCGAAATGGTATTTAGTACCTACCTATTATGTTTTCGGTATTCAGTTTTGGTCTCGATTTGCGCAAAATCATCGATCAGTTTTGAGAACTCCATTTTTTCAGCTTATTTAGCTTCCTAGTAGATTTGGATGGAACTTCGATTGTAACGGAAGTTTCATTTTGGGCCCCCAAACTTCTGAGGGCGGCGCCGCACCGGCTCAGTTACGCCACTGCGTAGAAACTTTTCTAGATACTGTTTTTCAATTACTATTACGTTATGTAACATGAAAGCAATATAGCCAGATAAAGAATCATTCATCAATTCAAGTCATGGCCATTGAATTGATCAGATCATAGAAAGTGGGGCGGGCTATCAGTTAACCTTAATGTGTTTTATTTATGTTACGTCTTCCAGCTGTTTAAGTCATAGGAAATAAATTATACGATATAATGCTACATCAATAACATAAGCGGATTATAATATAAAGTTGAAACAGCGTGTACCTAAATGTTGTTATTGTTTTGTACCACTTCTCGATGAAAGGTGTAAAATTTAAAATACGTATGTACTCAAATATTTCAAATATAATGGGAAAGAAATTGTTAGGCTGGTGGGTATATGCCTGCCAGTGGCGTAGCTAGGTGGTCAAAGGCCCTGGTGCGAAGAGGCAATTGAGCCCCCGTCACCCATTAAACAAAATAAAACCAATTGAAATAAAAATTGATTGATTTCTCATAGAAATGGTTGAACGAATTATTATCAGTTGGGCACATACCCAACTGTCAAGTTGGGTTCTCTGCGGGGCAGGTGGAGTAACTAGACAGTGGACTGTTTTCGTCCCAAGTTTTATACGCCCACCTCTCGGGAGACAGAACGATCCAATATCGTTAACACTTCCTGGGGTGACGGGTTCGCCCGTTGTAGTTGACAGCTCTAGTTGTCGGGAACCAGTGTTTCAACGCGGCTTCGGACATTATTATATTTATTTATTTAAGAATTAATTACTATAAAACATTGATTAGCTAACAAAAATAACAGGAACCGAATGGCAAAACCTTAACCTTTTGCTTATTTGTTTCTGTCACCCAACTGGGACTAGCCCGTTCTAGGACAGACAGGACTCATATTATATACCAATATGCCATTATTGCGTTTGCTAATATTATACGAGTATACTTTATGTCAATAATTTTCAATTGCATTTCGTGGTATTCATGTGTCTCCTAAGACTACTCCTATCGCCGAACGGACGCTCACATCCAGAGCAAACGAATGGCTTCAATTTTCTGTGAACCGTATCAATATGTTTAATTAAGTGTCCCTTTTGTGTAGATGAATGGTTACATTCCGCACAGATAAACCTATTTTCGAGATGAACCGAGTTTATGTGTTTCATTAAATTTCCTCGCTGTCCAAAACGACTATTGCATTTCTTGCAAACGAACTGTTTCAACTTTCGGTGTACGGAATTGACATGGATAGTTAACAGAGATCGCGTGAAGAACTGCCTCTTGCACTGCTCACATGAATATTCCTTCACTTTGCGATGGACGCAGTCAATGTGCTGTTTAAACTGTGTTCGAGTCGGAAATGTTTTGTTGCATTCGCTACATATAAAAAACGACGACTGCCTGTGCGCGAAATTAACATGATTAATTAAACTGTTTTGCTGAGCGAATACTTTCTTACACTCCTGGCAGTCGTATTTCACATTTCGATGTATCGAATTGACGTGCACTTTTAAATTTGCTGCCTTTGCGAAGGCACTCTCACATTCCCCACACTTAAATGTCTTTAATTTTCGATGAATTGCAATCGCGTGACCAATCATGTTCTGTCTATTGCTGAAGCCACGGTCACACTTCGCACACGTGAACTTCTTCTCTTTCGAATTATTGCAGTCGTTGCAGATAAACACAATCTCCTTGTTGTATTTAAAAACTGGGGCTCGCTTACTTGTATCGAGGACGCGATCGCATACAATACAAGTGGAATCATCGAATTTGGTCACAAATTCTTTGGAATCTTTCAATTCGATATCCTTTTCGTCTTCTCGAGCATCAGATTCAACAGGATCGATTCCTTCGTGTTTGATAAAGCGAACAATGTCCTCTTCAAAATCAACAATTTTCTCTCCCGTGCTAGAGGAATCTGGCTGTTCCTTTTTAATGTCGACGTCACTCTCTAGTTTTACTTTAGTGTATTCGATACTTTTACTGCTTTCTTGACTGTCCATTTTGATATTCTGTATTCCTTATTCAGTTATTTACAAATGAACCGCTTTCTTAGGAATAATAGTGTCGTCCTCAGGCAGTGCTCGCTCAGTCGACGCTCAGGCACAATGAAACGTCAAAGTCTTCTTCTTTTTTTATGTGACAATGCACCGAAATCAGGTGATTTATGCCAGTAGTCCAGTGGCAATTCTCCTTCTTCCTTTTCTTTTTAGTCTTTTGTGGTATTTCTTTTAAATCCAGTTGCAGTATATTGGGTTAAGAGGGCTCCGAGCCTATGCCGCTACACAAATGTAGGTAATTTACGCTTGCCGGCGGCGGCCACGCAGGTGTGACTAAATCGCATACATTGATAACGCTGAACAGACGGTCACCCGCCAAAGCGATGTAACACGCATTTTATAATTTTATTGCTCGTAAATTGCAAATAACAAAAACTGCAAATTGTGATAAAAGCAAATCCTTTTGCACACGTATTTATTAGACCAAAATGGTCGATTTGACCCGCCGTTCCGACATATTTGGCCCAGCGGACTCAAAATAGCAGCCGTTTTTCAAGATGGTCGCTAATAAACCAAAATGATTTTTCTCATGCTGATTTTAATGACCCATGGGCCTTTTCGGCTATTTTGGGGTCGTATATTTCAAATATGGCAATAAAAATAACTTTAGTTAATTTTGAACAGGATTATAAACATTTTTAACGAGTATTTACTTTCACGTTACCGTTATGTTATACGCGTCTTCTTCGAGTATTTGCACACTGGAAAAGACGAATCTAAAGTCAAAACTGTCACAAAAGTCAAACGAGAGAATAATTTTGTGTATGCTGTAAGTAATTTCTGAAATTTGCTACCCAGAAAACATGGAAAATTTGAACTATATAATATAGAATATGTGAATGGGTCTTTGACTTTGAATTTGTAGTCGCTGGCTCAAATATGACGACTACGTGTGTTTTGAACAACCTTTGAACGTATTTTGAACCGATTTGAACATATTTGTACTTTTGGCCAGAAAACTTAAACTTTTGTACTCGGTGTCATCATCAGAATTGGTCAAAATAAATGTACCGTGGCCGTTTTATTCTACACTAGGTATACTACACTATATATAAATGATTGTACACATTCTACCTTGTTTGTAAGCAATTATTTATTTATATTTATTTATGTTTATATTTTCAGCATCATATTTGAAATGTACGACGCCAAAATAACCGAAAAAGACCCATGGGTCTTTAAAATCAGCACGAGAGTAATCATTTTGGTTTATTAGCGGCCATTTTGGAAAATTGCCGCCATTTTGAGTCCGCTGGGCCAAATTGTCGGAGCGGCAGGTCAAATCAACTATTTTGGTCTAATGAACACACGTGTGCAAAGGATTTGCTTTTATCACAATTTACAGTATTCTTTCAAAATATGAGACGAACCGCTTCCACTATCAGGATAGCAGATACTTTATGATTCTGAGTAAAGAAATAAAAATGGATAATGCTTAAAACAATTATAACATTGTTATTCTCATCAGTACGAGGATAAAATGTATGTCGAGAAGGATAAAAAAACAGTAATTATTATAGGTATAACTAGCTACACCGAAACTTTAATTATTTCAAAAAGCAGTTACCTTTATAAATAAACTACTTCCGACGAAAAGAAGGTACAGATAGATTTCGCGGCTTAATGTGATTATATATTTTTGAACAACTTCAAATATGTAATTAAAATTAATAAAGAAATAAATTAATGAATGGCACTTTTAAACAGTCTCGAAGAGGAGTTTTGTGGATTTCACTCTGTGCTCCCCGGGATTCGCCCGTTAGATGAACAATTGGAAAGTTCACGAGCACCTTTCTTCTTCGGACCGCAGACTGGTGACATTTGGCATCGGCCGTCGCGTTCCCCCCACGCCACAATCCGAGTGGCGATACCGAACCGGCGACATTAACTGGGACCCGTTTGGTGAAGTCCTCTGCGAGAATCTTGAGGCCTTTCCATCGCCTTCTAGTAGTACCGCATAGGACTTGTGTGTCGCACTTAATGCGGCCATCGAGTCTTCCTGTGATGCCGTAGTAGGGCGGAAGAAACCCCGCGGTGGTTTCGCGGCCCCGTGGTGGTCTTCCGAACTCTGCGATAATTTTAAATTTAATATTTTAAATAATGTAACGTAGCGATTGAAAATTAATGTGATTGAAAATTGTTATTTTTTGTGATGTGACGCAATGATGAGATGAAAATTTTCTGCTGATCGATCAAGGTGAACAATGTATGAGATGAAGTTAAAATAAAGAAAAATAAAAAAACTCAAGTTTCATTTTTTTTTAAACTCTCTCTATACTATTGAATATCTATGATATTGAACATTTTCAAAGCCTATTTGATTTTAAAATGTTTTTCAAAGGATTTTATTTTTCTATGGTTTTAAAATATTTCTAAGTATTCTGTAGTTTTGAATATTTTTAAAGACTATTTGACTTAAAAATGATTTTCAAATTATTTTATTTTTGTATGGTTTCAAAATATTTCAAAGTATTCTATAGTTTTGAATATTTTCAAAAACTATTAGATTTTAAAATGATTTTCATTTT
Organism: Micropterix aruncella; assembly: GCA_944548615.1. Classification (NCBI taxonomy): domain Eukaryota; kingdom Metazoa; phylum Arthropoda; class Insecta; order Lepidoptera; family Micropterigidae; genus Micropterix; species Micropterix aruncella. The sequence continues at coordinate 14,174,865 of OX155976.1, forward strand.
TTTTTAATTTTTTATGGTTTCAAAATATTTCTAAGTATTCTATAGTTTTGAATATTTTCAAAGACTATTTGATTTTAAAATGATTTTAAAATTATTTTATTTTTCTATAGTTTCAAAATATTTATAAGTCTTCTATAGTTTTGAATATTTTCAAAGACTATTTGATTTTAAAATTCCCGTGCTTTTTCTGGTTTAAATGACGTGTCGCAACCTTAAATCAGTGCATATCCTATCAATGCTCTTTGTAAGCTAAATATCTTACAGCCAACCACTTATTTTCAACTTACGAAAATGTTACATCTGCATGCCGAAATGTCCTTCGTTGCTCACTCCTGATGGCGAAACTGTTTTCAAAATCAATATTCAAAATCAATATTCTACCTGTACATGGTTTATGCGTCTTTCAGTATATTTTTATTGAATTTCAGGTTTTTCACGCAAATTAACTAAACTATTCGAGATTACAAATTTCGAATAGTGGTCCCTTCAGAAAATATTTTCAATTGTTTTACGCTTATTGGAGTCGATCTATTTTTTATATAATGAGCATCGTATCGATCGAATCTTGGGGTTTAAAACTATCTCATTTTCTTATATGTATCTCGGACTGAAAACAACATCGCTTTCTCATGTCTTCAGACTGAAATTTCACGCTGATTCAATGGCGTTTCTTGGAAAACGAAATATGTTTTCTTACGCTTCCCCATTAACTAAAACACATGTAGAGTATTATAATAAGTTATAACAAAGATGGCATAAACATCCATTAATAAAAAACAAATATAAAAAATAAAATACTTACTGCTGTTTGCTTTCTCGTGACGATGCGTGACGACGCGGCACTGCGGTGTAGAAGAATAAAATATTACGTGAGCGGGAACTGATAAGAGCTAACCGAAAAAGACGTGCTCCCGCTTCTAATAGCAGCAGGGAAGTGAATCTATTTCATAGCGCGCCTGTGTATTTATTAACGCGGCCAGCCCATACAAAAAATGTATGGAGAATCTGATACCTGATTTTCTGGGATTTATTGTATAAAATCCTATTACAATCATTGAAATTTAAATAGCTTATAGTGAAGATATGTCATTTAACTTTCTTTTATAATAATTTGTAATTCAAATTAGTTATTATTTTCCCAGTGAGGACTAAAACCCCGCGCCCATTTTTGTATATTTTCTCGGGTGTTTTTATAAAAAACTACGCAAACTATTGCCAAATTTATTAGCTCACCTTATAAATGACTTATTGATAAAACCGAGTGTTTTTTGTCACTGCTTTTATTAGCGTAGTTTTAGCGGAATAACTAAAACGCTATACCCTAATTTGAGAAATTTCGTGCAGCACCCTCTTAAAACTACTTGAAGTTGGTGATACTGATTACTATATGCCTTTGTATGAGGGAGTTAAATATGTAAGGTATCCAATATTTTCAATTCATTTATTGATTTAAAAAAGTATATAAAAATTATGTAAAATTGTAATTTTCACGTTATAGGATTTAAAATTAAATTAAATTAAAATTTTATGTAAAGTCCATAATTTTCATTCCACGAACTGTACATTTTGATGTACTTTAGAACATTATAACGTCATAATGTTGGGTATAAAAACGCCGATGTTTTATGGACATAATCACACTTTAGTAAGCCGTGACTGCTATGTAAGCCGTGACTACTATGGTAAGCCGTGCCTTTAGTAAGCTTTAACTTTAGTAAGCCGTGACTACTATGGTAAGCCGTGCCTGTATATAATAATAATAATAATAAAAGCCTTTATTCGCTGACGTATTATACAATTTTGCCTTATGTGGTAAAACAATATATTTTATTATTTTGTAAAGACTACGCTTTACATAAAATGTCCAAAATAAGGACCGGACATTTTCTCGGGCATTAACAATTAATATCGCAGCTGGCAAGCCACATCTCTTATCGGCCGCCGATAATTTGAAACGGCAAACCGCTTTTTACCCCCACTCTCTTCTCTTCTTCTCCGGACGACGGCGAGTGCGCACGCCGGCGGGACGGGCCTAGCCCGGTCCCGCCATAGATACAAAAACCGTTGATAGAATAAAGCCGTATCGCGTTGAGAGCTACATAATTCATAAGTGAAATCAGCCAAGCAGCCCGGCGGACACCGTTCAAGGATATCTCTGGCAAGTCCCATTCATTCAGTGTATTTTCCAGTAAAAATTCTTACCGCGCGATCTTCCATCGCGTCGGTACCCCTTTTTAGGGTTTTGAAGGACAACCGTCCGTTTGAATCTCCGAGCCGTTGTCGATACGTAGACTCAATTTATTTCTTTAAAGGATACTTAAATCTTAATAATATAAAGTAGGATAACGTGCCACGACTGGGGAAGGTGAATAATAGGAAAATTCCCACGATTCTAATAACCGCGAAACGCGTACGTGCCTTCAGCCTCAATACAGGTCGGCGAAGCTAGGTCGTTGCCCCCATTTCAGCGCACCATTAGAGGAAACCGTCGTTCATGGTACCCGAGGGATAAATTAGAATACCCGCGAAATCGCGCCCACATCAACCCATCCTATCTTCCTGAAATTCCATGTCCACTCGCTCGCATACTTCTTCATTTTGAATATATAAATTACCGCATTCAAAGTACCACAGTTAACCCTCTCATTTAAATATAAGTTCGAACATGATAACTGATTAAGACTTTGTAAGAATAAACCTACGGCCAGATTTCCGCACTGTAACATATCCTTTGAATAAATATTGTACAGTCTTCAATCAGAATATTGACTTTTCATTTCTGAAGGTTTTTAAGGTAACAATCCGGAATACCCGGAGGGATTCCAGCGAGAGGTAATTCCGCAATCGATACGTAATATCAAATATTCATCTCTATGGAAGGGACGACATTTAATTCGCAAATTTCCCGTCGTGGATCTCCTTGATCGCCACCTTCCTGTCTTCGGGTCTGAGGACGACTTTCCACGGGTTCAGGAGTTGCTCTCCCTTCTTCGGGGCGAAGTACCTGTAGAGTTTTGTGTTCTCGATCTTGTAATCCGGGTTTGTATAGGGGTCATTCAGAGTGGTTTCATAAGTGTGGTTGTACCAATCGCTTTCGGCGGGTGCTGCTGTCAGGACTTCGCAGGGAATCCTCGATAGCGCGTCTGCTACGACGTTTAAACTACCTTTTCTATGGATTACTTCCATGTCGTACTGTGATAGTAGCGTACTCCACCTTGCCAAGCGTCCTGATGGATTATCTAACTTTGTGAGCCATTTAAGACTCGCGTGGTCTGTCACCACTTTGAAATGGGCTCCGTCTACGTAAGTTTTGTAGTGTTGAACGGCGCGTAGGATGGCCAACAATTCACGCTCTGTGGTACTATAGTTCCTTTCGGCTTTATTCAGGACCTGCGAGAAGTATGCTATTGGAAGCTCAGTTTTGTCTTTTTCCGAGTATTGAGTATTGTTTGTGTGCTCGATTTCTGGTGGAAATGGTGGCATTGATCTCCTGTCGGTTGGACTTGTCTTTGAGTTGGCTCTTGTATTATGCTGCTTTTGTTGGGTTTCGTCGTTGATGGTATGAGTTTCCTTGTTTTCTGTCATGTCTGGAGAATGTTGACGACGCTGGGCTTTCTTGCTCGCTGATTTTATCTTGCGTGTAGGCATTTTGCTTCTTGACTGAGTTCGGAATTATGAGGTGTCTATGTGCTCGAAGGTCCGTTATTGCAGGGAGAGAGTGTGTTGTTGTGTTTCTAGGTGTTTCACGATAGGAAGGAAATATGACGGAAGTACAGCATGCACAGAATTTCGTCTCTAATTGTGTTGGCTATCATCTTCCCATCTTTTAATTTGACGTCCTTTTTGTCTTTTCCCATTTCTAGGATACCAATCCATTACGTCCTTCGTCCATTTTTCTTTGTTGGTTCTCATGATGTGACCAGTCCAGTTTCATTTTAGTTTTCTAATTTTGTTTAAAACATCGTTCACCTTTGTTGTTTTCCTTATTTTTGAGGTCGTCCACCTGTCCTGTAGCCTTATGTTTAGCATGCTTCGCTCCATGTTTCGTTGGCATACTATAAGTTTATGGTTGTTTTGTTCGTTGCAGGCCAAGTTTGACACCCGTAAGTAAGACATGGGAGAATGCATGTATTATAAAGTTTACTTTTTATTGACGTTCCGTGCCTGTATACTAATTAATAATAAATTGTTTAAATAATAATATTTGTGTTTACTTGCTCTCTGTCTGGCTGAGGTAAAAATCGACTCAAGATTGGAAACCTGGTCTTCGCACAGCATCTGGAATGGGAGACCAGGCCCCTTCCAAAAGAGAGATATAATTAAAGAGATAATTAATTATTATTATTTAATATCTATTAATATAACACTAAACCTAAGGATATTTATTATGTTTTATTGCTGAGGAAAAGGAATGAAGGATTTATTGCTAAGGAATAAAACACTTAAAGTGAAACACAAAATAAATTTCTCACCTGACGAGCCTAATATGTTAACCCCCCCCCCCCCCCCCCTTCCCTGTCCAACCCTCCACCTCTTTCAGTGGCACGCCTAAGAACAAAGAATCTTAACAATGTTTGGCTAATTCTGTCCTAGCCTGTTCCTTGAAATTATTCTTTTATCAGGCTACTTTGAAATATTTTTAATAAGCGGAATTTTACATAATATGCAAAAACAAAATTTTTACGGTTATTAATGAAATGTATATATTACTATTAGTAATATCGCAAGATGTATAAGGTAATATCACATTCTACGTTCACGGGAAACAAAGTTTTATATAGATTGCTTCTAAATGCCTCTTTAGATCTCCCTTTCGCTTCAATGCACGATCACACTTTCCACAAGACGAGTTTTACAAATTGATATGAACTGTTCCAATATGTCTCTTTAGAGTTCCTTTTTGTGTAAATGTATGATCGCATTCCGCACAACAGAATTTCTTTAATCTTATATGTACTGCGTTTACATGCTTCTTTAGACTTCGTTGTTCTGAATATGCACGACTGCATTCTTGACACACATATTTCTTCAATTTCAGATGTACTCTGTCTACATGCCTGTTAAGGTCTGATTGTTTTGAAAAGGCGTGGCTGCATATCTGGCAGACATATTTCTTCATTTTTAAATGTACCGCGACTACATGCATTTTTAGATGTGATTTTCCTGAAAAGGCGTCGCTACATTCGTGACAAACGTATTTCTTTAATTTTAGATGTACGGAGTCAACATGATTCTTTAGATTTCCTTGTTTTGAAAAGGCTTGACTGCAGACCGGACAAACATATTTTTTCAATTTAAGATGTACTGCGTCTACATGCTGATTTAGACTTCCTTGTTCTGAAAAGGCTTGACTGCAGTCTTGACAAACATATTTCTTCAATTTTAGATGTACTGCGTCTATATGCTGCTTTAAGTGCGTTTTTTGTGAAAAGACGTGGCTGCATTCCTGACAAATATAGTTCTTTAATTTCATGTGAATACTACTAATATGTCTACTTAAATGATGCTTTAAATAAAACGCTTTGTCACATTCCGGACACGAAAAACCCTTTTCTCCCTCAGGACGTTCACTCGCTCGTAAATTTCCATCGTTATCGCAACTTGGACTACTATTTGGTTCCACTTTAATGAAGCAAGTCACTTCTCCGTCAAATTCTACTGTATTGTCGCTGTCATCCGCATGGAAATTTGTTTTGACGGAATCGATTGTCACCGTTTTTATTGCGACATTTTCACTTTCACTGGACGAAATTCTCTCACCGCTGTTACTTGGATCGCTCTTTGGTTCTGGATTAATAATACATGTCTCTTCCTCGAATAATTTAACAATATTTCCTTTCTCATCAGATTCTGCATTGAAATCTGACAGCGAAATATTGTTATCTGAGCCCCTTTTTTCTCTTTTCACTTTGACGTTGCTGGAATGGCCTACAATACTTTGATTCATAGTGATAGTTTAGTGTAATACTATTGAAACACGCTCGATTTTCTGTCGACCTAACAACCAACTAACAACAAGGCGTCACAAGATTTTGACAGCTGATAGTGTTGCCAGGAAAGAAACATAGGTTTAAATTTTGGTAAAACTCATTGCTATCCGTTTATTTTTAGGACTGTTACAAATCGTCACGTTATAGTATAGTATAGACGAATTAGCAAGAACAAGTCGATTTGAAGAGTTTACTGCAATAGCAATGATCATTGCAGGATTTACGTATAGATCCGGGTCTCCTGCGCGTGCTTTCTCAAAAGAATACACAAAAAACGTTAAAATACACAAGCTATATCCTGCGTATAGAAATGTTTCATGTTTAAACAGACATTTTGTGTAGATATAAAAATAAGTTTTGACGAGGAAGACGTACTTTCAGTTTTAGCAATTATAGACGTAATATCGGGAGAAGAAACAACTCGAATCCATTGTCATTTTTTAAACACAAAGTAATATAACCTAAAAAACCGTGTTAATTGACAGTTCCGCGCATGCGCGCAGCGATTTGACAATAAAACGAACCATTCACGTGCCATTCCCCTCCACCCGCTCGGGGAATGTTTTCTAAGTGCCACGGCAAACAGAATCATTATGTTTGCATCACGTTTGCATAGACAAATGTGTTTGGCCACGCCGATTTGTTTCGATGATTTTGTGTATTGTTTCGAAAAAACACGCGCAGGAGACCCGGCTTAAGCTATACAAGCTATAGCTTAGGGCCCCCACTTTCTTGGGGGGCCCCGAAAAAAATGTCCGAGTGAGCAATTGTGGGCCCCATATCTCAAATAGCTTAGGGCCTTGTCAAGTCTAAATCCAGCCCTGGCAATGATGTACAAAAACATATATATATTTTTGTAATACAGTACCGAACAGACATGAATTTGCTTGAAACAAACATGAATTTTTCGTATTTTTCAAATTAGCAACATTTTTTGTTTTCTTACTGGCAATTATTTTTTACAGTTTAATGTTTGAATGCTTATCTAACTCCCTCAAATGAATGGCGATTAGCTCGGGTTGCCTACGGCAAAATGTATATAGATTTATAATTGTATATAATTTACAAAATGTATATAATTACAAAATGTATATAATTACAAATAATTTACAAAATGTATATAATTTTGGGCTAGCGCTTAAACTGCCCCTCTGCTCTACGCCAACTCCAGAATAACCAAAAATTCGATTCTGTGCAATTCCAAAGATCCGGCAATATCGAAGCACGTAATAAGTGGCTGTAGTGATTCAAATGAACTACAAGCCCGCGTAGACTTCCACAAAAGGTTCCTTACTGGAATCAGCCAGAATGGCACTGGTCTGGGGTATGGCAGTACAACCACGAGCGACGTGGACTTGAAGAAGTCTCTTTTGCGGGGAGATTACGACAGCAAGAGTATGGCTCATGCTATTGGCCTTCAATGCCAGAATGACTGGACAACAATTGGTGACTTTTGCATTCCGCCTCCAATGCACTGGAAGGTAATGCTCTATGACTGGACGCCAGAGATGCTGAAATTTTATTTGAATGCCTTTCAGCATACACTTCCAGACCCCAGTAACCTCGCTCGTTGGAGCTTTGCCGAGGATAGTTCTTGTCCCCTCTGTAGCAATACCCCTTGCACAGCTAGACACATTCTAGCTGGCTGCAAGGTGGCCTTAGATCAAGGACGGTACACTTACCGCCATGACAAAGTTCTCGCTGTTATTCGCGAGGTAATTAGTCTCTCAGTGGCTCGTGCCAACAAGGGTTTGACAGTATCCTCCAAACCCCCAATACAGTTTGTGCGGGATGGCTCTAAAGGCAAAAAACATTTAACTACAAAACCTTTCTCAATAATCGAGAAAGCTACAGATTGGACTCTGGAGGTTGATTCGGTCTCTAAGCAGTATAAATTCCCTGAAAGTCTCGGATGCACAGCCCTCCGTCCAGATATAACTCTTTACTCTCTATCTCGGAAGGTGGCTCTTATTGTAGAATTAACTGTTCCATGGGAATCAAATATCCCAAAAGACCACGAGTACAAATTAAATAAATACCATGATCTTGCAAATGCCGTAACCCGGAACGGCTTCACTGTTCACCTTCACGCGGTGGAAGTTGGCGCTCGTGGCCTGCCAGCTAAATCTCTATTTCACCTCTTTAAAGATCTTGGCCTTTCCAGAAAAATAATCAACTCTTTCTTAGAAAAATTATCTAAAACTGCGATTTGCGCATCTCAAATTCTATGGCTTCGAAGGGGGAGTGAATGGGTGGCAAGGTGAACGCTCACATGTGGCAAGACAGCTGTCCTAAACCTACCACAGCCGGTTAGTAAGTCCGGAATCCACTGCTCACCCCCCAGAAGTGTAAAAAATAGTATTATGATGGGCCCAACTCCGGTCGGTGAATTCCATGGCAGCTCCGTTTGTATTTATTATTTATTTACATTTACATTTACATTTACATAGAGCAGGGTTTTCTATAGAGCTATAGCATTACTATAGAGCGGATTACTATAAAGCGGCGCACATTTACATTTATATTTACATTTATATAAATTTATATACATTTTGTATACATTTTGCCAAGGCATCCCTTAAGGGACGCCTCACATTTGAGGGGTTAAGTCTGTGTCTGACTCATTGTGCTTCTTGTGAGCACGTTTCCAGTCGATATAACCTATAAAACAGAGTTTAATAATTCTTTTGAGTTAGTGCGAGAGTACATGTCACATAAATGAAGTCCCTGTCGGTATCTATTACGCATCGGTCTAATGTGCCGAGCAATAATGTATTCATTTTTGTGACATATATGGAGTAATGCTGACGCCACGTATTCTATTGTTGAGGAGTCTGACCATTTTTAACACGCTTCTATTAGGTCGACCTGTATGTAATGGAATCTAAGGTAACTAATTTAACCATCTTCCAAGGATCGTAGCGTCATGAAAAATGGCAGCTGTATGTAGTTCTGATGACAATACAATAATATGGTACTGTCGAACTGATCTGATGATGGAGTCGGAAGATATGAACTGGAACTTCATGATGAACATCGTATCATACCTGTGTTTGGACTTGTTAGAAAAGTCTTGGAATGAAGTTTGACCACGATTAGGTTTCAAGGCCTGATGATGAAGCCGGAAGATAGGCACTGGCATTCCATGATGGAATATCGTATCATAGCCGTGTGTATGTGAATATCGTATCATAGCCCAAAAGCGTGTTTTTAGTGGTTTTTTTTAAACTATTAATTGGTAAATATTTAAAAAATATATATTTGCACATTTCCTGCGGTTTACTTGATCGTCTCGAGAGCCCTTAACAGGGTGCAACAGTATACTCGCCGATTTGAAAACATTTTACATACGTATTCGAACATTTTATTATAATCGTCATTGGACTCCCATTTGTTATTTAATTAGTTCCTTGACAGTTATTTTATACTCCTTGGATTATTTGCAACGTTTGTTCATTTATTTTCAAGTTCTGTATTGCATCCACTGTCTACTGAATTTTCAGAATTTTCAGCTACTAGGCCATAGAACATGGCCATAGTAAAAGTAAAGTAAAAGGTATTTATTTCCAATACAACCATACAATTGTGTAGGAATGACAGTAATTAATCTTAAACTAGTTACTCAATTTAGACAAGAGATGATATACAATATATAGCTTTAAACTTACCAATTTACAAAAACATAGACTATATGATAACAGTTTACAACAAAACAATTAACGGTAAATAATATGTATTAGATTAAATGGGTAGATACGATGCTATGTATTTTCAAAATATTTTAAGAAGTCGTTATGGGCATACATGTTGATTTTAAGCAAATAGACTCGGATGGATCTCTTGAAAATATCGATGTTTTTAATTGCTTTTAATCTTTCGGGCAATTTATTGAAAAGTTTGAGGCCTAAGTATCGACTAGTCGCCTGGAACTTGGCAGTACGTGCTACGAACGGTTGGAGATACAGGGTTTTATTCCTGGTGTCATGCCGATGTACTTCCTCGTGGGATATGGCCGAGCTCTTATTGCAATAGAATTCGCAAAGAGCTTCTTGAGCAAAAATCGCATATACGGTCAATATCCCTAGTTTTTGGAAGTGTTCACGACATGACTGCCGTGGACCAATACCTACTATCGCACGTATGGCTCTTTTCTGGAGAGTGAATACACTGTTGATGTGTGCTGCATTACCCCATAAAAGAATACCATAGCGCAGGTGTGACTCAACTAGCGCGTAATAGGCCGATATTACTTCAGTTCTCTCCAAACAATTTCTGATGCGTAATAGAGCATAGCAGGCTGACGAAAGTTTTGACTTAACATGCTCTATATGTAGATTCCATGACATCTTTGCATCCAGATGTAGTCCGAGGAATTTAACTGATTCCGCAAGTTCAACCGGGTAGTTAACTTTTATAGATGATGTCTTGCTATTAAAATTTAAAATAACAGTTTTAGACATATTTAGAGACATCTTGTTCGCATTAAACCAATCATCAAGTTCACCAAGAGATGTATTGATATTGGCAGTGAGCGTATTTATGTTGTCAGCTTCAACTACAGCGCTAGTATCGTCTGCAAATTGGGTGACTTCACATTTAGATAGATTTGGACTCAGGTCATTTATGTAAATAATGAAAAGCAACGGTCCAAGAATTGAGCCTTGGGGTACTCCAATATTGACAGTAAGTATTTCGGAAGTTGCTACGGACTCGATTAGATCTCTGCCAATATTGGCTATTTCCACTTTTTGCATTCTGTTTTGCAGATAAGTCTTGAATAGGTTATTTGCCGTACCTCGGATGCCATAATAGTCTAATTTTGCAAGTAGAAGATCGGTTTGGACGCAATCAATATAGCCAAAATAGAATATAGCCAAAATACTGCCTGATCAAAGTATTGTAAAACTCTCTTGCATTTTTTTGTCGCTACCTCTTGAACTATTATTGTGATCCACACTAATAGTAGGTTTTGAGTTAAATCAAACAAGAAATGCATCTAAATATCTTTATTTCATCAATATAGTGCCCAAATTCCTTTAGTTCATAATTTAACTATCGCACCCTAATTTTAACACTACCATTACAAATACGTAGTCTTATAAAAATCAATAATTTATTTGGGACGAAATTTATCATGGTTGAATTCTTAAACATTATAAAAAATTGTGGAATAAATACATAGTATACCTTATACAAAAACATAATTCGGACGAAATTATCAACGAAGAAAAAAAACACGAATGAATTGACAATTGAACTCCCACCGGCATTTGAGGTTCTAACACGAGGCTTCTTTCTATTTAGCCTCTTTAAGCCCCGCTCTTGACCACTGCTTGGCTGCATCGCTAAGATGGAAGCGAGTCGGCACTACTCGTCACAAGTGAAAAATGTATGGGAAAGAGAGACAGAGAGAGAGACATAAGCGATGCTGCCAAGCTTTGGCATAATAATATAATAGAGGGGGCATGAGTGTATTCTATGGATACAAACTATCCAATTCCGTCGACTTTCTCTTTAAATACAATTTAAAACACAGCCAAAATATTTACGGTAACATTACGATAATCAAGTAACATTCGGTGGACCAAAAGAGTATCTCGATAATCCATAAAATGCCGCTAGCTTGTTGGCAAGTAGAGTCAATAAGTGTCCTCTAAACTTACAATGATACTTATAGTGTAAAGAAAAAACAGCCTGTGTGCTAACGAACGTCCCCACTTAAGGCAATCGTGAGGTGTGGGGTGACGACGGGAAGAGAAATCTGCTCCCAGTAAGTCCCGGTGCGCACTTGCGACCTGGCCGCCGCGCCCAACGAGATACTACGAAATGTATGAAGACGCCATCGGACGCGCGACTTAGGTGCGCGCGGTCGACGGCGTTTTCATACATTTCGTAGTATCTCTTTGGCGGTCGCGGCTAGGCCGCAAGTGCGCGTCGGGGTTTAGTGTTTAGCCGTTTCGTGTGCTTTGTCGAGGGCTATGGTGAATCAGGTGACTTGCTTACGCTATCCAGATTAGCATAGATGAAAGAAAAGTTATGCTTAATGCCCAGTTGGGAATGCAACTTTCGAAAATGTAGAAGAGTATGTCTATCTAGGGCAGAACATCCAGCTCAGTAGACTGAAGTTCGCTAAGAGGCTGACAAGAATGTCACTGTTGCAGGCAGCGTTTGGAAAAGTACCAAGGTATAAAACCAGTGCGTATTGCCTAGTCACATATGCGGGAAGAAAGGCCCTCGAATCAAAAACGCACTGTAGGATGCCCTCCAGACCGGTGGTCTAACGATTTGAGAAAAATCGCAAGAAATGACTGGATGAGGAAGACGGAGGATCGGTCAGCGTAGCGAGCCTTGGAAGAGGCCCTATAGCCAGCAGTGGAGAGACGCGGTCAGACAAGTCAAATGAAAGTCAGTTTACACTATCGAATCTGTTTACTAGTAAGTATACATAAGGTTTGATTTGATACTATCAAGTAATAGTTAAGTATCGATACTTACATTTCGATACTAAGTACTAGTATCGAATGTATCACGCGGGCTTGCATATATCAAATAAATAAAAGATTTGTATAGCTATTATCTACCGGGCATTATACAGGTTAAAGAGATACGCATCAGGTCCATAGCATCATGAAAAATGTCGCTAAGGAAGCATTCCTAAGATTCTATTCCTCTTTAAAAATAATTTTACAAAAAAAATACGTAAAAATGTATAAATCAAGAGCCAACGCTAGGAAAAAACACATCATTTTATGATCTCGTAAAATCCGAGATGAAATCAGCACAGAGAAAAAATTTACTACAAATGTCTGCACAATGACTTCAGCGAGCGACCTAATTCTCGCAAATCAAAAAATAATCATTTATTTAAAAAAACGTATGGGACGTGTCCTTAACGACCATTAATCCCTAGAGCCCCAATTGGCCGATATAGGCCACAACACGATTCAGCGTGACGGCCCCGTTTTAATTTAATTTTAATTTAATTTGTTTTATTTTATCATGTTTTATTATGTTAATATGTTTTATTTTAATTATGGGTACAGTGGTTTGGCAGTAATTAATGTTTTGGTGAAATAGGGTCATAATTCATTTTTTTTACTAAAATTTTTTGGGACATCAAACTTGTTTGTTTGTTTGTTTATACTCTTTATTGTGAAATGTCACAATGGGCGGGTTTATTGTCATATGACAATCTCTTACAACCAACCCTACTATGACGAGTTATATGTATGTGTGCATGTAACATGTGTGTAAGTGTGTGTCTTGTTATTGCATTCGATCGACAGAATTGAAAATGCAATTCCGTTAATTTGATCCCAATGGAAAATGGTGACACAGCCAGGAATCGAACCCGGGACCTTACAATGTAAGATCAGGCGACCTAACCACTATCCCACCGGGCCGCTCAATCGGCTGAGGTGCCGAGGCCTGAAGGGTTAACCGGTCGGACGTCTACAATGCCTATAGGCATTTTGCGTTGTTCGGCAGATCTGTGGGTAGCCTTTTTGGACGGGCCCCATATATATGATATAAATATACAATATACATGACTAACAAGATTAATTATTAGGTAACAAGAAGGAATTCATAAAAAAACGATATGGGTATTTATTTACAAAATTGACCAAAATGTTGCAGCGCAGTTTTTTGAAAGCGAAGGTTGGCTTTCGACCGGTTAATGGCCAGATATGTCGTTGTAAAGCTCTTTTTATGACTTTCATTTGTTACTATGACGGTCAGTCTCAAATCATTGTGGGAAAAAAGTTAGGAGCTAATGGGCCCTTGTTGAGTTGGCCACGAAGACCCATTTGTTCGGGGTCGGTCACACTCACTGGTCAACACCTATCCGGCGGCCTCCAAGCATGAAGTGCGAGCCCGTGCGGCGTAAGCCAATCGATTGTGCACTCTGACTAACAGTCGGGGGAGTCTGGAAACAGTACTGTCTCCTATAGAGTGGAGGTAGTTGTTGACCTTACGGCGACTGCTCTTGTAACGACCATCGGCTACCCGATTCCGGGTGAACAGTTGGGCAAAGGATGCCATGATAGATTCGGTTTACACAGTTTCACTGCGACGTAAGGGAAAGGACCGCGCAAGCGACCTCGAACTCGTAACCAGTCGGGAGACCTGGTTGCAACTGGAAATAGGGGCGCGAGTGTCAGCCCGCTGGGTAACACACCTGGCTAAATCGCGTATAAAGCTTCGGCCTCTTACGGGCATATGGCGGAGCTTGACGGTGGACTGTTTTGTCCTAAGTCTTCTGCGCTCACCTCACGGGAGACAGAACGATCAAATTTCGTTTAAACTTACTGAGAAGGTGACGGGTTCGCTCGTTATAGTTGACAGCTCTAGTTGTGGGAAAAAAGTTACAGCTAAAAAAAACCAACATCATTATATAAAAAACCGTCGCTTATCATCAGCCGAATATGCGGAACCTCGCCGTCATGTTTTGCATTGCCTTAACTTTTTTGTTTTGCGAAAATGAACAGCCAAAGTAACAAACGATAACATTATGATTGCATGATCTGTTTTAATATATGACGATTAGTTTGTTGTTCTGACACTAAGACGTAATAACGATGTTTTACTGTAATAAACGATTTTTTAAATACGATGACATAGGTTTTTGTTTTAGCTTGAACTTTTCTTTTACAATGATTTGAGACTGACCTCCATGGTAGCAAATGACAGTCGTGAGATGAGCTTTTCAACGACATCTCCGGTCGTTATTGGTCAGTGGGGACGTTTTGTCACATCCTCTTTTCTACAGTCTATGTATAATCCTAGAACATACATCTGTCATAAAATGATGCGACTTTTCCTTCGTTGCCTCCGTGACTTATTTATCGCTAACTATATTTCACTAACACGCTGACGGCAGGTTTGAAAGCGGTGAGTTGTGGGGCGGCGCAGGGAGGTCACTTTCACCTCATCGAATCTTTGTCCATGAGGCTCCTCTTTAACCGCTCCATCATGTGGCTGGAGAGCTCCCATACTTCGGGCCACTGCTTCAGGATAACCACCGAGAGGAAAATGGCAAAGCTAGTTGTGAGAATGCGGACCCTGCAAAAAATAACGTAGTTGGATATTTCTTACTTTACATATCGTCGTTGCGCCGACCAAACCTGCTATGTGTACTTGTTTGAGAAAACAACTTTTGGATACAGAATGATGGGAAAAACTGCTATGCGTCAACTGGCGCATTTCTGCTATGTTCTGATGGGCCAAAATCATGCCACAGCACAAAAACCAAATCTGCTATCAGCACTAGGCCAGATAAAATCTACTATGTGTACATTTAACACACTACAACAACAAATTTTAAATTTGACACATAGCAGGTTTGGTCGGCGCAACGACGATATGGAGATGATGTACTCCTTTTAGCAAAGGATGGGACAATAATAGGAAACCAAGTTGAAATTAAACCAAAAAATAACCTATTCACATTTTGTCTCAGGCGAAAGAATGGAGAAACGAAGAAAAAATCAATCCGTTTCATAGGAAAAATGGGTACGTACAGTTTTCTTACTTGACTCACAACTATACAGCGACCACTATTGTACGGCCAATATCAATGTGCACCTGAAGTCATAAAGCATTAGGCCGGACGACGCGCGTAAGGATGTCCAACAAGTCGACGTTGCTTATCGATAATTTACTCAAATCAAATAAAATAATTTATTCTCTTAAAAACTTATGTGTAGTTGCGTAGACATTGTATCATTGCTTACATTTATACTTCTTACATTATTTAATTCCCTATAATGTTGCCGAACAAAATGAAAAATATTTATTATTTAGAATGTCGTACAAAAATACATCGGGATTTTTTTATAGAAATCGTTTTTTTAACCATTTTTTTTAATGTGGAGTTTCTTGATTTGGTATTTTAAATGGCATTAAAATTGAAATTCTTCGTGTCGCTTTCATCACTATCATTATAATGAGTTTTCAGGGAATAAAGGGAATTCAAGAGAAATCAATAATGACTAAGCCAATACATTACAGTGTTGCGAAATACATAACTGATGAATTGAAATATTCTGATAGATAAAAGTAGCGATTGCAAAATATTTAACGACCAAATTCAAGCATTTGTGTCATTGTCACCTAATTAAATGTAGCTCTGTAATCAATTGTAGTTTGCCGGCAGTCAGTTAGAGTTTGTCTGTCGAGCAGTGCGGTGCAGTATAATTTCTAACAGTGCAACTAAGGAGGATTTACAACCATCAATGGAGACATTATTTTGTAACGTGGAATTACTAAAGTTGAAGGGCGATATTAACATACAAACTCGGTGTCTTATCCATAACGTTTTGACATTTTTTGACGAACTTAAAAGAGACCCAGCAAAAATTTCTCTCATCAATCTTAATAAACCTCAAGAGCTGACGGCGTCAATTTGTGGAGTATCTTTGCGGACTGTCAAAAAAATAAAACAAGAAGTTTTGCAATCAGGGCTTCTTACTACACCAAGAGAGACGTTTAAGAAGCCGGCAACTGTAACCAATTTAGATAACTTCGACATCGATGTGCTGAGACGTATCATCACATCATATTATGATAACGGAGAATATCCTACCGTGGACAATATACTCAACAAATTTAAGGATGCCATACCTGGATTTAAATGCAGGAAAAGTTCCATGAAAACCTTTTTGCAGAGTATAGGTTACAAATATCGAAATGGCGACGACGGACGGAAATATTTAATGGAAAGGAGTGACATTAAGTGTGCCAGAATGGACTTTTTAAGAAAAATGCACAACTTAATTACCACCAATGATTCTCGATCCCGATTTTACCTCGATGAGACCTGGGTTAACCAGAATCATTCAAGAAGACGTATGTGGCACGACGAAAACGACGAAGGTGGATTTAAGAACCAGAAAACCGGAAAGGGATCTAGACTTATTCTTTGTCATGCTGGGTCTGCAAGGACTGATTTCGTTCCAGAGGCTAAATTGTTGTTTAGAGCGGTGAAATCTAAGAACTTAGACTATCATACAGAAATGAATGGTGACACATATATGGAGTGGTTCGAACGTTTTTTAAAAGTACTCGAAGAGCCATCCATTATTATCGTCGATAACGCAAGTTACCATTCAGTTCAGCTCGAAAAGATACCTAATTCAAAAACGAAGAAAGCAGAAATACAAGAATGGTTGAGAAAAAAAAACATTGCTTTTGAAAGTACCGAGATTGTAGAGGAGTTAATACGTAAGGTGAAAGCAAGTAATCCTTCGAAAGTGTATGCTTTGGATCAATTGGCAAACGAATTAGGACACGAATTGATACGCTTACCACCATACCACTGTCAATATAATCCTATTGAGCTCATCTGGGCTCAGGTTAAAGGAGAAGTCGCTTCGAAGAACAATACGTTTAATTTAGCAGATGTCGAGAAATTGTTTCACGAAGCCGTCGAAAATGTTACACAGGAAAATTGGGCCAAGTGTGTTAAACACGCGGAAGATCTGCAAAGAGCTGATTTTGAAAAATATATTTACAGAGACCAGCACCGTTTGGTTATAAATCTACAAGATAGCAGCGACAGCAGTTCAGATGACGAGTAAAATATAGCTTTTTTAATATATTTTTTTAGCCTGACCAACCTATAATTGTATTTTTTGTTAAAATGTAATTTGTAATATTTAGTACTTAGTTTCATGTTACATTTTAAGATAATATTTAGGTTAATGTAGATATTTTTTTAATATTCTTTAAACTTTTATTTCACTTTATTGTTGCATGTATACGTTAGTTTGTATTTATGAAATTTTTTCTTAATAAATGAGTTTAAAACTAACTAAACCAATTATTACAAATAACCCATCGAAAATTTTCATCATAATCTATAATATCCATCTATATCTCTTGTCATCTTTATCGATCCAACCATCGATCCATCATAATCCATCGATATTCCATCGATACATCGATACTGCTATTATTATTTTTAAAACACGCATCCCCATAGTGCGAGCGAAAGACAGCGAGTGTGAGCGAGAGGTCCGGCCTAATGATTTATGACTCCAAGTGCACGTTGATAATGGCCGTACTATAGCGAGATGGTCTATAAACATAACTCGACACGGTCCGATAGCGAGATCGGCTACCAATACAATACAATACAATCAACTACTCCAGTAGATAGGCATTCCTATACTTGGATGCGTCACAAAATTAAATGCTTAAAATTTCATTATTAAAATCATAACTATAATGATAGTTGTCATGACTGTAATATTATATTTAATACCTACTTACAAATAATCAAAATATACTAATGTCATTTAATAGTAAGGGAGAATAAAATATTAAAATAGAAATGCAAATTCTACGTCATTGTAGAATAATCAATGTAATCCAGCAATATGCCTTCGTATTTTTTTAAACATAAATATATGTATAATAAATTATATGAGATTTAAAATGTCAGCTATCATAATACCGCTATGTTTAAAATTTAACAAATTTTACTAATTATCAACATGGAAAATAAACTCGGAATTTTTAAACTCCCTTATACCATGAATTGAGTTTCTTACCAAATTATTTATAATTATCTTTTTAAATTGGTCCTCTTCAAGGCTTTTCATTTGCTCTGGAATCTTATTATAGTAGGACAAATTTTGGTGAATAAAACTGTATCGCACTTTACTAAGTCGCTGGCGGTTTATGTGGAGATTGGATTTATTCCTCGTATCGTGATGATAAAAATCTTTATTCACCGGAACTTCTGGTGTCTGTGCCAATCACATGTTCTGAGCATTCAGGGGGGTGGGGGGGGGGGGGAATAATAGTCGCCTCGCTGCACCCCTTATATCTCTATGTGACACCCGAGGGTGCTACGGCACACACTTTGGGAAACCCCGGTGTATGGTCATAAAGAAACACGAAGGAGTTAAATTATAAGATGTAAAATATTTTGCAGAACAAAACTTGGCTGTTGTTAAAAATACATTAAGACTACTTTTATAAGATTTTTCCACAAAATAATAGAAATTATAAAATAACTAAATGCATTATAGTTATAAAATCAACACATTTGCAAAATAAAGACACTTTTATGGAAGACCATAGAGATACTCCCCCACATTAGATATTTTCTATTACAGTTCTGAAAAAATAGCATTTTAAACTACCTTAACGGTTAGAAAGCTAGCCATTGGAATGAAACTCACAACGGCATGTAATACCCTCGAAAATGTCTTTGTAGGGGGTGTTAGTGTTCGCATACTAATGTATGCGATCTTGGGATCATCCTAGATAATAAATTGCTATTTGCGGAGCACATTGATAATGTTATTTCGAAAGCTAACAAAATGTTGGGTTTTGTCCTTAGAGCATCTACTCTTTTCAGGTCGACCGATACCATAAAAATATTATTTATTTTTACGTGAGAAGTCATTTGGAATTCGCATTAGTCATCTGGAATCCGCAATACAAAACATATATTTCCCGAATTGAGTCAATTCAAAAACGGATGACGAAGCGTTTAAATTTGTTATATTTTGTAAAACCATCTTCGTACACAGAGTCGCTTCGGTTTCATAAGATGATGTCGTTAGAAAAGCGCCGAAGCAAGATCGACGCAGTATATATGCATAAGCTAATTAACAATCGTGCTGATGCTAGTCAAATCTTGGAGCAGATAAATTTTTTCGTGCCCCCTCGACCAGCTCGCTCTCAGCGTTTCTTTCAACTGCCAATTGTCAATTCTAACTATGCACAAAATGTTTTTCTTTATAGAGCTTGTCATCATTACAACTCGGTGTTTATGGATGTTGATATATTTGCCACAACCCCAGATACATTTAAAATCTAATTATGAATATAATACAATTTAATTAAGTAATCTGTTTATTATGAAAATAGTTATTCTCCTCTTATCTTTGTATTTACATAACTTATTCCTTTTTTCTATTTTTCGTTCTCATAAAATGTGTCATTGCATAATGATATATTTTATTTTCTTATTACTATCTATTTAATAATTAATTTCTTTATTACCATATTAATATATATGTTTATGAATCTATTTACTGTTTTTTCTGCTCTATTTACTTTATATTTACTCTTTTAATACTTTGGATTGTTTAGTAACTTAGCAATTACTTTTCAGAATATTTTCTGTTTATTTAAAAAACCCTAATAATTGCACTTTTCACTTTAAAAATGCTTGTATATTTTAAACTTTTCTTTTATATAGAATAATGCAATATATGGCCGTTTAATTGGTGGAAACATATAAGTGGTTTATGTTTGTTATATTTTGATTAAGTAAATATGTTTTTTGTACTGTCTGTTTCCTAAATAAAAAAATAAAAAAGTATAATGGTGGCTATTCAATGAAGGTGACTTTTTTCGCATATAATTACATAGTTGCATAAATATGGACATCGGCCGCCCGAAAGTTGTCTCAGCGGAAAAACCACCGATCGGCAGTATTAGCTTTGTTGTTTAAAATAGGTCACCTGGTAGTTAAGAAAGGCATGACGATTCCGGCCACCGTGGCCACCAGCAGTAGTATCAGCTGCAGCAACGTCAGCAGCACGTTTATGAGCTTCACGGCCAGGATGCGGGGCGCCGGAGACGTGCTACTGTACGCTATTCCTGCCCCCCCAGTGTCCACGCCCGTGGCTGCCGCTACTTGCGCTGCACCGTGTTCTAACTTTGATATCTGTATAAAAAATATATATATATTTATTTCTTACTTTCTTGGCCCGCCAACTGATAACGAGGGAAAGTATTGTGAAAGCGCAAAAAAAAATCTAGACGAAGATAGAAATATCCATTTTGAACCACCCCTGAGACGATTAAGACCATTTCCAGATTGAAGTCTGTCTGCGTACCTGTCTCTCTCTGCTGTGTGCGTGTATTCCTCCACAATAGCGCCCAAACGCTTTGAGCTAAAATTTGGCATGCAGGCATCATTTGGTCGTGACAAGAGTTGAAGAGATTGTGGTTGAAATTTGTCGACCAGGGGGCGCACTAGTCGTAATTCAATCTCACAATATTGTATTAAAAGACTTGAAATTCAGTACAAAAATGCCTCGTTGGGCCAAAATCACATTGTGAAATTTTGGTTGAAATACCTCGTATACAAACGACGCAATATTTATAGTCCACCATGGTACTACAAAATTTTACAACATTTTTGAACAAATACCATTTCAATACCACGGAAAATACTGCAAATTAGCGCACGAGGGGAAGGTTGCCTTGGCACAGGGGGGAAGGGGGTTGGTGGGGTGCTTGTCTACTTGCCGGGAAAGTCTTAGATGGCAACCGATTTTTTTTAATGTTCCTAATGACCATCGCCGAATGCAAAGATGTAATACATGATATAGTGAGTGTTGTATGCACAGCGAATTTTTAAAATTCGGGCAAGTCGAACCTGCCGCACCACCATAGTTATAATCTGCGCAGATATGTTGCTTTCATACAGTTATGTTACTCAGTTACTGTGCAGTAGCAGCAAGGGTTTGCCGCCTACCCGCAGATCAACGGATGACGATTGATAGCACTTTGGTTTATGAACGATGCAGTAAATGGGCCTACGCATCTCCGCAGCGAAATATGCCGCTCCAATGTGGAGTGGATCAATACATGCAAAAACGGTCAACACTCCTGTGAACGATGCTGCAAGAATTGTCTCCGGCTGCCGAAAACCTACTCTCGTCGAAAAGATTTATCCGCTTATTGTGATATCCTCGCTTATTTAGAACGCCTAAAAGTTATAGATGACCCAATACACCCACTGCACGGACAAATACCAAACCACAATCGCCTCAAATCGCGTAAGTCGTTCATGAGCTGAACACAACCGCTCCATGGCAGTCAATCCCCCAACCGCATTACTTAATAGAGGGCTTCACTCGGCGAGGACAGAAAGGAAGAGATAACGCAGGGATCCTATCTCCCCTACACCACCTGGCATAGTCTGAACGGACTGAGGGTGGGTGTGAGATGAAGACCACTTTCGATCCTGCCCGCAACTGTCAACCCTCATCGCACACCAGAGCCTAAAAGAGGCAAACGATAAGGCTATCCAGGCTGCATATTTTTGAACGTGTCCTAACCTGGCCCGAACACGCTAACGAATGAACAAAAATGGTAAATTTGTTTTTATCTGATGGCATTTATATTGTGACAGGCAGAGGGGCTTTCGTTATGCAGAATCGTGCAGTTCGCACAATAGCGCGTGTGGCGCTTGATACGCCAGCTAGGCCTCTGTTTAGAGATCTCTGCTTCATGACGCTGCCGTCCATTTATATAATGGAAGTAGTGCTGTTCGTTCGCAGAAATCTAGCCAATTCTGAAGTGAATGGTGTGCATCATCACTATCCAACGAGATCCCGTAGCATGCTACGTTCGGTAAGTCGTGCATTATCCAAGTCGGAGAGGCTAGCCTATATCGCCGGCCCAGCGGTTTACAACAAACTCAGCGAGCATATTAGGCAGGCGCAATCTCTCGACGTGTTTAAGAGAAGCCTTAAGAGATACCTTACAGATAAGGCGTTTTAGTCACTGGAGGAATATTATTCGAGTGAAGTCTAGAAGTATTTAATGATCTCTTTGCATTTTGTCTTGTATTTCTTCTTTTTACATTATTCTTGTCTTCGTTTTGTTTTCTTTATTTTATCTTTTCTTTACGATAAAAAAAATGTTTGTTTGCTAATATGTATGAATGTTTGCTAATCTGTATCTGACTTGTATACCAGTATACTAATAAAATGAATATGAATAATAATATGACTATAACGTCAGACAACCGCGATAGTCTTCGATTTCATACATACAGGGAGTTACTAACCTTAGTCTGGCATAAATCCAACGCTTCGTGGATGTCCCTCAATCGCTCCTCGCTCTGGTACTGGACCTTCTCCTCCACGTCGGCCAAGGCTTGTTTGAGGTTCTCCACCTCGTTCTGGTGGAGCTCCGTGAGGTCGTTGACCTGCTCCTCCAGGCGCTCCGTCTTGAAGCGCTCCTCCTGCAGAGCCGACGATAGGTACGATATCTCTTGACCTAAACTCTGAAAAATTAAAACATTATGAAATTACACTATCCAGTTGTATATGCAATTTTTGCTCGAGAAGCTCTTTGTAAATTCGCAAAGAGCTCGGCAATATCCCTCGATGATGTGCATCGGCACGACGCAAGGAATAAAACCCATTACCTCCAACCGATCGTACCGCACGCGGCCAAGTTCTAGGAGACTAGTCTCTACGTAGGACTCAAACTTTTTTATAAATTACCTGATAAATTAAAGGCGATTAAAATCATTGATATTTTCAAGAGAACCATTCGGGTGTATTTGCTAAAATCAAAATGTACTCGGATAATGACATTTTAAAATATTAACATCGTACTTACCAAAGTAACTTAGGGCCAGTCGTTTGATACTTGGTAATATTCCCAATTTACAATAGTAATTATTACTACAGTATTTCAAAATACTACAGTAAATAGGCTAGCTCGCGAAGGTAGTTAAAGGATGCCCCCAAGGGGGGGTCCTATCACCACTTCTATGGAACATAGTAGTGGACAGCCTCATAAAAACACTAAATGAAAGGGGTTACACTACTATTGGTTATGCCGACGACCTAACAATAATGATCAATGGAAACGCAGAAAATATGCTATGTAAAGTCATGCGCTCAGCTTTGCAGATAGTAGAAAAATGGTGTGACGAACATAAATTGTCAGTAAATCCGAAAAAGACAGAACTCATCCTCTTCACCAACAAGAGGAAGTTGCCAGAACTACAAGTACCAAAATTATTCAACACCAAACTCTCCCTATCTACAGAGGTGAAATATCTGGGAGTCATCCTTGACAGCAAATTAAACTGGGCGAGTCATATCGAAGCCAAAACAAAGAGGGCCTGCCTAACTTTTTGGCAGTGTCGGAGACTAGTGGGGAAAAAATGGGGTCTCAACCCAAAAATCACACTCTGGCTGTACACATCAGTCGTCAGGCCCTCTCTGACTTATGGATCAGTTGTATGGTGGCCCAGAACACAACTGACCACAGTGAAAGCGAGACTTCAGAGCCTGCAACGCTTAGCGTGTGTAGCAGCCACTGGATGTATGAGAACCACACCATCGGCCGCACTAGAGTACCTCCTAAACATGAGACCTCTGGACCTTGTCATCCAAGAGGAGGCTAAGGCAGCCGCTCTAAGACTAAGAGCAAATGGACTGTGGAAACAAAACACAGAAACACCACACTCAAAAATTCTGAAACGGGTTCTAGAAGCAATACCTCTTCTGGACGCACCCATGGACAGGATAATATGCCATCATGTCTTTGATCGAAGATACAATATCCAACTCATTGCAGAACCAGCAGATCACTCTGGTACAAATGAAGTAAGGATATACACAGATGGCTCCAAAACCACTCAAGGTACCGGAGCCGGCGTCTTCTCAAATGATCTAAACATCAAGATATCAACTACCCTAGGCAACCTAAATACGATCTTCCAAGCAGAATGCATTGGCATCACCAGAGCAGCACAAGCAGTTGCAGCCAAAGATGTCGGAGACCTAAGCTTGAAATTTGTCTCCGACAGTGCCTCCGTGCTACAAGCCCTAGCAAAAAATACTATAACCTCTGTCCTTGTACTGGAATGCCACAATGCGCTTCAATCCATTGCAGGGTCAAATAGAGTGACCCTGCAATGGATTAAAGGGCACAGCGACTCACTGGGAAACGACGCGGCGGACGAACTGGCCAAAAGGGGATCAAAGGAAGTATTATATGGACCGGAACCCTTGATGCCCATTCCCCAGGCCCAAATAAAAACATGGCTACGCAGGAACACCGAAGAAACCCACCTTACAGAATGGAAAAAGAACGCAGGATGCAGGCAAACAAAGAACGCGGTTCCGGAAGCATCCAAAAAACTTGCCCGCAACCTCACCAGATTAAAAAGGGACAAAATCCGTAAAGTCATAGGTACTATGACAGGCCACTGTCCCCTAAACACACACCTGTTTACCATAGGTGTGACGGACAGCCCTCTATGCAGAGGATGCATGGAGGAAGAAAAAACGCCACAGCATGTGCTCATGGAATGCAGGAGCGTGGCAGAGCAACGGGCAAGAATACTACAATCTCCAGCATCTGTCCCGGAGGCCTGTAGCAACCCAAACAGGCTGCTAACTTTCTGGGACAGCCTGGGTTGGCTGGAGTAACATAAATAGAAACATGAGCCACGCACAACGGCCCAATCAAGAGGTCAAGTGCGGGAAAAAAGCCCAGACAAACTAACTAACTAACTAACTATTTAGGCTAGCTCGGTCGTTTGAAAGTCAAAACTACTATAGTAAAATCTTACGAAAGTAATTTGAGTTGCCAGCATGATAAATGACGTATTCCAAAAAATCGCCTTTTCCGACAGAATTCTAACCTTATTTTATTTTCGATATATCCCTCAATCTTCAATTGCGCGTCGACAATTGCCGCTGTTCCTCCGATTTCATTGCTACAACTATTCGATTCTTTACGAGAATTTGCAAAAAAAATGTCAGCGCCAAAAACTAGGAAAGGCTTGTCTCTCATTAAAAAAAATGTACTCATAATTTAGTGGTGAATAACTTTGAGCAAATGTCATAATGACATATTCCACTGTATGTACTTTTTGAAAATAATAAAAAATGACTATGATATTAGGGAGGCCGTATCATAGCAATGGGAGTATAAAGGCTAAAACAGAAGAATAAGACGTATCATGGTAGGTAAATTTTGGATAGGTTCTTTACCTTTAGGCTGTCGATCTTTTCGCAGAGTCTTTCGTAGTCTTCCCGCCTCTCCCTCAGTTCGCTGAGAATAGGTTTGAGAGGATACGCAGACTCCGATAGGTTGTTTGAACCTCCTTGCCTGCAACAATAATGTGATCTTTAATTGCTCACAGGTTGGCAGAAAACAAACCCGGAATACATCACCTCGTAGTATATATATATATATACGAGGTGCTACCCAAAATTTTGGGGAATTTGAATGTCGCGCGCGAACCATTGGTGGTTCGACCTGTGGCCGCTAGATGTGGCTAACAGTACTCTTTGTGAAACAGTGTGCCAATGGCCGTGCAGCTGAGTGGATGCATTGTTGAGTTTCGTGCGGTTGTGTAACGTTGTGTTTTAGTGTATCGGCGATTTTCTAAATGGCATATTTTTAAAGAGCAAAGAACCTGCATCAAATTTTGCTTCAAGCTTTAAAAAAATGCTGTAGAAACCCATCGCATGCTTGTGAAAGCATTTGGCGAGAGTGCTATGTGTAAAAGTAAAACTTTTTTATGGTACAAACAATTCAAAGATGGACGAACGAGTACAACACCAGAAAACATCGCAAAAGTGTGAGAGGCTATTGTTGCAGATCGTAGACATGATGTTTGTGCAATCGTACAAATGTCATTCGGGTCCGTGCAACGCATCTCGTCAGACAAATTAAACATGAAATGTATTGCTGCAGAATTCATACCCAGACTGTTGAACTTTGACCAGCGAACGGCGACAATTTTTTGACTTCCAAAATCAGGGTAGTGATTCCCCTCTCACCATATTTGCCTGACCTCGCCCTGTGCGACTTTTCTCATTCCCAAAATAACATTTCAATTGAAAGGCCATAGTTTTAACACAATTGAGGAGATCCAGTGAATCACTGAATATGCTTCGAACACTTACACTTGCATACTTCCAGGGATGCATGGAATCCAAGAAAAAATGCTGGGATCGCTGTATTAATGCCGAAAGGGACTATTTTGAAGAGGCGGTGGAAATTAGAAGTTATGATAGGTTATAAATATAAAACACAAACGGAGCTGCCATGGAATTCACCGACCGGAGTCGGGCCCATCATAATACTATTTTTTTTTTTTACACTTCTAGGGGTGAGTTTAGGACAGCTGTCTTGCCACATGTGAGCGTTCACCTTACCACCCATTCACTCCCCCTTCGAAGCCATAGAATTTGAAATGCAGAAATCGCGGGTTTAGATAATTTTTCTAGAAAGGAGTTGATTATTTTCCTGGAGAGACCAAGATCTTTAAAAAGGTGAAACAAAGATTTAGCTGGCAGGCCACGAGCGCCTACTTCCACCGCGTGAAGGTGAACAGTGAAGCCATTCCGGGTGACGGCATTTGCGAGGTCATGGTATTTATTTAATTTGTACTCGTGGTCTTTTGGGATATTTGATTCCCATGGAACAGTTAATTCTACGATAAGGACCATCTTCCGAGATAGAGAGTAAAGAGTTATATCTGGACGCAGGGCTGTGCATCCGAGACTTTCAGGGAATTTATACTGCTTAGAGACCGAATCGACCTCCATAATCCAATCTGAAGCTTTCTCGATTATTGAGAAAGGTTTTGCAGTGAGATGTTTTTTGCCTTTAGAACCAACCCGCACAAACTGTATTGGGGGTTTGGAGGATACTGTGGAACCCTAAGTACCTCGCGAATAACAGCAAGGACTTTGTCGTGGCGGTAAGTGTACCGTCCTTGATCCAAGGCCACCTTGCCACAAAGTCTCCAATTGTTGTCCAATCATTCTGGCATTGAAGGCCAATAGCATGAGCCATACTTTTTCTGTCGTAATCTCCCCGCAAGAGAGACTTCTTCAAGTCCACATCGCTCATGGTTGTACTGCCATACCCCAGACCAGTGCCATTCTGGCTGATTCCAGTAAGGAACTTTTTGTGGAAGTCAACGCGGGCTTGTAGATCATTTGACTCACTACGGCCACTTACTATGTGCTTCGATATTGCCGGATCCTTGGAATTGCTTAGAATCGAATTTTTGGTTATTCTGGAGTTGGCGTAGAGCAGAGAGGGCAGTTTTAGAGCTAGCCCAAAATTGTGTTTGGACCTGAAGAGAGTCGAGGGGTCAGCTGGTTTGGCTAAGGACAACCAGGATTTTAGACTAGCTGTCACCAGTGCATCCAGATGAGACAGTTGGGTTTTGGTGAAATCGTAAATAAGAAAGGGCCATGACAAATGTGAAGTTAGATAGTTGTCATAGATCCAAGCCTTACGAGGGCCAGAAATTAGCAATGCATCTATCTTTTCCAGGCAATTACTGAAATGTTCTATAACATGATCGCCAGAGAGGTCTTTTCCCTGGCAGATGATTTTTCTGCCAAGAAATTTGAAGTGGTTATTTGGGTCTATAAGGGAGATAATAGAGCCCTTATAGACCAATTTTGGGTCATAGGACGTAAATTTTGTGTCTAGGTAGGTATCTTTATTTTTATGGTAAAATTCCCCGAACTTTTGGGTAGCACCTCGTAAAGTAATAGGTACTATGACAGACCACTGTCCCCTAAACAAACACCCGTTTACCATAGGTGTGACAGACAGCCCTCTATGCAGAGGATGCATGGAGGAAGAAGAAACGCCACAGCATATGCTCATGGAATGCAGGAGCGTGGCAGAGCAACGGGCAAAATACTACAATCTCCAGCATCTGTCCCGGAGGCCTGTAGCAACCCAAACAGGCTGCTAACCTTCTGGGACAGCCCGGGTTGGCTGGAGTAACATAAACACAAATAGAAACATGAGCCACGCACAACGGCCCAATCAAGAGGCCAAGTGCGAGAAAAAAGCCCAGACAAACTAAACTAAACTAAACTAAGCGTATTAACGCTCCCGGAGAATAGTTTAAGAATAAATAAATTTTTGGCCATTCATTGTAATATTTCCTTATTCATTCCGAAAACTTTCAGTGTGGTATTCGTATTTAGGAAACAAACAGTTACGATATGTGCGATTATTGCTATCGAGCATCACTCCAAAGTCTCGAACAGAAGGTACTCTGGTTACGTACCCGGGTATGCTTTCGCTGGTGACGCTGGAGCACTCGCTGCCCTGGTCGGAGGTGACCTTGCCGGCGCGGGGCAGCGTGTTGCCCTTGGCGGGGGGCTCCGGCCCCCCCGCGCCCCCCACCGTGGCCCCCGACCCCGAGTCCTGGGCGCCCGAGCGAGAGCCTTCCGCCGAACACGATGTAGCGCCACCTGCAAGTTGTACACTTTTCTGAATTGAGGGACAGACAAATCACGCTTTTTTATAAAACATTAGACGTAATGAGATGCCGATATAGATAGCTCGCAGAAAAATTGCAATATACAGAGTAGGTATAGCAGAAATTGAAATCGAAACAGCGCCTGATGGGAGTTGCCCGATCGAACGAGTTGCTAATTTATTTTTTATCAAATCTTGCATGAAAATATCATATGTCTATAGTTTATAAGTATGATTGCTTCATCAAAAAAACAAGCCCATCGCCTACTTTTATATATTTACTCTTAAGAATTTTTTTTCTCGAGATCGACTCAAAAAGCAATCGCAATCGACCGGTCGATCGCTATTGACCGTTTGAACACCCCTGGTCAAAGGTAATAAAAAATGACTTCCGAAAAAAATGGCTCATGTGGCTCGATAAGCAAAGAAACTAATGACTATTTGTAAGTCCAAAATTCAATAGGCCTAAAAAAAGGTGATGAAGACAGTATTCACATTAACACAAATATTTGTAAATTATTGAAAACTGTAAGAATCTCATGCATAAAACTTACAACAAATGATTGAAGCTAATTGAGGATGTTACCCTTTTTAAAATAATGAATAATATAATATGTCCATTTTAGTGCATGTATAAGATAGAATGGACAATAAATACATTTTTGAAAATGAGTGCCCGAGTTCACAGAAAAAAAGAATAATACCCAGAACAGTTACAGCGAAACCAGTTACAACTGAGAAGGGTGTGGGAATCAAAGTCGTGGAATATTTAAAGTGGAGCGAACACTAACTGCAGTGGAGAAAGAACCAAATTCAATGGTATATCTCATTCGCAGTCTTTCAGCGATAACTCCAAGACATGTCTGCGCCTTGTATAAGATATATGTAATGGATGAAAAAGAAACAACCAAAAAGTAAGATAGAGATAGATGATCAACTAGAGTTGTCGCCTACAGCGGGCTAGCCCGTCACCTTAGGATGTTTTAATGATTAGTCGTTCTATCTCCCTGGAGTGAGCGCAGAAGACTTAGGACAAAAACAGTCCACCGTCTAGCTCCGCCACAAACCCATAAGAGGCCAACGCCTTAACCGCGAGATAGCCAGGAGTGTTACCCAGTGGGCTTACACTCACGCCCTTACTTCCGATTGCGCCCAGATTAATCCGGTCTCTCAATTGGTTATGAGTTCGAGGTCGCTTGCGCGGTCCTCTCCCTTACGAAGCGGTGAAACAGTGTATACTGAATCTATCGCGGACCACAGCGTCCTTTGCCCGGCTGTTCACCCAGGATCGGGTAGCCGATGGTCGTTTCAAGAGCAGTCGCCGTAAGATCCGCAACCACCCCCGCTCTATAGGAAACAGTACTGCTTCCAGACTCCCCCGACTGTTAGTCAGAGTGCGCAATCGATTGGCTTATGCCGTACGGTGCGCAGACCGTCCAGGAGCGCCAGAAGGTTGATTCCCAAGGGAAACTAACCATAAGGCCAGAGTCCTACCCAGGCTCGCACTTCATGCGTGGAGGCCGTCGGATAGGTGTTGACCCGTGAGTGTGATCAACCCTGAACAGAATGGATCTTCGTGGCCAACTCAGCAAGGGCCCATTAACCCCCAGATAGATGATCAGTGTGCGGGTGTCGGTATTACCACTGGTCTGAACCGTCTGTCCGCTCTGTTTAAGTGTGATTTTTGCTGGCAACAATTCCTACCCGCGACGTTCATATTACATCGTTGCGCATGGCAACAATAATTTGCGAGCTTGGCGCAGTATTTGAATAAGTGGTGATGTAAATTGACTTACAATAATGTGACATAGTCTCTACAACCCTTTATTTCATTTATTTTTTTTTGAGTATTCATTGGTGTGTAATAAAAAACGACGGGAATAAAACTTTTTGAATACATTACTAAATAAATATTTTTTATAAAAAAAATACCATTATGTGTAGACAAGTTTTATTATTTTGATCATACAAAAAGACTAAAAAAATATTGACTAAACTAAAACAGGATTCTACACATCATATTAAAAAAAAAACAACAAAAACCTTTTTCTAAAAAAATATATTTTTTTTAGTCGCTGTGCTGTATAAGAGATCAATCTTTTCTCATCACAAAATTACTATTTTAGTCTTTTAAGATATTAAACATCTCTCTCCGTAGAATACGGTTGACAGTATGGAACAATGTTTTCTTGACAAATGTACGAATGACACCTTTCGCAAACATTCATATATATTCATCATAAATATACATATTCAGCATTGCATTGAACGTTATCAGACGCCTTTTTTAAAAGAAAATGGCATTGAAAAATGGCACAAAATTACTACGTCATGGTTGTGGAAGGGTCATCTTTTTGCGTTTGCGCTCTTCCGCAGACGGCGGCCGACTGAGTGGCAGCTCGCAGAGGGAAGGAAAATTCAATACCTCCAGCTACTGAGAAGTTCTGTACACAAAACAAAATGAGCAGGGTCAAATCGACCCCTCCACATCCTTGCCGGGTTAACATACTATACTCATATTTAAGATCAAACAAACAAGCAAACAGATCTGCTATCTACTGACAAAATAACAATTGCAGTGTGTTTAGTATTTACCTCTGAGTTCCGTTTGTGGTGCTTGTGAAAGACAAGACAAAATTACATAAAGAAAAATATTTGCTAAAACATATATAGGCAGTACTGTGAAATATAATACATCTTCAAAGTTACGCGAAAAGTAAGAGAACAGCATTCAAGGCATACAACGTAAAACAAGTCAAGACATGACGGGCAGTCATTCCCATGTTTTTCAAATGGTAATACAAACGTTTCAACTGGTGAAAGGTCCTGTTATTACCTTTGCTGAGATACAGTAGTTTCAATGTCTTTATCTATGAAAAGTTTATGAATTTTTTTGCTTGTCGTCCCGGATTTCAACCCGGTATTTAAATGTCGTTCCTCTGTCTCAGAATTGAACTTGTTCCGCGGTGCGCTATCGCAGAATGATTGAGGTACTATGAAGGACATGTTGGCTCTTTCTCTGCAAGGTTGGAAAGGGACACTTTCTTTGCAAGGTTGTGAGAAATCAATATTTCAGTTGGATCTGCAAACTTTTCATTAACCCTTCAAGCCCCGCGACTTCGATATCGAAGTCAACTGAACTCGTCCAGGAAAAGTGATTTGATTGGGTTTTTCGAGTCATTTCATATGCAGTTATATTTTACGATGATACAAATATCATGATAGCGACGCTGCACGTCAGTGTCTTAAACCGTCGCAAGGAGTCACGGACAGAGTTGAACCTCACATGTCCCTTGACTCCACATCTGCCCGCAGTTTGTCACCCGACCGGTCTCCTCTACCCGCGCAAATCGTATCCTTCCCTCCTCTAAAATTCCCTTCACTTGCGAAAGAGGACTGGGAATTTCATAATAATAATTTAACTTCTATTCTTGACCACTCTGTGAACCGTAATGCCCCTGCCAGCGTCCAGCTGTCGTCCTTCCAGGTGGCGGTCCATGAATACTTCTCGGGTGTTTACCCAAAATCTACCCATGTCGACCCGGTTCACAGAGAAAACGCATTTAAGGCAAAGCTCCGTAGGCAAAAGCGGCTACTTCGTCGCCAGTTACGTGAAGCCAAGAAAGCCGGGGATAAAGCCCTCTGCCACAACTTCTCGCGCGCGTACCGCTCTATACTAAAACTCATACAGAGCGTAGCAACGCAAAACGACAAGCGCAAGGCAGCATTTCTCAAATCCAAAGAGGAAGCCCGGTTCGACAAAAACCGTTTTAACTACAGCAAAACGGTTCTGTCTGCCGCCAAGGGAAAAATCCAAATCCCGGAAGAAATGGCCACGGAATATTTTTCGACCACGTATGAGGACCCAATGCGGCTCCATAATTACAGCCCTCCGCCGGGCATTACACCTCCGCCCCTGCCTACGGTAGCTTTTGCTTCTCAACCTCCATCTCTAGATGAGATTCTTAATCAAGTAAAGAGGAAGCCGTCGGGCTCTACTCCGGGTCCCGATGGTATTCCCTATTTAGTATACAAAAAATGCCCCTGCCTTCTGCAATATTTAGGATCCATCTTCCGAAATATATGGAATAGCGGTGTAGTCCCACAGAATTTTGGCCGAGCGACAGTCATCTTAATTCCGAAGGTCCCAGTTTGCACCGGACCAAAGGACGCTCGGCCCATTGCTCTCACAGACACTGTGGCCAAAATCTTTTTTAGCATAGTCCACACGAGGATGAGCGAATTCATGCACCGGAATGAGTACCTTGGAGTATCAGTTCAAAAAGGCTTCATGCGTGGCGTCTCGGGCTGCCTCGAGCACAATTCTCTCCTGGCTGCTGCCATCAAGGATGCGAGACAGCACGAACGCCAAATCAATGTATGCTGGCTCGACCTAGAGAATGCCTTTGGGTCAGTCCGACACAGTCTCCTCCACTTTGCACTCCGCTGGTACAACTTCCCACCAGTCGTGCGTGACATTGTAGCCTCCTACTACAACTGTCTGACTTTCCATGTTAAAACGCAAGAATGGACTACCCGCTCTATACCATATTCAATTGGACTATTTCAGGGCTGTTGCCTCTCCCCGACGATTTTTAATATAGTTTTTAATATACTGCTGGAAAGCCTGACCCAGTTTGACAGGAAGTGGGGCTACCGTTTTAAAACAGACGGCCAATACACCTCGTCGTGCCTCGCTTTTGCCGACGACCTAACTTTCATCACCAGAAGCCCCAAGCAGCTTTCCCTGCTATTACAGAAAGTGGAGCTTTTCTGCGACTGGTCAGGCTGTATAAAAGTGAAGCCCTCCAAATGTTTTTGCCTTGGACTCGCCCGCATGGGCACAAAATTTACATCCTATGACCCCAAATTGGTCTATAAGGGCTCTAATATCTCCCTTATAGACCCAAACAATCATTTCAAATTTCTCGGCAGAAAAATCACCCATCAGGGAAAAGACGTCTCGGGCGATCATGTTATAGAGCATTTCAAAAGTTGCCTGGCGAAAATAGATGCCTTGCTAATTTCTGGCCCTCGTAAGGCCTGGATCTATGACAATTATCTAACGTCACATTTGTCATGGCCCTTTCTTATTTACGATTTTACCAAAACCCAACTGTCCCGTCTAGATGCGCTGGTGACAGCTAGTTTAAAATCCTGGCTGTCCTTAGCCAAACCAGCTGACCCCTCGACTCTCTTCAGGTCCAAACAAAATTTTGGGCTAGCGCTTAAACTGCCCTCTCTGCTCTACGCCAACTCCAGAATAACCAAAAATTCGATTCTGTGCAATTCCAAAGATCCGGCAATATCGAAGCACGTAATAAGTGGCCGTAGTGATTCAAATGATCTACAAGCCCGCGTAGACTTCCACAAAAAGTTCCTTACTGGAATCAGCCAGAATGGCACTGGTCTGGGGTATGGCAGTACAACCACGAGCGACGTGGACTTGAAGAAGTCTCTTTTGCGGGGAGATTACGACAGCAAGAGTATGGCTCATGCTATTGGCCTTCAATGCCAGAATGATTGGACAACAATTGGGGACTTTTGCATTCCGCCTCCAATGCACTGGAAGGTAATGCTCTATGACTGGACGCCAGAGATGCTGAAATTTTATTTGAATGCCTTTCAGCATACACTTCCAGACCCCAGTAACCTCGCTCGTTGGAGCTTTGCCGAGGATAGTTCTTGTCCCCTCTGTAGCAATACCCCTTGCACAGCTAGACACATTCTAGCTGGCTGCAAGGTGGCCTTAGATCAAGGACGGTACACTTACCGCCATGACAAAGTTCTCGCTGTTATTCGCGAGGTAATTAGTCTCTCAGTGGCTCGTGCCAACAAGGGTTTGACAGTATCCTCCAAACCCCCAATACAGTTTGTGCGGGATGGCTCTAAAGGCAAAAAACATTTAACTACAAAACCTTTCTCAATAATCGAGAAAGCTACAGATTGGATTCTGGAGGTTGATTCGGTCTCTAAGCAGTATAAATTCCCTGAAAGTCTCGGATGCACAGCCCTCCGTCCAGATATAACTCTTTACTCTCTATCTCGGAAGGTGGCTCTTATTGTAGAATTAACTGTTCCATGGGAATCAAATATCCCAAAAGACCACGAGTACAAATTAAATAAATACCATGATCTCGCAAATGCCGTAACCCGGAACGGCTTCACTGTTCACCTTCACGCGGTGGAAGTTGGCGCTCGTGGCCTGCCAGCTAAATCTCTATTTCACCTCTTTAAAGATCTTGGCCTTTCCAGAAAAATAATCAACTCTTTCTTAGAAAAATTATCTAAAACTGCGATTTGCGCATCTCAAATTCTATGGCTTCGAAGGGGGAGTGAATGGGTGGCAAGGTGAACGCTCACATGTGGCAAGACAGCTGTCCTAAACCTACCACAGCCGGTTCGTAAGTCCGGAATCCACTGCTCACCCCCCAGAAGTTTAAAAAATTGTATTATGATGGGCCCGACTCCGGTCGGTGAATTCCATGGCAGCTCCGTTTGTATTTATTTATTATTTAAATAAAATACAACTGAATACGGAATGACACGAAAAACCCAATCAAATCACTTTTCCTGGACGCGTTCAGTTGACTTCGATATCGAAGTCGCGGGGCTTGAAGGGTTAACACGAACGATTTTCCAATTTTTTATATATAATCGGAGGCCAATTTTATTCGATATTTAAAAAAGATTTAATGATTGTACAGGGTTTTCAACAAGAACTTTGTTTTTTCGTTAAGGGCAACACCAACATGACAGTTTTGACATATCAGTACAGTAGTAGATACTTTGGCAATTGTTACAATGAATTCAATTTTGCTCAGAAATCGCATTAAAATAATAAAAATCCACAATGAAAACGGTGGATCTGTAAAAGTTACATTTTGTAACATTCGGAATATTTTCGGTCAACATAGTCGTCCTTCTGAGACCGCTATTTGGTCGATAAATTTAAGGCAACAGGCTCGGTACATAATGTGCCAACTGCCAACACCAATGCGTATTTGACCGGGACGTTCAAGTAAACACATCGCAGCCGTGAGCCAGTGTTGAAGAAGATCCGAATTTGTCAATTCCTCGACGTTCTCAACAATTAAGGTTATCCAATTGCCGCATTCCCCTTTATGTAACTTTTATTTTGTGTATTGGATGTACTTTTATTATGGGAGCTAATGGGCCCAGTGCAATTGGGTCATTATGACCCTTGTGTTTAGGGTTGGCCCAACTCACAGGTCAGCACCCATCCGGTAGCCTCCACGCAGAAGTGCGAGCCCAGGTAGGACTCTGTGCCTGCGGGCCAGTTCCCCTGGGAATCGTCTCTCGGGCACTCCTGGACGATTTGCACAATGTGTCAGCCAATCGACTCTGCATTCCGACTGATAACCGGAAGTCTGGAAATGGCTTTGTTTCCTATAGAGCGGGGGTGGTTGTTAACCTTAGGACAACCGCTCTTAAAACAACCAATCAGTCTACCCGATACCGGGTGAAGTGCCGGACTAAGAATGCGGTGGTTCACGATAGATTCAGTAGACACCGAATCACCGCTACGTAAGGGAGAGGACTGCGCAAGCGACCTCGAACCCGTAAACAATCGGGAGGCCGGAGAAATCTGGTAGCGAGGGCGCTTGGTCTGCCCGCTGGGTTAACTACCCGGTGCCGGGCGGTAAGGGTTGGTCTCTCGTGGGCTAGTTGGCGGAGCTAGATAGTGGATTGCTATTGTCGTCTTCTACGCTCATCCCACGGCTGAAGGAGCGATCACATATGGTCATCCCAGCCTGGGGTGACGGGTTCGCCTGTTGTAGGCGACAGTGCCTGTAGTGATGTAAGGGTCGACAGTGGCATCTCGATTATTTGCAGACGTCTTCTTCTCCGTCGTTCCCTCATTACTGAGGATCGTGGCCACTAGACAGCAGTTTTCCTATGAGGCTCCTCAACTTCGACCTGTCTTCTGCATGGCGGGTCGCAGATTGTATTGACCCTTTTGTAACTTCTTTGATGAGGTCGTTCCATCTGGCCGGTGATCTGCCTCTGCTTCTTCTTCCCTCCACTTGTACCCCGGAAAGCATTTTCTCCAGATTCTCTGGGTTTCTCCTGGCAACATGACCAAAGAATTGCAGGACCCTTCTCATGGACTTGGCAAATTTAGTGGACTTGGCAATCTCGATAGAGTAATTTAACTGTTTTTCTTTTTTATTTGAGAAGTTTATCAACACTGCTTTGCTTAAATTGGCGACATCGGGTTCACTCTAAACTAATCATTGACTTCAAAAAGTGTTTCGCTTGTTGGATCCTCCATTTTTGTTCTATAGTCACTTTCAAGAATGCACGTGGTGTCATCTGCAAGTTGGACAGTCTTGGCACAAGTTATGTTAGTTGCTAAATCGTTACAATAGAGTTTGAAGAGGAGAGGTCCTAATGTTGAGCCCTGAGGCACACCGATGTTTACTATTTCACAACTCGATTGCTCATCCTTTTCCTCAATTCCATCAATTATTTTAATCTCCACCACTTGCTGCCTGTTTTGTGGGTACGATTTAATGAGTGAATTGGACACTCCTCTAATTCCGTAATGGTTTAGCTTGTCTACCAGGGTATTGATGTTTAAACAGTCGAATGCTTTGCTTAGATCGCAGAAGTTTTATACACTTTTTTTATACACTGTTAGCTTAGATCGCAGAACTTTTTATACACTTTTTTTATAATTTGAAATGTAATTTCATTTGTAGAAATACATTTTTTTGTAATTTCGTAATGTTATTATATATATAATAATTTTTTGTAATGTAATTTCTATACCCAGATCGGGTTTATGAAAATAAATTTTTCTTATTCTTATTCTTATTCATGCATATGGTGGAGAGCCTCAGTTGGATGCCGAGTTCTTCCAGGACGGATTTGTTAGTGCGGCGTGCTGTCCATGGGATTCCTAGCATTTTACGCCAACACCACATCTCCAGTGCATCGATTTTGGTGCGTATACGAGCCTTCAGGGTCCATGTCTCCGATGCATAGAGAAAGATCGAGAAAACCACAGCTCAAACCAGCCTGACCTTAATCCGCTTACTTATACCCCGATTCTTCCACAGTCTTTCTAGCTTGCTCATGGCCGATCTTGCCTGGCTTGCTCATGGCTTCTGCGAGAGACCTCCTTTTCGCAGTTTCCGTCGTTGCATATCATGGAGCCCAGATAAACAAAGTCTTTCACAGCTTGAAGGTCACTCAGCTCGTTGGTGCGTTGCATGGTTCCAGAAGACGTAAGCCGATGAAGACGTAAGCCGCTCTAAAAGCAGTGCAAGCATGAAAGCACGATAAATATCGACGATTAAAATTAAATAGGCGAGAAGCGAAGCCCCGTAGTACCATGTGGCATCCCCGAGAATAAGGAGTGAAAACCTCACCGGCTAACTGCGAGATGTTGTCAGCGGACCCGAAGCGATTCGATCTCGTAAAGTAGTGTGCTATTTCACGAGGTGCCGCCATTACTGAACCTCCCAGGCCGGTTATGCCGTCTTTGATGTTACCGCCTACGTTTCTGAAAGTTGAATTGAAATATTAGGTTTGTACCTATGTAATTGCTCTATTTCTACACTGGCCTTTTTGAACCTAAAAACAGGACAGTCTCAACGAGCAGAGCAATGGGCAAAAATACTACAATCTCTAGCATCTGTCCCGGAGGCCTGTAGCAACCCAAACAGGCTGCTAACCTTCTGGGACAGCCTGAGTTGGCTGGAGTAACATAAATGAGCCACATGAGCCACGCACAACGGCCCAATCAAGAGGCCAAGTGCGGGAAAAAGCCCAGATAAACTAAACTAAACTAACTAGTACAGTCTCAACTCTACAATACAATGGACCGAGAAATGGTTGCTTTCTATAAATGCAGATAAGAACACTGTTCTACGTATTGGGCTCTATTGCATTTTTTCATGAACTAAAATTGGAAATTAGTCCGTGTAACGAGACAGGGCAATACTCTAGAGCGGAGTGTGAGATGACCGGTCGTCACTTTTTCGCATTAAAACTGCCCGCGCCCAGGTCGAATCTTACACCGCACGAAACATGCTCGAATTTATTCGGACGAGTATAAGTTCGGCAGGTAGTATTTATCGACGATCGTTCGTTTCATATTCCGCTCTAACGTATTGCTCTGTCTCGTTCGCTTGGACTAATTTTAGTTTTAGTTCACAAAGAAACGCAATCGGGATATTTACTTATTAAATTAATTGACAGAGCCTGCACTAATTAATCACTTCAAATGGTATTTTCTTTAACATGTCCACTGCTCTATTTTGCAAAACGTTTTATTTAGTGATTATTTAATCAATTAATAAATTAATTAAAATGACAATTAATTAGTTTTTCATAGATTTATTAAGTAAATTAAGTCATCTTTCATTGATTTGTTAAGTAAAATAAAAAAAAAACTTACTTCAAACCTTGTCCCATATCTCTGAGCACTTCTCGCGGTGGCCTGTGTGCCCCTTGTGCCGTACTGGAGCCGTGTGTCTGAAATTGAAAGATTATATATCATTATTATTATATGGAATCTAAAACTATCGCGGTTGCTTGATATTATAAATAAGATAAAAACGAGTTTACCGCAAAAAGTTTGTAACACCCGATGTTTCGGCGAGGCTGCAACCGCCATTGTCTGTCCAGACAATGGCGATTGCAACATAGCCGAAACGACGGGTATTACAAAATTAAAACGGGGCCCGTCACGCTGAATCGTGTTGTGGCCGATATCGGCCACTCGGGGCCTGAGAGGTTAATGAAATGTGTAGTTTTAAACATAATGGTATTATGATAGCTGACATTCTAATTTATTATACATCTATTCATTTTTTTTTAAAATACGAAGGCATATTGCTGGATTGACAATAAAATATATATTTTTTGATTATTCTACATAGAATTTGCATTTCTATTTTAATATATTATTCTCCCTGACTCTTAAATCACATTAGTATATTTTGATTATTTGCATGTAGGTAATATTGAATATATTATTACAGCCATGACAACTATCACGATAGTTATGTTTTTAATAATTAAATTTTTAGCATTCAAATTTGTGACGCATCCAAGTGTAGGAATGCCTATCTACTGGAGTATTTGATTGTATTATATTGTCTATGGGGGAGGCCTATGACCAACAAGGGATGCCTACCAGCTGATGATCCAAAAAGATCCACTACCAGTCAATAACGATGCGTTACTCCGAGAACTGGCTGCTTCCGGATTCTCAAGTAAACTGTTGAAATTTTTTGCAGATTACTTGGGGCCGCCAGCAATTCGTTAAATTTGGCGATTGATTCCAAACTATACAACTTTCAATCGGGGGTTAGCCAAGGATCAAACTTGGGGCCTTTGTTACTCAAATTGTAGGTTGGTGTGCCAGGAAAGTACAATCAGCTTTACTGTTTTCAATACTGAGTTTCAATACTGAGTTTTCAATAAAAAATTGCACAAATTCGATTCCGGACAAAACTCATATTAGAACTCCATATTAGAACATATTAGAACAGTAGAACTCCAATTAACCGAATCAATTGGGACCCCATTTAGATAATCAAAAATTCGGATAATTGGTTTATTTAAGAAAAAAGGGTTAATTTTTATTAAATACTGTATGTATTTTGAAAATGAGAGAAATAAAAATAATTCTATTTAGAGAAAAAGAGCTTTTGCGCGCTTATATGTTATTAAAACACGCGAATTAATATTTTCAAAGTTGTGCAGTACTTCATTCAAGTCCGATACAGAATGAATCATGATACATTATCGTGTTCATATTTATATCAATAGCATGTGCCTTCCCACTCGGTAGTGTCGCCTTCGCAAGTCTGTCTGCGCATGCGCGTTTGTTCGTTGTAAATATGCCTCGTCGGCGCACGGCTGCTCTCCGCTCTGTCTTAAAACTTCGCTGGAGCGCTCTGTCTGGCAGTGTTCGTCCGACCGTGGCCGGGTCGTGATACGCGTCCAGCGCCTTGCTTGCTGGCTCTCGGTTTCATATGATATCATATTACGGCGTATGGGACGAGTTTCTAACGTGTTTGTCTTTTTTGTTTCCAGGATTTTCGACTCTCTTTTAGCGGCCGCCTGTCGTACTTCTTTGATATGCAGTTGATACGCATATCAAATATTAATATTACAAAAATTTTATATTATATTTGATACGCAGTTGAATTTCCGTGCACACATTACAAATATTTGCAATCGTTCTAGCAAAATGGTCGGTTTTGTTATTCGCATATCCACATAGTTTAATAATATTCATGTAATGTTTCTGCTATATAATTGTTTAGTCCGTAGCATACTTGAATATAACTCGGTCATCTGATGTACAAGTGAAAACAAATACATTCAGATGGCAGAGCGTATTCAAAGAAAATTTTTAAGATATATTTATTACAGAAAATACAATATTTATCCATACTTATTTCCGTCCGATTTTGTGCTAGGAATGATAGGATACAACAGTCTTGAAACGCGTCGATATATTTCACTAATTATATTTGCATATAAATTAATTCAAGGAACTATTTATTTGCCAGAGATACTATATAAGTTTGAATTGTACGTGCTGGTAAATTACACAGTGAGGAGATCACATCTATTGTTTAATCGCATTATTTTTGTAGACAGACCAGTGGGAAGGGTTATAGCTCTTCTTAATTCCTTACCCACAGAAATAG
Source organism: Micropterix aruncella (assembly GCA_944548615.1). Lineage (NCBI taxonomy): Eukaryota > Metazoa > Arthropoda > Insecta > Lepidoptera > Micropterigidae > Micropterix > Micropterix aruncella. The sequence continues at coordinate 14,216,584 of OX155976.1, forward strand.
ACATCTTTTTTATATCCCTTTGGCAGCTAAAAGGAAACTCCCTGCTATCTCATGTTTATCATAATCTGTCTTTTATTTAGTTTTTTTTTTTTTCTTGTTCAATGTTAGCATTAATTTAGTTATGTAATTCATTTATTTTTAGACTTACACTCTAGCTTTAATATTCAAGGGCGAATTTGATTCATCTGTCATGCTCTTGAATAATATTTGAAACTTATAAATAAATTCTGGTGCTTGAATTATTTGCTTGTAAAGAATATTGAAAATAAAGAATATTGTTGTGCGTTGTCTGTGGCGGGAATGCGTTTCATTTCTTGATTTGTGTGTACAGGGTAGTTCCTTACGCAGTGATTTCTACTGTTGTACCCGCAACAGAGCTTTTAATTAATTTCTTAGCCAGACGTTACTTGATTTAAAAGACAAATAACCAAGTTTTTGAGCTAAGATGTTAGTTTTTTTTACAAATAATTGGGTTTCACCCGAAATATTGTGTCCCATAGAACGTTGCTGCAAAAAACACTTGAAAACGGCATTTTCTAAATTGTGTTTGTGTCTGCCTTCATTTATTTTCTTGAAGAAGTTTAAAAGTGTAGGTTTGGCGAATCGTAGTACGTTTCTGTCTTATTTTTTTCCGTCCATTTCGGATAATCAGCGATTTAGATAGTCGGAGTACGGATAATTGGAGTTCTACAGTACTAGTAAAAACTCCAAGCCGATAAAGATAGCCGAATATAAAAAATAATAATGGAAAAACACTCAGTTCTTAAGGTGAATCGTCTTGGTCGCATTACATACAGATTTCATTTCCCATAGGAACCGAAAATATTACCGTATTCCTAATTTGTTTGATACCAAAAAAATGTACAGAAAATTACGTCCCCGGGAAATAAATGTCATGAATTTTCGATGCTTAAAAGGCGTTCATTTTGAATTTCAAACTAAAATAAATTTCACTATTGTCTACGCTTGTGTTAGTAGACAGTGTGAGCGAGTGGGTTTGCTCGCGAGTGACCGCGCCAACATGCTATGAGACAGCGCTATGTATAAGAATGAAATGGATGTCGCTGATAAGCCGCGCGGGCGGTCGCCGCAGCAGAGAATCGCAGTAATGTTTATCAGTGGTAATGTTGCCAAGCACCTAGGCGCAACACTATCGCCTGTCATGTCAATTTGCCTTTGAATAGTTTGTCAACGAGGTGTACCCTACTTACTTACTTTCCAAGTTTAATTGTATAACTGCAACGTTAGTATGTAACGCCAGGTTAGACCTGATTATACCTAATCGTGGAATAACCACGAACAGAAATCGAGTGCAGGAAGGATAAATTAATGCCAAAGCAAATACACATCAAAAAACTAAATTTCAAAAAATATTGGACGCCACAGCTTTTTATAGGTTAAAGCTGAAACTAAAAAAAAAACCAGAACTCGATACAAAAAAATTAAGCACAAGATTTAACAGGGTGGGTAAGTCTCACAGGTTTGTCACTGGTTTAGCCCGTAGGTAGCAATTCTTCCTTCAGCTGTAAAAAAAAAGAAATGAGAACACGTTGCTTCTTTTCAGAGTTCTTTAATCCGCTTCTCCGCGGGCACAGCAAAACGAAGAAGGTGCAAGGCACACGATGTATAAATCACTTCACAGCACAGCAGTATATGGATATCTTCTAAAAGTTGACAGTAGGTAGGTCCGGAATTTGAATCTCCGATCTCCAAAAAAAATGCTCCGAGAAGCAGGCCGCCACGCTACGGCAGTTGAGGCTTTGCAGGTGGATTAAAGATAATTCGTATAAAAATAATAGAGGTGCTCGCCCGCCCGTCAGAAAAGAACTACATGAATTGAAAAACTGCGCCGCGCTATACTCGTCGGCAGCGACGCCGATCCTCAGCCCCTCTTACGCCTGCGCTTCCAAACTCCAAAACCACAAAAAGAATGCCATTTTTGATAGGCGCAAAACTGTACGACCCCGAAAGAACAGTGATGTCACCTTTTGACGTTTCCGGCTGAACCAAAGAGAATAGAGACGTCATTGCCGTAACCGTAGCGTTCGACACCTTCTTAAACGTCAGAAAACGGTTTTTACGACTTTTACAGTCGACTTTTAAGTCAAGTTGTGACTTAATTACGACGTTACGAAAATGAAGCAGAAAACTTCGGAAAAATAGTACAGACGCCAGAAAACGTGTGCAAATGACACCGAAACATGTAATTACATGGATCTGCACACGGAAAAGCATGAATCGCGAAAGAAATGTCATGAAAAAAGCAGTTTTTGTTACAGCCCCCCTTCCAAAAAGAAATCGGAAGAGCCAACGAACGATTTCAAATGAATCGTCCCGATTCTAGCTCCACTCTCAAGGGTTAACAAAAACGCCACAACGTCTATAACAGTGTATAAGACAGGAAAAAAAATATACTCTTCTAAACCAAATGACCAAGCTACCTTCAATAAGGGTAAACAAGTCTACAAAAACATACAAATAAATAAACAAAATCTTCCCGTTAACTAAAGTGGAAACCCTGGTAGGTAAGTTCTGCAGAGGTCAACTGCCATTTGAAAACTCTCCACTTTCCCGTAGAGAACACAAAACTACTTCAACAACAAAACTACTGCTTACCATGGAAGCACAAAGCCCATGTAAAAGAAAAACCACAAAACCTGGTGTCCTAAACAACCGTAATAAACCACCCCTCCTACTGAAGGAACACCAACAACGTCCAATAATCAAACCAAATACTGGCTGTGGACAAAAGAAACCGATGACTATATTGTTAGACCACGACAGAACTAATACCTCCTCCGGTATTTGAAAAATGTCCAATACTACCTTTCATACCATCACCTTGCATACTTCCCTCTCATGACATAAATTCAATCTACAGTGTTGCTAGACAGGTTTACTAGCAAGACTGATCTCAAACGAAATGGTTTCAGTGATAGTAACCACTCGGTACTACACCTTTGTAAGGAATACATTTTTAAAGTCGATCTAGTCGAACTCATAAAGACAACTTTCCGAAGAATGTTAACGAGAGACATAAAAATTACACAAATTACTTAGACCCTTTAGGATTTAATTTGAAATCCTTAATATGCCAAGAGCCAATATTCTTTCCCTGAGCATTAACCAACTCGTATACCAGAGCCGACAGTTTCTTGACTATCCGACATTTTTCATAACGTGGGGCAAACTTTGAAATAAAATAATTCCCCGCATTGCTCAAGAAGTACGTTTTCTTGTAAACCGTATCGCCCACCTCAAACTCCGCAGGACGGTGTTTACGGTCATAATACGTTTTATTGTGAGCATGCGCATTATCAAGTTTCTTCCTCACGGTATGAAAAACACCGGAAAGTTCGCTCATATCTTGAGCGTAGGACAAACGACTGCCAAAAAGGACCTCAGCTTGGGACTCAGGAGATTGAGTATAAAACGAACCGTCTAAGATAGGTTCTCGACCATGAACCAAGAAGAAAGGACTGAAACCCGTAGCCTCCGAAACGGCCGAATTGATCGCCATCTGAATGGCAGAAAGGTGGAGGTCCCAAGAGCGATGGTCGTTTTTTACAGACAACGCCAACGCCGTGACAACTCCTCGATTCTGCCTCTCAGCTGGATTGACCTGAGGGCAATACTTCGGATTAAGGTAAACCTTAGGTATCCGATACTTGGACATTAGTTCGGTAAACTCCTTTCCAATAAATTGTTTTCCGTTGTCGGAAATAACATACTGAGGGACACCAAAACGCAGGAAAACCTCATGCTCCATGATACGACTCACGATTTTGCTAGTAGCCCTCTTTAAAGGGAAAAGCAAACAGTATTTACTGAAACAACAAGTAACTACTAGTATGTGAATATTCCGATCTCTCGTCATCGGATAGGGACCCAACAAATCGACGGAGACCATCTGGAAAGGGAAAGAACAAGACTTTGGATTGCCTAACTGACCCAAAGGAGAAATATTTGGGTGTTTATACTGTTGGCAAGTTTCACATTGGGAAATGAATTTGACCACATCTCCGTGCAAATTCGGCCAAAAATAGCGCATTGCTAGGCGACGATGCGTTTTAAAAACCCCAAAATGCATAGACAGATCGGACGCATGGTTATCGTGTATAAGCTTCTCTCGGAGAGGTAAGGGTACCACTAACTTCCAGTCATAAGCGCTGGTGAGCTGGTACTTTCCCTTCGTGTAGCGATACAACTCCGCGTCCTTAATCTGGTAATTAGGGTAAGCGGCAGGGTTATTAGATACCGCTTGGAACAAATCGTTGTACCAAGGATCGGCGACCACAGAAACAGATGAAACGGGCAGCAAACGCGATAACGCATCAGGAACCACATTTTCGACGCCTTTCTTATGGACGATCTCAAAGTCAAAGGCGGACAGCCGAATACCCCATCTGGCCAAACGGCCAGTTGGGTTCTTCAGACTCAAAAACCACAGAAGACTGGCATGATCCGTGAAGATTTTGACTTTGGGGCCGCCCTCTAAGTAGCCGCGAAAATGCTCGATTGCATGAATCACGCTTAGGGCCTCCCGTTCGGTAGCAGAGTATCGCGTTTCAGCGGGTAAGAGAGTCCTACTCGTGAAAGGGATGGGATGTTCTACGCCATCCACTGTCTGGGTAAGTACGCCGCCTAAACCGTACAACGATGCGTCGCAGTGTAACGCAAATGGCTTTGTATAGTCCGGACAAGCTAGTATCGGACTAGAAATTAGAGCTGACTTCAATTTTTGAAAGGCCTCTTCCGCTTCTGGTGACCACGAAAATGCGGGAGCACCTTTGCGGGTACTGGTCAAACGTGACAGAGGAGCAGCAATACAGGAGAAATTTCGGATAAACCGACGATACCAACCGGCCATCCCAAGGAAAGTTTTAACCAACTTAGGCGAACTAGGAGTCGGAAAGTCTAATATACATTGTACCTTTTCGGGATCGGTATGTAGACCATGAGAGTCTACTACATACCCTAGGTACTTAAGTTCTCGACGAAAAAATTGACACTTTTTGAAATTAATCGTTAGGTTCGCATAAACGAGACGATCTAACACTCGGTTTAACAATGAAATATGCTCTTCGAAAGTTGAAGAGACAATAACGATATCATCTAGGTAACAAAATACTTTGTTATCGAACGACGGGTCGAACAACTGATCAGCGAGCCGTTGCATGCAGGCAGGCGAATTGCGCATGCCGAACGGACAGACTTGCATAGCAAAGAAACCACGTCCAGGAACCGTAAAACTGCACTTTTCCTGAGAGGCCGGATCTAAGGGGATTTGCCAAAAGGCGGCCGACAAGTCGATGGAAGACAAGTAGTTAGCGTCTCGTAAACTGTCCAGGATGGTAGTAATTCTCGGAAGAGGGTACGCATCCGGCTTCGTTATCGAGTTGAGCTTCCTACTATCCAGACAAAATCTTAAAGTCCCATCGGACTTCGGAACAAAAATTGTTGGGTTATTCCAACCCCCTTTGCTAGGTTTAATAACTCCTAACTCTAGCATACGATCAACTTCCTCATTTAACAATGCTAAACGAGCGGGAGACATGGGATAATACCGCTGTTTCACCGGTGGATGATTACCCGTGTCGATAACCTGTGATATTAAATTAGTTCGACCAAGACCCTTAACGTCTGTCGAAACTTTTTGAAAACCATCGATCATTTTGTTTGCTAAGGACTGCTGATTCTCAGTCAGAGAAGCGAAAGGATGCAAAACCCTCACTTCGCTGACTGAATGCCAACTAACATCACTATCCTCAAACCTAACGAACTTCACAATTTCCGGAGCCAAATCAAATTGTCGGACAAAGTCCATGCCTAATATAAGAGAAGTGCCAATATCCGGAGCCACAACCGCTCGGATCACTTGACAACGATTATTAAATTTGAAAGGCAAAGACATATAACCGATCGTCCTAACCGTACTAGAATTTGCGGTGCTTAAAGTCCAAGACGAAGTCTTGTGCAGGGTATACCCGATCTCAATTAAATGTCGATGTGAGTCGGCACCCAAAATTGTGACGCTCGAACCAGTGTCAAGCAAGCCACAAACCGCAATATCACCCAACGCAACATCTAAAAATGGACGACGGTTGTCTTTTTCCTTTTCGAACAAGGCAGAGACAGAGTGAACAAACGCATTCACTCTGTCTCGGTTCTCGAGTTTTTTGAATCGGCCGAAGTAGAATTGGGAGAATTATTTCCTTTGGAACAATCCGGACAAGTTGTCACGGTAAAATTAAATTTACCGCAACGGTAACAGTACTTGGAGTGCCCGTGATGTGAACCCCTCTGGTAACCACTATACGCTCCTCGAGGACCACCCGCATTATGCGGTTTGCCTCGGGAGTAACCACCTCGGTGAAAACCACCCCGATTGCTCGAACCTCTATGGGATTCTTGAGTACGAGTGGATAAAGAATCAACAGCGGACACTGTGCACTGATGAAGATGTTCCTCAAGAGGAACGTCCGTACCATTATTACCGGAACCAGTACAATCGACAGAGTGAACTGCTCTAGACGCAGAAGGCTTGGCTTTTGAAAGTGCCTGCAGGTTAGCATTATACTCATTTATAGCCACATGCGTGAGTTCCTGCTGTTTCCCCACATGAAGCAGTTCTTGTATGGAATGAACAGGGATGTACGCGAAACATTGTTGCAGGTAAGGTTTTAAATTGGGTACTAGGATTGTCAGCTGCTCCGCCTCCGGCAAGGGCCTGGATAATTTATTAAAATAGCCCAATACTTCAGTAATAAAAAGATGAAGAGGTTCATCCGGTCTCTGAATTCGAGCGCGAGCCCGTTTCAACATATCGCGGTCGAAGGTTTGACTGCCAAAATTTTGGCGAAGTTCTTTGGCCAACTGTGGCCAATTGTCAATCCTGGAAGCAACCGTCCTATACCAAGCGAGCGCGTGATGTTGAAACAACTCGCACGCCGATTTCAGCAACCGTGCATCAGAAATATTTCGTGCCAAACGATTTTCCTCAAGGCGTTCCAGGAATTCTACGACGCATGACTTTCCATCAAACACAAACCCTAAACTCAAAGGCCTTAACACCTGTTCATTAGTAAAATCATACGGCCTGCTGACAGCGACCGGATTCCTAACAAAAACCTCGGGTTCGGAAACCGAATTACCCGCATTAGGTACACTCGAAACATTTGGAACGGCTAACGGAACAAAAAGATTATTTGATGAAACCGATGTCACCCCTAAAGGATGTACCGGCACAGGCACCTCTACCTGTACAGAAGTAGACGGCAGTAAATTTGGACTAGGAGCTCTCACAATATCTGAACACTCCTCCAGCACCTTCACGATCTCTAAAATCTCCGCCTGAAGACGTTCAAACGAAGCTGTCGGTACAACCCCAGACATTATACGTGATACTCTATAAAAAAGATGCGTTGTTTTTGTACAAACGCGTTTAAACAAAGGTCGAGTATTGTTCTCTACCAAATCCTCAACAAATTCTTGGAGACACAAGAGTCGAATGGAACATTCGTTAAACTCTTGCTCGGGATCCAGATCCGTCGACGTGATTGAATCTGCCGGAAACTGTTTAAGCAGCGAACTAAACTGTCGGCGCATCGACTCCACAAGCGTCGGGGTAACCTCCCGAATTTTGAATTCGTAATCCAATTCTTTTTTAACTAAGTGTGAGGCAGAATAATACACAAGCACGGGGGAAGCCATCTCAACTACTTGCGTATTAAAAATATAAACAAGCAGAAAATTTAAAAGTTTTAAAAAAAATTTTTTTTTTTTTAAAAAAAAACTAAAAAATTATTCACAAAAAAATAATTCACCAAAAAAAAATTTTTATTTATGGTAAAAAAATCAAATATAAAAAATTGTTCTGCTCAATAAAAAAACAAAAAAAAAACGAAAAACGAAATATTTTTTTTTTAAATAAAAAATAAATTTAGAAAATAAATAACTAGAACGATCTGACCTCAACGATTGCTGACGAGCACCTCTATTCACCTGACACCTTTAACCAATGGAGCGGAGTATTCAATCCTCGGACCTGAAATTTACAAAAAAAAACAATTTAATAAACAGTCTATAACAATCTTCGAACACGGCAAGCCTCTATCTTGCTGACGAGGCTATTTCCCGACAACCGTGTCGGATTACAAATTAAAAACAAAAAATTACAAAGAAAACCGCTATACTGTACCTCGAGCTACTGTACAATGATACTAGATATTATATACAATATCTTTAAAAAACTATGTGAAAAAGAAACGGCAAGTCTGTATACAATAGAACTTTTTCGCGGTAACCGCTTAAAATGTTAAATTCAAGTTACAAGAAATGTTACAGGTTAAACATTAAAGAAAACATTTAAGTAAACGCAGACGTGTCTCAAAAACTAAAGAAAGAATTACTACTTAGGCTAAAACCAGTTCTAAGGCCCCACGTTGGGCGCCAGTTTATAACTGCAACGTTAGTATGTAACGCCAGGTTAGACCTGATTATACCTAATCGTGGAATAACCACGAACAGAAATCGAGTGCAGGAAGGATAAATTAATGCCAAAGCAAATACACATCAAAAAACTAAATTTCAAAAAATATTGGACGCCACAGCTTTTTATAGGTTAAAGCTGAAACTAAAAAAAAAACCAGAACTCGATACAAAAAAATTAAGCACAAGATTTAACAGGGTGGGTAAGTCTCACAGGTTTGTCACTGGTTTAGCCCGTAGGTAGCAATTCTTCCTTCAGCTGTAAAAAAAAAGAAATGAGAACACGTTGCTTCTTTTCAGAGTTCTTTAATCCGCTTCTCCGCGGGCACAGCAAAACGAAGAAGGTGCAAGGCACACGATGTATAAATCACTTCACAGCACAGCAGTATATGGATATCTTCTAAAAGTTGACAGTAGGTAGGTCCGGAATTTGAATCTCCGATCTCCAAAAAAAATGCTCCGAGAAGCAGGCCGCCACGCTACGGCAGTTGAGGCTTTGCAGGTGGATTAAAGATAATTCGTATAAAAATAATAGAGGTGCTCGCCCGCCCGTCAGAAAAGAACTACATGAATTGAAAAACTGCGCCGCGCTATACTCGTCGGCAGCGACGCCGATCCTCAGCCCCTCTTACGCCTGCGCTTCCAAACTCCAAAACCACAAAAAGAATGCCATTTTTGATAGGCGCAAAACTGTACGACCCCGAAAGAACAGTGATGTCACCTTTTGACGTTTCCGGCTGAACCAAAGAGAATAGAGACGTCATTGCCGTAACCGTAGCGTTCGACACCTTCTTAAACGTCAGAAAACGGTTTTTACGACTTTTACAGTCGACTTTTAAGTCAAGTTGTGACTTAATTACGACGTTACGAAAATGAAGCAGAAAACTTCGGAAAAATAGTACAGACGCCAGAAAACGTGTGCAAATGACACCGAAACATGTAATTACATGGATCTGCACACGGAAAAGCATGAATCGCGAAAGAAATGTCATGAAAAAAGCAGTTTTTGTTACAATTGTTAGTTAAGTTAGTTTAGTAGTTAGGTGTACCCTACTTACTTACTTTTTCCAAGTTTAATTGTTGAATTCAAAACCATGAAACGTGCATACCAAAAACACGAATATTGTGGCCCAAAACCAAATAGCAAAAGGAGCAGGGCTATGATGAAACGACATCATGGCGTGGAAATGACGTAAGTACCTTATACCTAGCTATTATAATTGTATTTTATACCTATATAATTAGTAGAGAGAGAGGCCATTCCTTACCAGTCGACAACAATAGTAGATTAACACAAAGACAACATAGTAGATTAACAAATCTATGTCCTGAAGTAAACTTTGGAACACTGACCTTTTATTTTAGGCGACGTGAAGCCTGGAATAACGATGGGTCTCTTGATAGTATTAGAAATGCGCCTGCGGATATACCCACCCAACATGAAAAGCACGCCAACATAGCAGGTATACAAAATAATGTAAAAACATATACACGTGTACCGAAAATGCACGTGGACGCCAGTACTTCCCAATGTAAGTGTAACATGTCGCATCGTACGTTTTATTAATCACACTGTGTATTCTAATTTCAATAATAAAATTAATCCATTTTATCACGTGCAGCTTATCATATAAATGACCATGGTGAGCCAGTTGAGCACTCTGCAATCGATGAACCAATACTGTGGCCTCAAGCAGACCCAACTTTGGAGCAATTTGTTTTATCAGTGGAACGGGACACATCTAAACCACTCGAAAACCTACATGGATATAGGATTGTCGACATAAACCACGTCATGAACTGGGCCATAAAATTGGGAGAACATAGTCGGATGTGCACTGGATCGGAAATCACATTTATGAAAGAAATCAAGAATGGCTTTCATTCCAAATTCATTTTTCAATGTTTAATTTGTGAACGAGTATTTGAACGAGAAACTGAGAGTGAAAAACAAAGAGCTAATAAATCTTTCGTGTGGGGCACTCTCACTTCTGGGAGCTATTACACCCAAGCAGCTCACATAATCAACATCATGGATGTTCCAACCATGTCGCAGCAGCTGTTTCACAAAACGGAAAAAAAATTAGGAAGGATCTGGGAACAACATCTAGCTGAAGAAATGCTTAAAGCAGGCCAAGAAGAAAAAGCCATCGCTTTAGCGAAAGGGAATGTAAGCGAAAACGGCTTTGCATTTATATCGGTTTATGTTGACGGGGGTTGGTCCAAAAGGTCCTATGGTCATAATTACAATGCAGCATCGGGCATCGTGAGTAGCTAATTTCTAACTTTTAAATTTGGTTTAAAACATTTGTACCAAATGTTTGGTGATGTTATAAATGCGTTCACTTTCAGGGTTGTATTATAGGCAAAGAGACCAAAAAATGCCTACATTTAGGAATCAGGAACAAATATTGCTGTATCTGTGAACATAGCAAAAACAGTCCTAAGCCTCACGACTGTTGCCGAAACTACACTGGGCCTTCCACCGCTATGGAGGCGCAGATTATAGTGCAAGGTTTCCAAGAAAGTGAGGCTCTTCATGGATTGCAATATTTGGAATTTATTGGGGATGGCGACTCTTCAGTCTATGCCAAACTGCAAGAGAATGTATCGTATGGGAGGCAAATTCGTAAAATCGAATGCAAAAACCACATCATTAAAAATTATACAAAAGCTTTATATAAGGTATTTTTTTAACAGAATTATAAAAATGTTTTTTTTTATCAGTTTGCCAATGGTTAGTTGTATTTCAGATTTTAGCTAATACTAAACTACCTTTGCAAGGAAGAAAAATATTGAAACCTAGGGTCAAAAGTCTCAGTATAGTGGCAAGAAAAATTATCATACAAAATTCAGGAAAAGCAGAGATAATGAGATCTGACCTTCGGAACGGCCTTTGCCATGTATTTGGAGAACATGACAATTGTGCATCATATTATTGTAAATGGAAGAAAGCCAAGGATGACGGTAATTTAGAGGTAGATCTATCCGTGTCTTTATTTGTATGTTCGTGATAAAGAACAAAAAGTATTTTTGTAAAAACGTATGTACATATGCAAAACCTTTTTTTAATAACATGTGATTGTTTTGATTTCATAGTTTCCTCACGATACTAATGTGCTTCCTAACATTAAACAAGAAGCAGTTGTGTGGAGTCTCATACGTGCTGCTAATGAGGCCATCGTTATGAAGGCGGGGAGACTGACTACAGAGACAACAAATGTAGCAGAAAATTTGATGAGTGTATTGGCAAAATTTAATTGTGGCAAACGAATTTGCCTCACCAAGCAAGGATCTTTTCAGCGTAGAGCTCAGCTTGCAGGTTAGTATTGAAATTTAGGTTAAACCTATGTGTCCCGAGTGTATTTTTACTGTTTCTCCCGAGTATTATTTTACTGCTTAATATTTTTACTGTTTACTGTAGAAATCCCTTGTGTATTTTTACTAGTTTCAACAAATTTTAGGTTAGGTAACTCATCGGTGCTCACTAATACTTAATTCTATTAATATAAATGATCTTACTTTATGTTTCAATAATTTTATTGTAGGTCTTTCTCGAAATAGTGGAAATTCTTGGCATTTGGATGCATGGCAGAAGGTATATAAGAATAGCCCGAGTGCTATTCTTAAATCCTACATTCTACGTAAAGAAAAGTCGAGACTGAGGCAACAGAAATATGTACGCCGTCGACTATTCCACTCAAAACCAACAGCCACGACAGACGAACATTATGGTCCTGAGGCTGATAATCCCGCTCCAGAATTTTCCCCCGAAGAGATGGCAAAAGAATTGGATGTGGTGTTAAAAAATATGGAGGTAGGTGTTAAAAAAAAACCTGCCGTGGGATATATTTAATATTATGTATTTTGCAAAAGTAGGTTTATACCTAATTGTTTCAGATGACACAACAAGATATTAAAATAGTAGAAGCTAGCACCAGAGATCAGCATGATAGTGAATTATACAAAACGTACAAGGATAAAAGATTAACCAGCTCACTATTTGGCATGGTAAATAGCATAATTATTTATATATATATATATAATTATATATATATATATATATATATATATATATATATATATATATATATATATATATATATATATATATATATATATGTATGTATGTATGTATGTATGTATGTACGTACGTACGTACGTACGTACGTACGTACGTACGTACGTACGTACGTACGTACGTACGTACGTACGTACGTACGTACATACATACATACATACATACATACATACATACATACATACATACATACATACATACATACATACATACATACATACATACATACATACATACATACATACATACATACATACATACATACATACATACATACATACATACATACATACATACATACATACATACATACATACATACATACATACATACATACATACATACATACATACATACATACATATATATATATATATATATATATATATATATATATATATATATATATATATATATATATATATAAATATATATATATGTGTGTATAAATATATATTTTTATACATTTTTAGGTATGTAAACGAAAAACTACGACACCATGTCATGGACACGTTAAAACCATTCTTTATGGTAGTAAATTTTCAACAAGAGCAACCATTGTCGGGCAGCTAAATGAGCCAGTTATACGAGAAAGATTTGCGGTTGAAAATAATAAACAGATACGTAAAGCTGGTCTATATGTAGATCCGGAATACAATTTAATTGGCGCGAGTCCTGACGGTAAGAAAATTGCAAATCAATAGACTTTTATTCAGCTAATTAAATAATTACACAGCTCTAATTAAACATTCATGGTGAAATGCATCATTTAGATAACCTTCATAATTTTAGGCATAGTAATTGGTGAAGAAGCAGTGCTTGAAATTAAATGTTTTCCATCGCTGGAACAGTGGGAAGTAAAAGAAGAAGAAGAAAAAAAAGATAGTGAAATGAAACAACGTAAAAGGAAAAAAACAAATATGGACACCACAGGATTTACGCTCGTTCAAAAGGCTGCGGCAATAAAACCCAACTTCCCCCTTATTTGTCAAAATGATGGCAGTTTAGTTATGAACATGAAACACAATCATTTTTATCAGGTAAGCTTCAGAAGCTTAGGTGAACCTGTTTACATAATTTGGTTTATTTGTCATTTTTAATATATGATTACAGGTGCAAGGTCAAATGAGGGTCACGGGAATGAAACTTTCCTATTACGTCGCGACAGCACGGTTATCGGACCCTCTTACTATCGTCAAAGTGAATGCTGATTATCAGTTCATAGAAGATATGATGAAAAAACTGGTACACTTCTATAAAACTTGTGTAATACCAGAAATAATCCTGAGACGAGTACAGGGTGGAAGGGGTCGGTGCATCGATCCCAGTGAAATAATCGAAGCCAGGACAAAAAAAAAAGACTAATTTATCTTGTCTTTCGCAGATTTCACGACAAATGTGGAATTCCGTCCATTTTTATATTTTATATTTTAGAATATATATTTTGTGATGCTATATTTCCCGAACTGTATCATTAAAAAACTGTCTATAGTGTGAATGGAATAATACAAACTGGGTTGTATTTTTTTTGGAATTTTACATAAAATAAACTTGCGATCGCGGGACCGCCGTCAGGAACGAAGTTCTTTACAATTTTACAAATATTACAAGTTTATACAATTGCTATATCGAGCGGTAACGCTTTTTCGTTATTGGGACATTCCATGCAAAAGAGGAAAATGATATTTTAAAATTCAATTAATTATCTTATATAATTCAATATATTTTCACATTTTGTACTTGTATCATCAGCCACAATGAGCTGTCCCACCAGCCACAATGGCTTGTCCCACCAGCCACAATGACCTGTCCCACCACTCACAATTATAAATATTTATTTTGTTGCGTCTACGAACGTTAGCAATCTATTTTTTTAAGAGAACAAAAGCATAGAGTATATAATTTACAACATAGAAACAGCTATAAATAGGATAAAAATGATTTTACCGCGTGAATTTAGTAGAACCCGTCGTTTCGGCGCTGTTGCAAGAGATGTTGTCCAGGGTAGATTGGGTAGACCGTCCAGGGTAGCAGTCTACCCTGGTCAACGACGCATGCAACAGCGCCAAAACATCGTGTTCTACTAAATTCACGCGGTAAATTCGTTTTTATGCTATTAAAAACAAAAAGAAATGTTACCGTAAAAATATACAGGGGGATATACCGCACCGATTTCATTTTGTGATAAATCGTTCAATTTTCTCTTATAAATCTTTATTGTGATATATATGACTTTCGCAACACTTTTGAATTTTGTTCTTATTTTGACAACATTCTATATTTGAATTTTGTACTTATTCAGTCAACGTAACGACATTTCGTCTGTCGTTTTCGGCGGATTGCACGCCTTGAATAAACTTCGTTCCAAAAAATATATTTATTTCTACCCTTATGACCAACCCTTGACTCATAAAAAGGTTTAAAACGAATTTACCGCGTGAATTTTGTAGCACCCGACGTTTCGGTGACGTTGCAGTCGCCGTTGTCCAGAGTAGATTAAAAGAGCCAGACTGCAACGTCACCGAAACGTCGGGTGCTACAAAATTCATGCGTTAAATTCGTTTTAAACCTTTTTATAATGTCAAACAAACGCGATAGTCTTCAATTTCATAACCCTTGACTCTTTTAGTATTTCACCAGAAGGGTGTTATAGCAACGGTCTTTACTACATAGTAATGTATACAATTACATACCTACAAAGGTTCTTAGTTTCCAAGTCAAGTAATTCCATTTATACCAACAATATATTGGTATCGTCTGGCAGCACTGCTCGGATCAGCTGGTCTAATAATTGTCTAGCGAAATACGCACTTTCGTGGACTGCATAAGAGCGTAATTTAAGTAAAGGTTTGCTGCCGTCCGCAGCACCGCTAGCATGTCTACTAATTGTTTAGCGAAATACGTTCTTTCCTGGACTGCATAAGAGCGTAATTTATGTAAAGGCGAGCTGCCGTTCGCCGCGAGACTGTGTGCGTAGATGAAAATTCGCTATATCTGAACCGAAATTGGTCTGTTTTCCCCATTAATTTCGTAATGCGGTTGATTATCGCGGTGATACGAAGTACATCGAACCGTGTATATGTAAAGTTCCCGGTAAATTTATTTCGTAATTTTTACTGCACTGAGAGAGCTAAAAATCGTATTTTTCTGTTAATATTGCTTACAACGCCATCTATTATCAGAATAGTTTCGTCGGACCGCGACGAATCACCTTAAGAACTTTAGATACGAACCTCCCAGTTCTTTATTCTTTTCTGATAACCCTCAAGTTTCTTCTGCAGCTGAGCAATCCCCTGTGCACTCTTCTGGTTCTTCTTCTCGAAGACGGCTTTTATTCTCTGCAGTTGTTGCTTGTCCGCATTACTAGCCAGTTTTAGATATTCATCGACGTTTTCTGAAATTACTTATTAGTATTACATCTGCCATCATAGTGGACACATCTAACAAAGTTACGATAAGGGGCCGTCCACTTATTAGGTAATCACGTTTTTGGGATTTTCAACCCCCCCTCTCCCCCATGTCAACAGACTAAATCGACGGCCTGAATCCCCCCCCCCCCAGGATTACAAAATCAACCGAATTTGCGGAAAATGTGAAGAATTGTGAACCCAGCGTTTGTAAAGTGTTTGAAGGCGTTAAGTGGAAAAACACATTTTAGAATGCCTTTAAAAATGTGCTTTATTAATTCGAATTAATTACAAAATCTCAAACTCTTTGGTTTATTTTACAGATCTTAATCTTCAGACCGCAGTGGCTGTAAAGCCGGTATTACGGTATTAAAGACGGCAAATAAGTAAAACAAAATAATAGTTTTGGTAAAGCATTTAATAAAGAACATAAACCGTATACAATAAATACAAACGGAGCTGCCATGGAATTCACCGACCGGAGTCGGGCCCATCATAATACTATTTTTTTTTTTTTACACTTCTGGGGGGTGAGCAGTGGATTCCGGACTTACGAACCGGCTGTGGTAGGTTTAGGACAGCTGTCTTGCCACATGTGAGCGTTCACCTTGCCACCCATTCACTCCCCCTTCGAAGCCATAGAATTTGAGATGCGCAAATCGCAGTTTTAGATAATTTTTCTAAGAAAGAGTTGATTATTTTTCTGGAAAG
This sequence comes from Micropterix aruncella, assembly GCA_944548615.1. Classification (NCBI taxonomy): domain Eukaryota; kingdom Metazoa; phylum Arthropoda; class Insecta; order Lepidoptera; family Micropterigidae; genus Micropterix; species Micropterix aruncella. Next base: position 14,233,273 of record OX155976.1, read on the forward strand.
GCCAAGATCTTTAAAGAGGTGAAATAGAGATTTAGCTGGCAGGCCACGAGCGCCAACTTCCACCGCGTGAAGGTGAACAGTGAAGCCGTTCCGGGTTACGGCATTTGCAAGATCATGGTATTTATTTAATTTGTACTCGTGGTCTTTTGGGATATTTGATTCCCATGGAACAGTTAATTCTACGATAAGAGCCACCTTCCGAGATAGAGAGTAAAGAGTTATATCTGGACGGAGGGCTGTGCATCCGAGACTTTCAGGGAATTTATACTGCTTAGAGACCGAATCAACCTCCAGAATCCAATCTGTAGCTTTCTCGATTATTGAGAAAGGTTTTGTAGTTAAATGTTTTTTGCCTTTAGAGCCATCCCGCACAAACTGTATTGGGGGTTTGGAGGATACTGTCAAACCCTTGTTGGCACGAGCCACTGAGAGACTAGTTACCTCGCGAATAACAGCGAGAACTTTGTCATGGCGGTAAGTGTACCGTCCTTGATCTAAGGCCACCTTGCAGCCAGCTAGAATGTGCCTAGCTGTGCAAGGGGTATTGCTACAGAGGGGACAAGAACTATCCTCGGCAAAGCTCCAACGAGCGAGGTTACTGGGGTCTGGAAGTGTATGCTGAAAGGCATTCAAATAAAATTTCAGCATCTCTGGCGTCCAGTCATAGAGCATTACCTTCCAGTGCATTGGAGGCGGAATGCAAAAGTCACCAATTGTTGTCCAATCATTCTGGCATTGAAGGCCAATAGCATGAGCCATACTCTTGCTGTCGTAATCTCCCCGCAAAAGAGACTTCTTCAAGTCCACGTCGCTCGTGGTTGTACTGCCATACCCCAGACCAGTGCCATTCTGGCTGATTCCAGTAAGGAACCTTTTGTGGAAGTCTACGCGGGCTTGTAGTTCATTTGAATCACTACAGCCACTTATTACGTGCTTCGATATTGCCGGATCTTTGGAATTGCACAGAATCGAATTTTTGGTTATTCTGGAGTTGGCGTAGAGCAGAGAGGGCAGTTTAAGCGCTAGCCCAAAATTTTGTTTGGACCTGAAGAGAGTCGAGGGGTCAGCTGGTTTGGCTAAGGACAGCCAGGATTTTAAACTAGCTGTCACCAGTGCATCTAGACGGGACAGTTGGGTTTTGGTAAAATCGTAAATAAGAAAGGGCCATGACAAATGTGACGTTAGATAATTGTCATAGATCCAGGCCTTACGAGGGCCAGAAATTAGCAAGGCATCTATTTTCGCCAGGCAACTTTTGAAATGCTCTATAACATGATCGCCCGAGACGTCTTTTCCCTGATGGGTGATTTTTCTGCCGAGGAATTTGAAATGATTGTTTGGGTCTATAAGGGAGATATTAGAGCCCTTATAGACCAATTTGGGGTCATAGGATGTAAATTTTGTGCCCATGCGGGCGAGTCCAAGGCAAAAACATTTGGAGGGCTTCACTTTTATACAGCCTGACCAGTCGCAGAAAAGCTCCACTTTCTGTAATAGCAGGGAAAGCTGCTTGGGGCTTCTGGTAATGAAAGTTAGGTCGTCGGCAAAAGCGAGGCACGACGAGGTGTATTGGCCGTCTGTTTTAAAACGGTAGCCCCACTTCCTGTCAAACTGGCTCAGGCTTTCCAGAAGTATATTAAAAACTATATTAAAAATCGTCGGGGAGAGGCAACAGCCCTGAAATAGTCCAATTGAATATGGTATAGAGCGGGTAGTCCATTCTTGCGTTTTAACATGGAAAGTCAGACAGTTGTAGTAGGAGGCTACAATGTCACGCACGACTGGTGGGAAGTTGTACCAGCGGAGTGCAAAGTGGAGGAGACTGTGTCGGACTGACCCAAAGGCATTCTCTAGGTCGAGCCAGCATACATTGATTTGGCGTTCGTGCTGTCTCGCATCCTTGATGGCAGCAGCCAGGAGAGAGTTGTGCTCGAGGCAGCCCGAGACGCCGCGCATGAAGCCTTTTTGAACTGATACTCCAAGGTACTCATTCCGGTGCATGAATTCGCTCATCCTCGTGTGGACTATGCTAAAAAAGATTTTGGCCACAGTGTCTGTGAGAGCAATGGGCCGAGCGTCCTTTGGTCCGGTGCAAACTGGGACCTTCGGAATTAAGATGACTGTCGCTCGGCCAAAATTCTGTGGGACTACACCGCTATTCCATATATTTCGGAAGATGGATCCTAAATATTGCAGAAGGCAGGGGCATTTTTTGTATACTAAATAGGGAATACCATCGGGACCCGGAGTAGAGCCCGACGGCTTCCTCTTTACTTGATTAAGAATCTCATCTAGTGATGGAGGTTGAGAAGCAAAAGCTACCGTAGGCAGGGGCGGAGGTGTAATGCCCGGCGGAGGGCTGTAATTATGGAGCCGCATTGGGTCCTCATACGTGGTCGAAAAGTATTCCGTGGCCATATCTTCCGGGATTTGGATTTTTCCCTTGGCGGCAGACAAAACCGTTTTGCTGTAGTTAAAACGGTTTTTGTCGAACCGGGCTTCCTCTTTGGATTTGAGAAATGCTGCCTTGCGCTTGTCGTTTTGCGTTGCTACGCTCTGTATGAGTTTTAGTATAGAGCGGTACGCGCGCGAGAAGTTGTGGCAGAGGGCTTTATCCCCGGCTTTCTTGGCTTCACGTAACTGGCGACGAAGTAGCCGCTTTTGCCTACGGAGCTTTGCCTTAAATGCGTTTTCTCTGTGAACCGGGTCGACATGGGTAGATTTTGGGTAAACACCCGAGAAGTATTCATGGACCGCCACCTGGAAGGATGACAGCTGGACGATTTCTGCATATAGTTTCGTATTTTGTGATAAAACAATCGACAAGATTGAATAAGCGAGTTTTTTCAGTTCGCCAACTTTCTAATATTTATTCATTATTATCTTAATTGTTTTACGAGATAAGGTTATAATGTTTTATATTTCAAATTTCAATGCGATCATTTTACAGTTCTACTTTTATGATCCGTATAGTGGTTTATAACTTATGGTCGTTTTTCTCAAGGCCTTCTCGACGGTTTCACGTTCGAAAGGTACGGGCAAGTTTTTAGTTCGCAAATTAAAGGGTTAAAGAGAAAAAAATATTTCCATGCAGGTTTAGACCAAAAAAATTGTGATGCAGTGACAATGTTGATTACGTAGACGGGCACCCCCTCTTTCCCCCCCCCTCCGGCCACGTAATCAAGCGTAAGCCTCAGCTCCAATCCCCACTCATATTGACACATCCTTGATGACCGATTTGCCATATAACCGAATGTAAAACGTGACTTTTCATCTCAGTAGACCTATGAACACATTTTCATTTATGTAACTCATATTTTTGCTGATTCCGTGCATATTTAAATAAAAATTGGCAAAAATGTTAGTGAACCTTTATATTTTTTGTGACTATGGATGATGATGATGATGCGGGCACTAAAATTGAGCAGTAATTCAAAAAGAGGTTTTAAATATATACCGTCTCTAATCTTCTGCTCCATGCGGATGTGATCTTTCACTCGAATTGTCTTCGACTGAAGGTGCGCGATTGCAGTTGCTACCCTGGATGATGCACCATCTGTGCCGTCTGCATCATCTAAAAAAAAAAGAGGATGTTTCACCAAAAGACTCTCCCGGCAAGTAGTCAAGGACTTATGGAGGGATTTTGAGCATGATGTCTCTTCGGAAGGAGGTTGACCAGATACCAACGGATAGTCGAGGAGGACCGCAGATAGTGAGAATGCATCGCATGAAACACATTTGATTCAATTGTTTACGCTAATATACTGAACGGCGAAAATTCAATGTTATTTTGGCCCAAAATTTCAAGTCTACAAGTTCATTTCTCTTTCTGTAATAGATTTTTAATCAATTTTCAATTTGACTAAAATGTATTGACTATTTCTATTATTAGGTAGGCACATATTAATTATATATTGACTATTTTGACAATTGTCACATATTTTTTTGTTCTTTTTGACATTACATTTATTAATTTTATACTAAAAAAAACTTATTTATATCGGTATTTTAAAGAATTAATTATGTTCATTATAACCTTCTTTTTTTTCTCATTACATTATTCATTATATTCAATGTAATAGAATCACTACTTATTAAGTTAATTTCTACATATCTTCTCTATATATTACATCACTATATCTTACTTTCTACATATCTTACTCTGTGGTTTTTATCTGGTAAACTAAATGGTGAGACTCGATTTAAATCTACAATATTACCTTCTTTATTCTTACGAGTAACCTTTTATGTTTTGATTATTAATAGAAGAATTTGATCATTAACCCTTGGAGTAAATGGGTATTTTCATGGATGCATCTGTCTCTTTTGCAGGTTTTTTGGCGACATCGACCTTAAAGTACTATAACTACGAAACTACTACACCAATCATAAAAAGAACAACTGCACAATGATTGCATTGAAATTTCGAATAAAGAATATTGAAATATCATTTTGTAAAACAATTAGATAATTATGAATAAATATGAGAACGTCAAAGAAGTGAAAAAAACGCGGAACCAGATCTGGTCGTATCATACTCAACGGATAATTGTTTCAGAACCAGATTTGGTCGTATCATACACAAGGGGTTAATGAAGAATTCAATCATATCACGGCCAAATGTAAATGTAATACAACTGTCTATACAACTAAGTATTAGTTTTTAGGACAATAAATTATTTGATTTGAATTGGAGAAGTCAACTACAAAGAACAAACCCGTCACCTCAGACACTTTTAATGATAATGATCATTCTGTCTTGTTCTACAAGACTTTGGGACGATACAAATCTACCGTATAAGCCACGTACCCGCTAGAGGCCAACACCTTACAGTGGCACCTTAGTGGCTACCTCGCTTACTGGCTACCAGTTTCGGCAGGATATCTCCGTCAGAAATTAACCATCAGGATACCACTGTCCTCCCGACTAGTTACGGGACCAAAGTCGCTTGCGTGGCCTCTACCTGTTGTATTACAGCGGTAATTCAATATGAATTTATCGCAGTCCTGGGCGTCCTTTGCCCGTAATGCCACTCGGGATCGGCTGGCCCTTAGGTCGTTTTAAGAGCGGCATGACAACAGGTCATCCACCTCCGCTCTTAGGAGACAGTATATTTCCATAGTCTCATCTTTCCTTCAGTTATTAGTCACAATAAAGTTAATAGTGCTTAAATATTTATGTATACCAATTTTCATGGCGATCGGATGAACGGTATAGAAAATGATGTGCTGCAACACCATCTAGTGGCAAGTTACAACAAACACGTAACATCCGATACCGGACAAAGCGCTCGCCGCTGCGAAAAATGCAATTTACGATTCGAAACGTCGTACTATATGTTTCCTGACGGCGCAACGATATGGCCAAAACATCTTTAATTCAAGATTTCTGTGTGGCAATATCGAACGGCGATTTAAAAAGTGAGCATAGACGTCAAACGCCTAGTCTCCCGTCGGCATTCGCACGGCCGCGTACGGCTCCGCGGAATTGGTGATAAAAAGTGTGTGTGTGCAGTTTTTGAGTGTTATTTACCGGAGAACAGTGAGTAATTTGCATTTTAAGTAGTTTCGGAATGAGGATTAGTCATTTCAGATAGTCCATTTGCTGTTTTTCACGAATTTTTAAAGAAAACACTTCGGCGACAACAAACGGCTCGCGAAAAAATGGTTGTTATTATTTTGTAATGTTTATGAAATATCCGGATATATTGCGAAATATGACGTAATGTCGCTTTAATTTACTAACAAAATAAGTATTGCTTCATTTACATCCTAAGTTATCACATAATTAGGCGTATTTTGAAAATTATATCTTGTTTTGTAAAATGAATCGCGCAAAGAAACTTGTTTTGATAATTACTATGAGAGAATAAAGTGCGATTTTCCATAGTTTTTCGATGAAATGTGACTCTTTGGAGTATAGTAATTAGTTATTAGACATATAATAAGTCTATGATAAGACAATATAATTGAAAAAATCTAACGAATTTTATATTATGAGCATTCAAAGTTTATTATTAAGTTCGGACGCGGAAACTCTCAAAACTTTAGATTTTTCTATAATATCAGACAAAGCTCAAAGTTCTGGTGGGATTTCTAAGAAGTGTGATGTAGTAATAAAGTTATTTTGAAAGAATTTCATATAAAAAAATACCATAAGTAGTCACAAATTAAAAATTAAAAAAAATTTTTTTTACGAGAATACATAAAAATTTTCTTGGCTGAATAAATAAATATTTTTCAATAAGTAAAAAAATTTTCAAATAAGTAAAAAAAAAATATCGTTTTGGTAAAGCATTTAATAAAGAATATAACTGTATTTACAATTTTTGCATATTTTACGTATTTTGTGACAAAAAATCGAAATGATTTTATAGGCGAGTTTTTTCAGTTTGCCAATTTTGTAATAATTATTCATTATTATCTTAATTGTTTTACGAGATAAGGTTATAATGTTTTATATGTCAAATTTCAATGCAATCATTTTTCTCTTTATCTTTTTTAAATCCGTTTAGTGGTTTATAAGTTATGATCGTTTTTCTCAAGGCCGTTGACTCGCGTCGATTTTTTGCCCGAATATGTTGCGCGCAAAATAATTTACTTTAATTTTAGATGTAACGAATATTATTTACTTATTCAGCCCATTTTCCGAAAGTCGTTATTCGTAAAACGCTCGGAAGGCAAACTTTGAGCTCCTTAATACAGTAATATCACTACAACGAAAACCGTATACTATTTTTTTTTATGTCCGTCATGTATTCTTGATGTACACTACGGCTTTATTTTTTCGTTTTTTGACCACATATCCAAGGTATACATTACTTACAATTACACAAAATTAAAAAAAAATCTTCCTGTATCATTCTAATTTTCTCAGAAATAAAATAAGATTCTTATATAATACTTATACTATATTAAAGTTCACTCTTTTAGCAATACGACATAATATAAATTATTGTCATTAGAAAGGAGAAAACACTGCAAAAAACAATTAGAAATTGTGTATATATTTGCTTGCGCAAGAGAAGAGCGCTCAGTGCCGCGGTTTTTCTCCCAGGGTTGAATAGTTATTTATTTATTTATTTATCCTATCTTTTATAGTTACATCCAAAAAAAATGCGTTCATTTTTTCAACTCATTTTAAAAGAATACCTACGCTATTTTGTAATACGGCTCTTAACTATTTATGCAGTAAAAGGGAAATTATATGCGGTAAAAGGGAAAAGTCTTTTGTTTTAAACACTTGAGACGATAAATTTACTTATTTTGATAAGAATTCATAATTGTTGATAATATGACCAATAAACATGACCTAACGATTTAAATTATTTTTTTTAATATAAAATACTACTTTTTGTGACTTAAATATAAAAGTTAGACATATTATGCTGTCGCTGACTTTTTTTAGGCATTATCAAGCTCTACAACTTTTCTCTAGAACTTAACTATATATCTCTCATCTTTAAGGCAGCGTTAGTTAAAAACGTTTTCGTTCGACCACTTATTCTCCGACTTACTTTGCGAATCCGACTACCACGAAAAAGTCTTTTTATTTTTCGGATTAATATATAGCCTATGTCACTCACAAATAATATGGCTTTCTATTGGTAAAAGAATTTTCAAAATTGGTTCAGTAGATCCAGAGATTACTTCCTACAACGTCACAAACTTTACCTCTTTATAATATTAGTATAGATTATGAAATCGTACACTATTGCGGTTGTTCGACATAATAAATAAGATTAAAACGAATTTACTGCGTGAAGTTTGTAACACCCGAAGTTTCGGCGATGATACAATCGCTGTTGTCTAGGGTAAACTTAAAATATATGAAAAATAATGAATTTACCTTTCCCTCCAGATGGCGAGCCGTATTCATCGGTGGAGAACGCGTAGGACACATTGGGGCTGTACAGAGAGCTGGGATAATCACCACTCATCAACAGCTGCTTTTGTGGCGAATCATCAAGGCTGGAAATGAGAAATTCATTAATAATTATTAGAAAGAGCCGTAGCGTTGAAATTACCTCACGTTTTTTGGGATTTTCAAACCCCCTTCCCCATGTCAACAGACGTAATCAGCGATCTGACCCCCCCCCCCAAATTACGTAATCAACCGAATTTGCTGTATTTTTTGTAATAAACTTTAACCCGTTGAGTATGAGTCAACCAAATCTGGTCGCAAAACAATTATCCGTTGAGTACGAGTCGACCAAATCTGGTCGCGAGTTGTTTTCACTTCTTTGACGTTCTCATATTTATTCATAATTATCTAATTGTTTTACAAAATGATATTTCAATATTCTATATTCGAAATTTCAATGCAATCATTGTGCAGTTGTTCTTTTTATGATTGGTGTAGTAGTTTCGTAGTTATAGTACTTTAAGGTCGATGTCGCCGAAAATCCTGCAAAAGAGACAGATGCATCCATGAAAATACCCATTTACTCCAAGGGTTAATAAACTGAATTTGCTGTATTGCCAAACTCTTTGTAATTTTTTTTAACTGCCTCCACTCCTAGTTTGAATTTTCCTTAACCTTCCGGATGCCAGTCATTCCATGCAAAATTTTTGAAACCCTCGAAAATTTGATTGTAGAAGGTGTGTGCAAGCATACTAATATTTACCAGTGGCTTTTTAATGGTAGGCTACAATGACAGACTTTTACTGCAGTGGAGGGAGAAATAGAGCCGATAATTGCATCAATACAGATATAATACGGATGATACGAAAAACGCCGATCGGCGGGTGTGGCCACCCAGGGGTTAACAAGGAGATAGCGGATGACGCTTCGAATTTCCCACCTGGCGGTATCGATAAGGCATAGATATTCCCTCAGATACAAATGAGTTAGGTCATATACGTTGCGCGTAAAAATATGTGACAGAGAGAGAGAGAGAGAGCGCAAGACATTGAACAGTATGCGAGAGAATAGCATAACAATATTCGTCGCGGGATGGCTCACACCGGGTAGTCCTGGCGGCGACCCGTATTGGTATTGAAGTGGTCATTTTCACACGCGAAAGGCCTATCTAGGCCCTTATATTAGGTCCTTACCTATGTAATTGCTGTTTTTCACACTGGCCACTTTGAACTTGGATAACTTGGGTTTGAGTTGGAATATCAAATTCAAATAAATTTTAATTCAAGGCCATGTTATTCTTTTTTAAGAATCAGCTGTTTATTTGTCTTTCCGTCGATTGTTTTTGCTCAAATATTGTCGTTTGTGCAATCATGGTAAAGTTGCAAATTTGCATTATTTTTAAATATGAGATCCTGGGCCGGTGTTTTCTGTTACAGTTTCTTGCAGTCTGGCTATACAGTTACGGTAAATGTGTACTGGTAAGAACTGCAAACAATGATGGAGAAACTCGTGATTGAAATCTGTAACACAGATTTCACTGCAAACAGTTGCAAAGTTGCAGGAGTTGCAGCTGGAGACTCTTGGTCACCCACCGTTCTTGCCAGACCTTGCTCCAATAGTTTCATTTTTTCAGAATTTAGATAACTTTTTACAAGGGAAAAAAAACAACAACAAAATGAGTCGGGTATGGGCATCAAGGGTTCCGGTCCATATACTATTTTCTTTGATCCCCTTCTGGCCAGTTCGTCTGCCGCATCGTTGCCCAGTGAGTCGCTGTGCCCTTTAATTCATTGCAGGGTCACTTTATTTGACCCTGCAATGGATTGAAGCGCATTGTGGCATTCCAGTACAAGGACAGAGGTTATAGTATTTTTTGCTAGCGCTTGTAGCACGGAGGCACTGTCGGAGACAAATGCAAATGCTGTTTGACCAATGAGTAACTGTTCTTGGGATTATTCTTTCCCATATATTGCAACACAGTATATTTGGTTATAGATAATCTCAACTGCGTATATAGTTTGTTGGGTGTTTAAAAATCCAAGATCGCATGCAAATTTCGCATGTTTAAAGAAGCGGTTAAAGCAAGAAACAGAGACTTACTTCCTGGAGGATGTAACGTTGGCCGAACTGGTGGTGGCGTTAAGTGGACTCGAACCAAGATCTCTTGAGTGTGATTTAACATGGTGGTAGCGAGATGATGTAGAGTCCTGAAAGACAGCAACATTTTTAAAACTAGAAACTAACAATTCATAACGGGGCCCCCTCGGCTGTTGGGCGGACATCTAAGCGTAGGTAAAAATCGATTTTAAACCTTTTTATATTGTGAAATCGAAGACTATCGCGGCTGTTTGACATTAAAAAAAAGATACACCCTCCTGGGTGCTACAAACTTCACGTAGTAAACTAGTTTTATCCTATCTTTTTATCTATCGTAATATTAATATTATAAAGTAGTGTTTGTAAGTATGCTAGTTTGTATGTTTGTATGTTTATAGGTGTAACGATCCTTAACCCTTTCTATTTGAGCTAACCATTCTTAGTTAGACGCTTACAAATGCCTAAAATGGTATCTAATCAATATTGGTTAGGGCGCTCCGCGCTGTGCTAACTTTGTAATATTTATTCATTATTATCTTAATTGTTTTACGAGATAATGTTATAAATGTTTTATATTTTAAATTCCAATGCGATCATTTTTCAGTTATTCTTTTTACGATCCGTATAGTAGTTTAAAAGTTATGGTCGTTTTTCTCAAGGCCATCGACTTTACGCGCAAAACTGTCCCGGGCAGAAGTGACACTAAATTTTTACCCCGCGATATCAAGGGTTAACATTCAACCCTTTTAACTTGTAACTTTTGTTGACGACTTTTTTCATGAACAACTTTCATATTTTCTTTTTAAAATATACAAGTTCTCCACTAGCGAGGGAGTTATGTAACGATCCTTAAGTATCGTACATGCCAGACAACAAATGCATTGAATTCCAGTGAAATGCAATGACGTCAATCCAGCCATTGTTCCACCTCGTGCAGCGCTGAATTACCACGAATTTTAACTACTTTGTCAAATCAGTTACATTGAACAATATTTTTACTCGGAATGTTTTGAATTGCGTCATTTTCAGCCTTTATAAGGCGGCGAAAATAGCACCAGGGTATCATTTCTCGAATGATCACCCTCCCCAAGACAGCGGCGGAATCACCCGGCACTTCTCTCAGAGTTAGATCAACGGGTCCGACCATTTTGGGTACCTCTTCCTTCCTTCCTCATATCGAGACGAGCAAGCATCAGTCTGAATTCCTACAGACTCGAGCCGTGTCGAGTACGAGATACTCTGAGCACAAACTATAATCCTTATCCATGCATCCTCGTAACTTCAGGCAGATAGCTACCGCATTTGCGTCAACCCCTGACATATTCGGGAAACGTTAACAAACTGGCAATATAAATTACTATAAATTCCTTCTGATACAATAAATACCTTTTGATATACATTCAATCGACTTTCAATACGGAGATAACCCGCAAGTTGACACCACCTCCTCACATCAAACAACTTGGATTCCAGTGAGGGGTGGCCCATTACATAGGTTTGTAAGTTTCTATGTAAGGGGTAATCTCCGAAACTACTTATCCGATTTCAAAAATTCTTTAACTAATGAAAAGCTCCATTACCGACGAGTGCTATAGGCTATATTTTTATTGTAATACATATTGGTTTTCAATAGGAAATCACGATTTTTGTAAATCAAGTCGGAAATGATAAGGTGGTGAGTTGCTTTATTGGCATGCGCTGAAGAAACGGTTTGATACGTGAAAATAATATATGACAAAAAAATCGGGCTTAAAGAGGTCTATAACAAAGTCAACGACAGTATATATCCAACTTTTATATTTAAGCTACAATGACTACTTTTATGTCTCCAAAAAGTAAAAATAATAAGTAGGCAGTATTTCTTGAAGATATTAACAATAAAATAAGAAACCTTATCAAAATAAGTTAATCAATTATCACGGGTGTTAAAAAGAGATAAAATTAGCCATTTACTGTGAGTTTACATGTGGTTTAGTTATAGAGATATCATGAAATTAGTAACGCGAGGCGAGGAACAAGACGCGTACGTCTACGAGATAGGTAGCTGCATCTGAGGGGGGACATCTTGCACTATATATCTTAAGGTAGCGTCTAAAAAGGCAAATAAACGCCACCCTACTTAAATTAACAAATCGATTCGAAACTTTACGCGAAGCGAAGCCACAGGCAACAGCTCGTATTGTATATATTTGTCGTAGCAGTAAGTGTACCGTCCTTGACCTAAGGCCCTTTGCAGCCAGCTAGAATATGTCCAGCTGTGCAAGGGGTATGCCTACAAAGGGAACCTATAAATAGGATAGAAAACGAATTTACCGCGGGAAATTCGTATCACCCGAGGTTTCGGTGATGTTGCAGCCGCCGTTGTCAAGGGTAGACTGAAGAGCTATCAATCCGTTGTTTTGTGAGTAGGCTGCATACCGCTGCGGCCACTGCGTAGGTTATAACGGTGGTGGGGGGCTGGGCTCGGAGAGCGGGAATTTTGAAAATCCGTCTTGCACACAACCCTCACTGTATCCTGTTTTACGTCTTTGCGTTCGGCGCTGGGAACATTTTAAGAAGAGGGTTCCACGTAGAAGAGAGTTTGTAACCGTCGTCTCTATTGAAGTTCGCGGTTCTTCTTACTTCAATGGCTTCCCGGATCATGCGAGGAAAGTAGAATTGTTCCTTGGATAGCACAATGGGATTTTGAAACTGCATCCAGTGGTTACTTCCTCTATCCAATATATTTTCGCAGATCGCCGATTTTTCTCGCTGAACATTTTTAAATAGCTTATCTAACTAAACCACGTAACGTACAGCCACCGAAATTATATGGCTTACCTTCACAAGGTAAATTCGTTTTCTATCCTATTTATAATGTCAAACAACCGCGATAGTCTTCGATTTTATAAAGGGAGCCTATACCACAGTATGTCGAGAGAACAGTAGATGCACTCTCGAGAGACAGAGCATTGCGGGGATAGGGTGCGAGGGAAGTGAGCAGAGTGGTACTCGACGAACGCCTTTGGTTAGCGTTACGCGCGGGTGAAAGGTGGCGATTTTTCGAACGTTTGGATATCCGCGTCTCCGAGTAGCGGACATCTGGCGACCATATGCAATACTTTACGACTCGTGACGTAGCTTGCCTTGATTTCAATTTTGTTCTAAGAGAAGCTACTGTCTGGTATACTGTGCCTATACTATAAAGCTCTAACGATACAACTAGAGGTACGTAATTTTCGTAATTTTAAGGTACGTAATGAGAGGCTAAAGGTATAATTCCAAACATTACTGCAAACCGCAACGTAGACTGCAAACCGCAAACTGCAAAGCTGCTGTCGCCTGCTGTCTTCTCAACGTTGGACAGAGCGATATACTGAGCTTGCAGTCAGTCAATGTCGGATGTGTTTAGCGATTCTGATATGATTTTGAGTTCTTTGTTGGAAGAGGAAGATGACTTTTTGTTGCTATATACCAGAACAAGTAAATATATTAAATGTGATAAATAATAATTAGTTTAAAAAAAAACACTAAAAACACGCTTTTATAAATGCAAGTAAAAACCAAAAAAACTACTATTGTATCAGAACAATGACATCTTATCTGTAAACGTATCTTTGCAAAACCATAATAAACTATGAAAAGATTGTACACATATCTATCGTTGTTACAAGACCGTTCTAACAAGTCCAAACACGGCTATGATACGATATTCCATCATGGAATGCCAGTGCCTATCTTCCGGCTTCATCATCAGACCTTGAAACCTAATCGTGGTCAAAGTTCATTCCAAGACTTTTCTAACAAGACCAAACACAGCTATGGTACGATGTTCCATCATGAAGTTCCAGTTCATATCTTCCGACTCCATCATCAGATCAGTTCGACAGTACCATATTATTGTATTGTCATCAGAACTACCTACAGCTGCCAATTTTCATGACGCTACGATCCTTGGAAGATGGTTAAATTAGTTACCTTCGATTCCATTACATAGTTACATACAGGTCGACCTAATAAAAGCAGGTTAAAAACACGATCACTATTGCAAAAAGTGAATTACTGTATTTATAATTTAAAAAATTTGGGTTTTTTTATAAAATATTTTTGGTATACCTATGTATTAATCCACATATATATTTTCGGAATGTACTCAATCTGACTGTTCATTTGACACTAAACACGATATATTTATGCTAATTTATTGACATTTGGAGATTTGGAGACAACTATTTACTTGATATTTTGACCGTTAAGGTACCCTATGACCCCCGGGATGACATAACAGTTCTAACAATAACACATACTTTAAAAATCAGTTTAAGCATTTAGAAGTTATAATGGAATGAAGAAAGGGAAAACATACATATATGAAACCTGAAATACACTGTCTCCTAAGCAGCGGGGGTGGATGTTGACCTGTTGTCATGCCACTCTTGAAATGACCTAGGGCCACTCGATCCCGTGTGACGCTACGGGCAAAGAACGCCCAGGTCCGCGATAAATGATAATTAAATTACCACTGTAATACAACCGGTAGAGGATGCGTAAACGACTTCGGACCCCGAACCAGTCGGGAGGACGGAGGTATCATGAAGGTTAATTCCAGACGGAGATATCCTACCAAAACTGGTAGTTAGGGGGCGAGACTGCCCGCTGGATACCTTTCCCAGTGCCTCGCCGTAAGGCGTCAGTATCTAACAGGCTGCTGGCGAGCTAGACAGTAGATTGTCTTGTCTCTAAGTCTTCTACGCTCATCCCACGGCTGAAAGAATGATTACATATCGTTATACCAGCCTGGGGTGACGGGTTCGCCTATTGTAGTCGACACCGCCCTACCTACCATTATTAACAAATTCTCGAGGGCTGAAAATATACCGTCGTGAGTTTCATTCCCACGGCTGGCTTTCTAAGGGTTAAGAGGGACAAGACAATTACCTGGTGTCCAGCTGGAGTGGTCTGCATCCTGGACCGCACAACGCTGTCGTCAGTGGCGGCGGGATCCGACCTGGTAAAGTCCGACTGCGCAGGCGACTGGCTCCGGCTCAGCGACTTTACCGACGAGTAAATCTGCAGACTTTCCATCTCGACGCCGCACACAACTTAATATCACACGCATTTATACAAAATAACCTAAATCTAAACTACGCAAAAACAGTTTTTTTTTTTGGAATTTTAAATGTTTTGTTTTCCTGTAAACCAGTTGACGATGATGGACTTGACGCGGCAAAACGTGGTCATGGAACGACCGTACTTCTTTAGCTTTACGCTCGGCTCGCTTTGACCCATGGAGGGCTCCGAGTGGCACTTTGTGAGGATTTTCTGAAATAAAATTAAATAATAAATTATTACCGCTTTACTATTTATTTTTTATTTATTTGTTGTGTGGGGCTTTTCTAAGGTCTTTATGAGCCTTGTAACACTGCGACCATTGCTGATCTATTGTGTTCGCCACCTAGAGATGTCGCATTTCTCGACCTCACAGAGGAGTTATCCACCAAAGTTGAGCGTCTCCATAATGTTTGCATTCGGTATATCCATGGCCTTAGAAAATTTGACCACATCACGGAGTACAGAGAGACGCTTCACTGGCTGTCGACCCGGGAGAAAAGAGACATGCGAGTTCTCTGTATGCTTTACAAGATCTTGGATGGCGTCGCTACCAATTATCTTACCGGCAGATTTGCTGCACTATCGGCTCATGGACGCCCTCTGAGATCAAAAGACGACCTGCTACTCTCTATCCCTAGTCACAGCACTAACTTCTTCTCATTCTCTTTCACCGTGCATGGAGCCCGTCTTTGGAATGCTTTGCCGAAAAATGTGAGAACCGCGCCAAGCATAACAACTTTTAAAAACAGACTCAGAGAGCATTTGAAATCCTCCAGATAAATTTCCTTTCCCTTCCCATTCCCCTCCTTTTAAAACTTTAGCATCCTTATAGGTGTTACATTATTTTGATGTGGCAAATCTGTGCCCACAAAGAGTAAAGTATATATTTCTTTCTATCCTCCTTTATTTTATTTGTCATACTCTTTATATAGGTTGTTACGTAGTCTACTCGCAAATAATGTTCTTACAATAGTATAGGTTAGCTCTAAAATATTGCCTGCAGGCAATAAGCTCGCCTTTTCTTAAGAATAAAGAGTTTTATTATTATTATTACTATAGTTCTGCGCTAAACCTCGTGTCATTTAAGAACCGCAACAGAAACTGGATATATTTCACAAAAAATATCATTCAAGCGCGGACTCAGGCTCATCAGCTTAATTTGCCTGCCTGTTTAATATATAATAATAATTTAAAAGAATACATTATTATTGTGAGAAACCCAATGTCTTTACTGTATTATAAAAAAGCTGAACTTACGGAGGTTCCCGTGCGGAAGTCATCAATTTGTTTATACTCTTTGATGACGACTCGCCGCTTGGCGTCGTACCGGTAAATCACCGACTGGGGCACGCGTTCGCTGCACGAGCGTTTGACCGTGCGATCGTCCACTCGCGTGTTGTGGAAGCTCTTGAAGCGGCCCAGCGAGCTCTCGCGCTCCTCCTTCAGGAACTTCCAGCTGGCGATGACGGTCTCGCGCCGCACCAGCTTGCGCTTCGTTGCGCAGCCGTACTCAGGCTGGTTCTCAATGGAGGCTAGCGGAGGCGCCGGCTCGTACGAGAGGTAGCCCAGGAGGGAGTCCGCTCCGTGGATGGTGTGTCGGGCGGCTCGCGCACGCGCATGGTTCGGAGAACGTCTTCTCACGATCTGTGGACAAAAAATTTTTTTTATTAAAACCACATCTCGAGGGACAACAACGCTTCAATTTGGAAAAATCTATCTACGTTAGTTTCAAGTATCAGCAGAGCCGCGACTTATCCAAGCCCCGACTAACTGAGCTTTGGGTTAACCACTGGAATGCCAATACCACCGATCGGTGGTTTTCTGTTATGACGATTCGCAGGCGGCCGATCTCCGTAGTTACGCAATTATGCAATTATATGCGGTAAAAGTCGCCTTCATTAAATAAGCCACCATGGGTGTAGCTTTAGATGACAGATTAAGCTTTCGGGCCTATATTGCAGCTATTGCCGAAAAATCAAGTAAAATGCTTGGCTTCATAATTCGCGCATCGAAATTATTCACCGATCCATTAATATTGAAGGTATTATACAATGCGTTTGTTCGATCTCACCTTGAGTTTGCTTCTCCAATATGGTCTCCCTATTATCAGGTCCACATTAACAGACTGCAAAATATCCAAAATAAGTTTGTTCAATATTTAAATTTCAAGACGAAAACTTATTGTAATACTACTAATGAGGCGGCCTTACTATTTAAAATAAATTCGCTATCTTATCGGTGCAACTTGAATGATGCTCTGTGCCTGTATAAAATAATGAATGGCATATTCGATTGCTCTGACCTGGTGGGCGAGATCAATATTAACGCCCCATTGTTTCGATTGCAGCGTTTTAAAACTATTGCATCAAGGAATAGAGTACTCACACGCTGCTGTGAGCTTTATAATACCCATTTAAATGGTATTGATATGTTTAATAAATCCATAATCACTTACAAATACTCCTTAAATCAAACCCTAACCGATACAATAAGCTGACTATTCGTTTTTAGCTATTATTATTATTATTATATTTTATATATGCCATTAATAATATCATACACGCTCACACTCCACCGCTCGACACACTCCCACAAACACATACACACACACCATGAATACTAGACTCTTTTGTAGTTCTAAAATTAAAGGTACATTGGTTTTATTAAGTATGTAGTTTTAACCCTTGGAGTAAATGGGTATTTTCATGGATGCATCTGTCTCTTTTGCAGGATTTTCGGCGACATCGACCTTAAAGTACTATAACTACGAAACTACTACACCAATCATAAAAAGAACAACTGCACAATGATTGCATTGAAATTTCGAATATAGAATATTGAAATATCATTTTGTAAAACAATTAGATAATTATGAATAAATATGAGAACGTCAAAGAAGTGAAAACAACGCGCGACCAGATTTGGTCGACTCGTACTCAACGGATAATTGTTTTGCGACCAGATTTGGTTGACTCATACTCAACGGGTTAAAAAAAACGTAATTTATGTAATTTTATTGAAATCTGTAACCGGTTTTATTTGTTGTAAATCTGCATACACTTTTTAATATAATATATTTGTAATAGTGTGTGATTTCTCAATAAAGCCGTCGCCTTACAATTATAACTTGATAACTCGAAAATTGGCATTTTTGAGATAAGTATGCCAGAAGATGTAAAATTATCAACTCTATATTCTCTTAAAACCAGATAACTGAAATTCCCCCGCCCTTAAGAGTTAATGGTGGTTGATAAGTTGAAAATCAGCTCCAGCTATAATACTAAAAATCGATTTGTAGACTTATCTAGCTGAAAGTTCGCAGCACTATCTGCTATTGTAGTGCAAAAACTTGATAGGTCCACTTATCTAGTTTTAGGTTAGTATTTAGGTCCACTTATTAGTTTCCACAAATCAAAAATGGTGGACGAGTTGAAACTTTAAATAAAACATTAAAACGCATTTATCTCAGAATTACTAAATTATCAAGTTATAATTGTAAGGCGACGATATGTTAGTATGTGTACATTACTAGTCCTTACAAATAAATTCTAAAGGGTTGAAAACGTTCCGCAGTGAGCTTAATTCCCATGACTGGTTTTCTAAGGGTTAACCCAAGTAGTTCCGAAGGACACGCCCCGGAGGAGGCGTGACCAATACAGCCACTACCCGGCTAACTGCACAGTACCTAACTACGCGGGCGCTAAGGGGCCCTTGCTGAGTTGGCCACGAAGACCCATTCTATTCAGGGTTGGCCACACTCACGGGTCAACACCCATCTGACGGCCTCCACGCATGAAGTGCGAGCCTGGGTAGGACTCTGGCCCTAGGGTTAGTTTCCCCTAGGTTTCAAACTTCTGGCGCTTCTGGACGGTCTGTGCTCCGTGCGGCGTAAGCCAATCGATTGCGCACTCTGATTGACAATCGGGGGAGTCTGGAAGCAGTACTGTTTCCTATAGAGCTGGGGTGGTTGCGGACCTTACGGCGACTGCTCTTGAAACGACCATCGGCTACCCGATCCTGGGTGAACAGCCGGGCAAAGGATGCCGTGGTCCGCGATAGATTCGGTATACACCGTTTCACCGCTTTCTCAAGGGAGAGGACCGCGCAAGCGACCTCGAACTCGTAACCAATCGAGAGACTGGAGTAATCTGGTCGCAATTGGAAGTAAGGGCGTGAGTGTAAGCCCGCTGGGTAACACTCCTGGCTATCTCGCGGTTAAGGCGTTGGCCTCTTACGGGCTTGTGGCGGAGCTTGACGGTGGACTGTTTTGTCCAAGTCTTCTGCGTTCACTCCAGGGAGATTATTATTATTATTATTATTTGTTGAGTGGGGCTTTTCTAAGGTCTTTATGAGCCTTGTAACACTGCGACCATTGCTGATCTATTGTGCTCGCCACCTACTATAGTTCTGCGCTAAGCTTCGTGTCATTTAAGAACCGCACTCCAGGGAGATAGAACAACTAATCGTTAAAACTTCCTGAGGTGACGGGCTCGCACGCTGTAGTCGACAACCCTAGTTGTAAAATCAGGTCATGATCATGGCATAAAAATGCATTGTCATCGAAACTGTACCGCCAAATAAATGATTTTATTAACCCCTCAAATGTGAGGCGTCCCTTAAGGGATGCCTTGGCAAAATGTATACAAAATGTATATAAATTTATATAAATATAAATATAAATGTAAATGTGCGCCGCTTTATAGCAATCCGCTCTATAGTAATGCTATAGCTCTATAGTAAACCCCGCTCTATGTAAATGTAAATGTAAATGTAAATATAAATTTATATACATTTTGCCGTAGGCAACCCGAGCTAATCGCCATTCATTTGAGGGGTTAATAATTAAAATAACTTTTAATTTTTACAAAAAATAAAGAGTGACAACCCTAGCGCTCCAATGCTCCGTAGGTATTTATTTCAACAAATGGGCCTAGTTTCTATACTGCTTTAGCTAATATATTTACTGTGCTAGCGATCCCTTCTCATACTTTCATAACATATTTCATCGATGTAATAAATGACAATGGACCTTGTACCATGACTCTCGATAATTACACATGAACCAGCTGAAGGATATGTATACTAATTGTTGACCGCTGGAGCTGACTCATTTGTACGCTTATTATACGGAGATAAACAGAAATGTGTAAATCTCTAATGAATGAATCGCAAACAAAGCAAAAAATGGAAAATATTAAATGCAAATATGGAAATTTATTACACACCTGGCGTAATATTTTGCCAATCGATTACTTTGATTTTGAAGCGAAAAGTAATCAACATGTGCTTATTACACGCCTGCCCAAAAACAAAAAGAGGGTAATGTGTCCAGGGTTAATCTATGTATCTTTTCCGTTTCTTTATTCTACCATAACTTCTAATCGCTTGAGCCGATTTAGATGTGTGTGGTATTGTTAGAATCGTTATGTCATCCCGAGTCTCATATGGTCCTTAACTGTCCAAATATCAAGTAAGTAGTTGTTTAAATGTCCAAGTGTCCAAATGTCAATAAATAAAAATAAATATATCGTGTCCAGTGTCAAATAAAAGGTCTGATTGAGTACATTCCAGAAATATACATGTATCTATATAGATAAATACATAAACCACAAATCTTATATATAAAAATGAATCGCCGTGAGTTAGTCTCGCAAGATCTCAAAAATGACTCGACCGATTTGAATTATAATTTTTTTTTGTTTGCCTTGATTCAGGGGTGGTTTACAAAAAAAAAATATTTAGGAAAAATTAAAAGAAACAACTGAAAAACGAAAAAATCGAAATTGCTCATTTTGGGAAATGGGCCACTTTCAATAGATGGCGTTCGCGGCGATCCTATTGTTTGACAGCTGCGCCATCCATATTTGTTATTCATTCCGTGCGATTGTGTAAAATTTCAAAAAGTCAAAAAGTCGAAAAAGTTGAGAAAGTCGAGAAAGTCGAAAAAGTCAAAAAAGTCCAAAAAGTCAAAAAATGCAAAAAAAAACGAAAAATAAAACATATTATAGATTTCAATGAATTGGATTTGGAAGGTTGATTAGGATCAATAAACGCTTATGAAGTTACAATCAAATTAATTTTAGGTGGTACGAAGTTCACCGGGTCATCTAGTATTTCATAAAAAACCTGTAATAATTACAATAGTTTACTTTCTGCAACGGCAGCCGTGTTTTTTTTTTCTTCTTTTTAATATATTTACTTGTTTTATTTTTCCACCCGAGCAAACTGAGCACTAAGTCATCTAGTTGTCTGTTGCAAATTCATAGAAACAGATCTAATTAGTGTGTTTGAGGTCATTGTATAAAGTGTTCAAGGATAATTATCTTTTGAGACACACTCACATGTGATAATTAATGAAATAACCTCAATAAATATTACAGAGAGATAAAATTATCACAAGGGTATATGTATCCATTTTAATTTCTGTGAATTAGAAGATGTTCGGCCTTATATTTATGCTTCCTAAATGATATCATGCACCCTAGGAGTTGGGAGTTAATGGGCCCTTGCTGAGTTGGCCAAGAAGACCCATTCTGTTCAGGTTTGGTCACACTCACGGGTCAACACCTATCCGACGGCCTCCACGCATGAAGTGCGAGCCTGGGTAAGACTCTGGCCTTATGGTCAGTTTCCCCTAGGAATCAACCTTCTGGCGCTCCTGGACGGTCTGCGCACCGTGCGGCGTAAGCCAATAGACTGTGCACTCTGACTAACATATATTGAGTTGTCAACTACAACGGGCGAGCCCGTCACCTCAGGAAGTTTTAGCGATTAGTCGTGCACTCTGACTAGTTGTTTTTTTAATCATTATTTTTTGTTATTACCCAAAATTTTGCAGTTAAATCATCATAACTTTTTTGCTTATGGTAATAATAGAACGAAATTACTTGCGTTGTATTCTGCAATGTATTGCTATCCTAAATAAATAATTATTTGATGCAAATAGTTTCAAGAAAATAACTTACGAGCATCCAATAAATAAAATACAAACGGAGCTGCCATGGAATTCACCGACCAAAAATCGGGCCCATCATATATAATTATTACACTTCTGGGAGGTGAAGGGTGGATTCCGGACTTACGACCGGCGGTGGTAGGTTTAGGACAGCTGTCTTGCCACATGTGAGCGTTCACCTTACCACCCATTCACTCCCCCTTCGAGGCCATAGAATTTGAGATGCAGAAATCGCGGTTTTAGATAATTTTTCTAGAAAGGAGCTGATTATATCCAGGAGCTTTTTGAACCACTAAGTTCCCACGGTCTCGTACTTCGGTCAGCCTCTGACGGTTTATTAAAAATTCCGAGTCATAATAGTGATTTCAATTCCTATTCTTTCTGTGTCCATGGTGCAAGACTCTGGAACGATCTCCCAGCAAATATACGAAACTCGCCTTCTTTACCATCGTTTAAGACTCACCTTAAGGATTACTACCTTTCTAAGAAGTAACCAGTTCTTCCCTTTCTCTCCTGTTCCTCCCCCAATTTCCTCTCCTCGGGCACTATTAGTCTTAAATTCTTCCACTTGTCTGTATGTTATGTAATAATCTTTATTTTCACAATGCGCGCATGTACCACTATGTTTAGGTTAGCTGTAAGACATTGCCATGTGGCAATAAGCTCGCCTTTTTTGTATACTTTTTAAGTGCAAATAAAGAGTTTATTATTATTATTATTATTATTTTCCTGGAGAGACCAAGATCTTTAAAAAGGTGAAACAAAGATTTAGCTGGCAGGCCACGAGCGCCTACTTCCACCGCGTGAAGGTGAACAGTGAAGCCGTTCCGGGTGACGGCATTTGCGAGGTCATGGTATTTATTTAATTTGTACTCGTGGTCTTTTGGGATATTTGATTCCCATGGAACAGTTAACTCTACGATAAGAACCATCTTCCGAGATAGAGAGTAATGAGTTATATCTGGACGCAGGGCTGTGCATCCGAGACTTTCAGGGAATTTATACTGCTTAGAGACCGAATCGACCTCCATAATTGTATAGATAATTTGTATAGATACTCTTAAAAATGTATAGATGTACGAAAGTTGTCAAGATCTAAATTCATTATTAAAAAAAATAAAAGGTATTTTGAACTTAGCTTTATTTTAACAAGTTCTGTAGTTTATAGCCGTTCCAATGATAGGCTACATGTAATAGAAAACATTCAGTATTTGATCAAAGAAAGAGATAATACTTCGTCAGGTCTGAACTCTAATAATAAAACCAATTTAAAAAATGCAGTCAACGCATGCATTAACAATGCATTGCAAAATACAATAAAAGTTATTTTGTGCTATTATTACTACAAACAAAAAAGCTATGACGACCTAAATGCAAAATTTCGGGTAATAAATAGAAAAAAAAGCAAAAAAAAATATAAAAATACCGTGGCGTTTAGGATATAGCAGTGTTTTTCAACCTTTTTTAAAACACGACCCGCTTTTTGGTTAAAGAAAACCCCTTGCGACCCCTTTAGAGTTCTTGTAACTTAGTTCTCTCGACCACCCCTTAGTCTCTTCCACAGTTGTAACTATGAGCAATCAATAAATATTTCTTCTGTAAAACCAATGGCGAAAGCCACATTAATTTTATCTGTTTTTCACTTTTGAAGCGGTACTTATCTGTATTCATCTTAGATCAAGATAAAGTTTTGTAAAAGAAATAGAAAAAATACTTAAGAAATATGTTTTTCTTCCAAGGCTGTAAATGTTGGAAAACATTTTTTTTTTTTTTTTGAGATAGTATGTGACCCCCGGGAGTTTTTCCGACACCCCCCAGGGGGTCGCGACCCACTGCTTGAAAAACACTGGCCTAGAGCATATAATTTGTATATTTGATATAATTTTAGGAGATTCTTGAAAGAAATTATTAGTGAAGTAAGTGGAGGTGCGAAAAATGTATTTGCCGTACTCGCCAATCCCCTCTACTTGCCCGACTGTTCTGTCCGATTTCCACTTTTTTCTGAATTTGAATAACTTTCTTCAGGAAAAGAACTTACTATGGAGAGGCAATGAAAAATGTCCAAAGCATTCATTAATTTTTTGCGAGGGTTTTACAGCAGAGGCTTTAACAAACTCCCATTAGAATTCCAAAATTGCATAGATAATAGTGGCCAATTTTTATTTACTTATTTATTTGTTTACATTTGGGTAGTGAGTCATCTGTGCAATTATACAGATATAAATTGTAATTGGTTACATAGCAATAAGGAAATCCTGAACACAACCCATATGATAATTCTAGACCAGGCACGTGCAATGCACGGCCCGCGGGCCAAATCCGGCCCGCAACCCGATTTTGTACGGCCTTCGAAAAAAATTTCAAGGCGTGTTTTTCCATCACAGTCCGCGTCAGTCGGATCTAATGCACATGAGATAAAATATCCCAAGATGGGTCCGCCAATAACACGACAGGTGAAAATTGTTATTCAAAATGTGCACAGGATTTTTGAGTTTTATAAAAACTATTTCCAAATCTGAAGACGTTTGTACACAAATAGTTGACGCTATATGGGAGCACGAACAAAGTGATCAAATTTTCTCAAGGATGAAGTTCATGAAATCCAAAACCAGGACACGAATTAGTGACAAGCAACGTCGACAATATCTCCAAATATTGACCTATCTCGTCTCAAACATAAAGTCGCAATCGTCTCATTAAACTTGGTGTTTCGTTTTTATTAAATGTTTATTACGTTCATTTGCATTTTGTATTTTAACATATTTTATAAAAGAGATATTGCAAATAAAAGAGAGAAAAACTAATTACTTAAACAACCTTGCATTTTGGTGATTTTGGTGCTCCGGCCCGCATAATTTTTCTAATTTCCAATCCGTCCCACAGTCTAATGGAAGTTGCCCATGCCTGTTCTAGACGAATGCACAACTAGACATATCTGGGCATAATAAATACACTGCCTTTGCATAAAAGCCTGTAGTCCAAGCATATGGCGGTTTTCTGAGGAAAAAAATACAGAAGTATTTTTCTCAATGGTTTTATACGTATTTTTGGACGCTGAAACTGATTTTCAACTTTGCGATCTCGCCAGAGATAGCTAACCTTAGGAATCGCGAAAAACCGCAAAAATTTTGCATTTCATTTCGTTTCTCGCTTATAATTCCCGAATAGAGCTACAGATTGGATTCTGGAGGTTGATTCGGTCTCTAAGCAGTATAAATTTCCTGAAAGTCTCGGATGCACAGCCCTCCGTCCAGATATAACTCTTTACTCTGTATCTCGGAAGGTGGCTCTTATTGTAGAATTAACTGTTCCATGGGAATCAAATATCCCAAAAGACCACGAGTACAAATTAAATAAATACCATGATCTTGCAAATGCCGTAACCCGGAACGGCTTCACTGTTCACCTTCACGCGGTGGAAGTTGGCGCTCGTGGCCTGCCAGCTAAATCTCTATTTCACCTCTTTAAAGATCTTGGCCTTTCCAGAAAAATAATCAACTCTTTCTTAGAAAAATTATCTAAAACTGCGATTTGCGCATCTCAAATTCTATGGCTTCGAAGGGGGGGTGAATGGGTGGTAAGGTGAACGCTCACATGTGGCAAGACAACTGTCCTAAACCTACCACAGCCGGTTCGTAAGTCCAGAATCCACTGCTCACCCCCCAGAAGTGTAAAAAAAATAGTATTATGATGGGCCCGACTCCGGTCGGTGAATTCCATGGCAGCTCCGTTTGTATTTATTTATTTTTTGATAACGACTATTTAAAACAAAATTAGAGTAGATAAATTTTTCGACAATTCATATCTATTGACTTAATTCCTCTGATGGCATTTTGAAAATTGCATTTTGAAAGTGCAGATCAGCGCTATGGACTTTGTGGCATAAAATGACCATTTTTGAGCGCGCTTTAGCGGCGGTTTGGTACATCAAAAAAATTAAGTCTGTGAATATGAATTGTAGGAAATTTTATCTACTCTAATTTTGAACTGTATCAAATAGTCGTAAATTAATTATAAGCAAAAAACTAAACATAATGCATTTTTTTTTTCGTTTTTTTGCAATTACTGAAGTTAGCTCACCTCTGGCGAGGTTGCAAAGTTAAAAAACGGATTCAACGTCTAAAAATACATGGGTCAGGACCAAATTCTTTGCATTGTGTCACAACGGAGATCACAACGGAATGTGTCACACTGGAAAAATATATAGCACAACGGAATTCATAAAGGCATACTCACAGTATGCCAAGATTAACAACAAGATGAACACCACTTATTGCTTCAAAACAAAGAAAAACATCCAAATTTTGCAATGACACGCGGCGACCTTAAACACGCTCCCTCGATTGACAGATAAATGAAATGGCAGGGGGATTCCTGGGGGATTTAAAATCTGTTGCCAGCTTGAGGACTAATGTTCCCCCAACAAATAAACAATGAATCGGCCGTCGCTCACCGCTAATAGCGACAATGGGCCCGATTGCGTTTCTTTGTGAACTAAAACTAAAATTAGTCCAAGCGAACGAGACAGAGCAATACGTTAGAGCGGAATATGATACGAATGATCGTCGATAAATACCACCTGCCGAACTTATACTCGTCCGAATTAATTCGATCATATTTCGTGCGGTGTAAGATTTGACCATGGCGGGCAGTTTTAATGCGAAAAAGTGACAACCGGTCATCTTACACCCCGCTCTAGCGTATTGCCCTGTCTCGTTCACACGGACTAATTTCCGATTTTAGTTCACGAAGAAACGCAATCGAGCCCAATATCGCGTCGCACAACTGATGTCGCACAACGGAACGAAATTTGGGACAAACGCAATTTGTTTTTTAAATAATAAAATATAATGTTTTAGCAAACTTATATGTCGAAATACTGTTAAATGCATAACAAAGTATATTATTAAAGTAGACCGCAAATGCTGCAGTGTTTTCTTTTATTTAAAACTAACCAAGGTGTGTGAAAAATCGGAATGGGGACACTTAAAAGTTGTATGGGAGAAAAAACAATCGTAATTTTGTTTTTAATTTAAAAATGTTTTTAATGCAAAGTAATTAAAATGTTAATCGACTTTTAAATGTAAAATACACTGAAGTTTTATAAATTAAACACAAACAAGTAATTTGGGATATTTTAATATTTAATTTTTGCTTTCAAACAAGAGGGACATCAAGTTCTGCAAAGAATTTGGTCCTGACCACATATAAATCCTTGAGAAAAAAAGTTTTCCTGGAAAGGCAGGCTTAGATCTCATATGCTTGGACTACTGTATCTAGGGGGAAATTCTTGAAAAAGTTTCCATGCCAAGTGTGTCTATTGTCCATTTGATTTACATGGGCCATAGACATATTAAGCATGCTAAATTTTTCAACAATAGGCCCCCTGAGCATAGAAATGCACTGACTAACTGACGTTTTCTTACAACTAAACGACTTTCAATATTATAACTAGAGTGATAGGATAAAGTATTACATATAGATAAATTTAAAAGGGTAACATTGATACCTAGTTTTAAAACTCTATTTAATAAATGGCTATTGGAGTTGGGGCGCTCTGGAATGGAGAAGGAACAGTGAAATGTGGTTAAACCCTTTGGCTACGTAACGACCAAATTTGGTTGCACATCAGAACACCGTTGACTACGTAACGACCAATATTGGCGGCTTGCTCCCGGAGCGCACAGTAATATTATATTCTATTTCGAACGCATCCTAAAATCCATACCAAATATCTCATTATTACTATAGATACATAGACGACCGCTAGAATAATTTTGCGTGTCATTTTGCGGATATTTCTGGTAAAATTCCATTGTCAAACATCATAATTTTTTTTTTTCGAGAAATCATCAAAAATTTTTATTATGTAAATAAGCAAAACGAAATATTACCTTTGATAGAAAATCTAATAAAGATCACGATAGTATTTACAATTTCTACATAGGGTTCCGTATTTTTCCGTAAGACAAGTACAAGTACAAATTAGAAATGCCAAGTTTTTTTCACTTTTTCGACTTTCTCATATTTATTCATAATTATCTAATTGTTTTACAAAATGAGATTTCAATATTCTATATACGAAATTTCAATGCGATCATTGCACAGTTATTATTTTTATGATTGCTATAGGAGTTCCATAGTTATAGTACTTTTTGTCGAGCGCGGCGATATTGCGAGAAACTCCAATAAATTGCCGCGGTCTGCCATGAAATTATGCCGCTACTCGAAGGGTTAATTTCTTCAATATACAGTCCAAATTTTACCCAGATGTATCAAAAATCTTAGAAAAATGGCACAATATTCAGAATGTTATGAAA
Organism: Micropterix aruncella; assembly: GCA_944548615.1. NCBI lineage: Eukaryota > Metazoa > Arthropoda > Insecta > Lepidoptera > Micropterigidae > Micropterix > Micropterix aruncella. Next base: position 14,261,600 of record OX155976.1, read on the forward strand.
TGTGTTGGATAACAACCAGGAAAAAGGCAATGATCACAGGAAATTCCACATTTATAAATGATAAACATGTTTTTATTGAACATTCAAGTAAAAAAAAAGCCTGACTAGATATTATTAACTAGAAAATTACAGTTACAATTCACTTGGACAGAAATTGAGTAATTAATGTACTCATCACTTCTTGAAAACGTCATCAAGGGTTGATTGCTTAGGGTGTTGGGTAGCTGCAGAGATGTTCAGATTCTCTACTTTGTCCAGCATACTGAATATCTCGTAAATTTGTCGCAGGCGCAAACAAGAAATACAGGGTCCGCCATGTAACGTTTTTTTTTTCAACTGGTGCTTATTTCGTGTATGGCAACACTTACCTCATGTCTGATTTGACAGATAATTAGTTTTATCCTTCCGCTGAACGAATATGGTTGTGTATACGCTTGAACAACGCTGGGAAATCTTGCGACATTACTTTGAAAATCATGGTAATGTTGCAGAATGTGTGCGAAAATTGCGTACGGATTTTGGAAGAAGAGAAGCACCGTCAGCTCCGTATGTTCGTTACCTTGTGAAAAAAGTGAAAGAAACTGGCATCCTCATCGATAAACCAACGCGTGAAAAGCCAAAAACAGTGCGTACACCCGAGAATATTGCTGCTGTGGCCGAAAGTGTGCTTGAATCGCCATCAACATCAGTTCACCGTCGTTCTCAACAATTGGACATTTCGCAGACATCATTGAGACGAATTTTGCGTAAAGACCTTGGTATGACGCCGTACAAAGTCCAATTGGTTCAGGAGTTGAAGCCAACTGACCATCCAATGAGTTTTCGCTTCGCTAAGTGGGCCTGCGATCGACTTGCAGAAGATGCGGATTTTGCCAAAAAAATCATCTTTTCAGATGAAGCTCATTTCCATCTTGGCAGGTATGTAAACAAGCAGAATTGTCGCATTTGGGGCACAGAAAACCCGCACGCATTCATTGAAAAGCCGGTGCACCCAAAACGAGTCACTGTTTGGTGCGGATTTTGGTCCAGAGGCATAATTGGGCCATTTTTCTTCGAAAATGAGCAAGGAGTGGCCGTTACCGTCAATGGCGATCGTTATCGGGCCATGTTGAACAAATTTTTGTTCACAGAAATTGAAGAGGACGATATTGGCAACATTTGGTTTCAACAGGACGGCGCTACGTGCCACACAGCCAACGCTACACTTGATGTTTTGCGCCCTGTTTTTGAAAATCGCATTATCAGCCGCAGAGCTGATGTCGTTTGGCCACCTCGGAGCTGCGATTTGACACCGTTGGGACTACTTTTTGTGGGGTGCCGTCAAAGATAAGTGTTACGCCGACAAACCAGAGACAATTGACGCTTTAAAGGACAATATTCGTGAAGCCATTGGTGAAATACAGCTGCACACAATCGATAAGTACTTAAAAATTGGACCCATCGTGTAGGCTACTGCATGGCCAGCCGAGGCAGCCATTTGAATGAAATTATTTTCCATCATTAACCGGAGGGATTGTACTTTCAAAAAAAAAAAAAATTTGAAAAAATATTCAGTAGTTTTTTTTTTATAGCATTTTCAAAAAAAAAGTTATTTGGCGGACCCTTTATATCTGAAAATATGTTTGTATTTGATCATAATAATTATTGAAAACGCATTTCAACTGTAATATTAGTGTCCTCTATTAAGAGACTGTGAGGATAGTAGTGGAAAGACATTTATTTCAAAGATCTTTGATTTTTACTAATTTTCTGGCTTTTACAAGCAAAAATAAACGTTTCCCGCTTATAACGAATTCCCGCTTATATCGAATTTTTACTCCAACCCCGTAAAATTCGATATAAGCGGTTTTACTGTACTATCTTATCAAATGCTATGTTACGTATCGCTTATCTAATTTCCCGTAAACGTTCGGTAATCACACCTATAAGTGGTTGTAAAAATTGAACTGTAAGGAAATGTAGTATCGGTGGATCAAGATTACGAGACCACAAGTCGATTTCCAGAAAAGGAGCTATTAAATATCAGGCATATTCCAAGACTGTTCGTTACCCAAAATGCTCTTGGACTCAAAGATCAACTCCTTCCTAGAAAAAAATCTACAACAGCGATTTCAATACTTCAAATGTCATAGGGAAGTAAATGGGTGGTATTTAATAGCATTTACAGATTTTTCTTCTTTGTCCCTGACTTCTTCTTTCGGTTAACTTGTCTTTATTTAAATGGATAAACTTCCAGACTCGAGTAATCTCGCTCGCTGGAGCTTTTCAGAGGATAGTTCATGTCTCCTCTGTAGCTATACCCCTTGCACAGCTAGAAATGTTTTAAATGGCTGCAAGTCAGCCTTAGATCGAGGCTGGTATGCATACTGCCATGACAAGCCTGTAATTAGTCTCTCAGTGGCTCGAGTAGTACCCTCCGAACCCCCAATGCAGTTTGGGCAGTTACCACTAAATAAAATACAAACGGAGCTGCCATGGAGTTTACCGACCGAAGTCGGGCCCATCATATAGTATTATTACACTTCTGGGGGGTGAGCAGTGGATTCCGGACTAACGACCGGCTGTGGTAGGTTTAGGACAGCTGTCTTGTCACATGTGAGCGTTCACCTTACCACCCATTCACTACCCCTTCGAAACCATAGAATTTGAGATGCGGAAATCGCGGTTTATGATAATTTTTCTGAGAAGAGGTTGATTATTTTCCTGGAAAGGCCAAGATCTTTAAAAAGCTGGCAGACCACGAGCGCCAACTTCCACCGCGTGAAGGTGAACAGTGTAGCCATTCCGGGTGGCGGCATTTGCGAGATCATGGTATTTATTTAATTTGTACTCGTGGTCTTTTGGGATATTTGATTCCCATGGAACAGTTAATTCTACGATGAGGGCCATCTTCCGAGATAGAGAGTAAAGAGTTATATCTGGACGGAGGGCTGTGCATCCGAGACTTTCAAGGAATATATACTCCTTAGAGACGGAATCGACCTCTAGAATCTAGACCGACTATAGGGCACAGTTAAAGTGGTTGCCAATACGCCAAAGAAGAAATGTTCATATACTGGCTCTCCTATATCATGTACTCACCCAACTAACACCATCCTATCTCCAGGAGCTTTTTGAACCACTAAGTTCCCACGGTCTCGTACTTCAGTCAGCCTCTGACAGTTTATTAAAAATTCCAAGTCATAATAGTGATTTCTATTCCTATTCTTTCTGTGTCCATGGTGCAAGACTCTGGAACGATCTCCCAGCAAATATACGAAACTCGCCTTCTTTACCATCGTTTAAGACTCACCTTAAGGATTACTACCTTTCTAAGAAGTAACCAGTTCTTCCCTTTCTCTCCTGTTCCTCTCCCAATTTTCCTCTCCTCGGGCACTATTAGTCTTAAATTCTTCCACTTGTCTGTATGTTATGTAATAATCTTTATTTTCACAATGCGCGCATGTACCACTATGTTTAGGTTAGCTGTAAGACATTGCCATGTAGCAATAAGTTCGCCTTTTTTGTATACTTTTTAAGTGCAAATAAAGAGTTTAATATTATTATTATTATTAGAATCCAATCTGAAGCTTTCTCGATTATTGAGAAAGGTTTTGTAGTTTATAAAACTTACTTTTGTACACGTACAAAAGTACCAAGATTACCAAGATTTGTAGAAAGCTACTCTATTTGTGGACATGACACCATGACATGAATTTAAAATGTAATATAGCCAATTACCTACCATAATGATAATATGAAAAAAATTAACATTATTTTGGAACTTAAAGTTTGCAAAAAACAAAAATATACTTCTAATACTAACTTTAGGATTACACTGAGGAAATTATCTATTTTAAAAACCTTACAAGTTACTCATTTGTTCGGTACAATTATGTTAGAAACAAAGAAAATGTCGACACCGTACAAAATAAAATCGAACAATTGGTGGCAGCCTAAATCGACGATAGGCGATTTTTGGTATTTCTTAGTCGTTGGTAATCTATTCAAAGTAGCATAAATGGCGACATATCGCCCAACGCAATACTGGTCGTTAGTCCGGAGTCCACATATAGACAGCCCTAAATTTTAAATTTTTATTTCAATTTCAATTTATTTCCAAAAAATCTTAACAGATTGTAGAAACGTAATATCTAGGTACATTTAAATTACAGTCTATTAGTCCGTTTTTACAATATCCAAATTTATCAACACATACATACAGTTCAACGTTCTTCATTATTGCTTTTATGACATGTCGATATGCAACATTTTAGTACTGGCGATACTCAAAATCATTTTTAAGATGTACTTACTAAAACCACAAATTAAAATAATCAATAAAAATAATCAAGAAATATTAAATCAGAAAGTCACAAAAAATCCAAAAATGCTACTTAAAATTGTAAAAAAAAATGGGCAAAAAATTAAAAAATCATTTAATATTGACAAACTCCTCGATCGAATAAAAAGCTTTGTCTAATAAGAATTCTTTAAGTAATTTTTTGAATAAGCTTTCCACTTTAATTGTTTTTTAACATTCCAGTAGCCTGTTAAAGTAATATGGGTGGGAGTATTTTGTGTCTTGCCTTGCTGTGTTTAATTTAGTACATGGTATAAAAAAATAAAAATAAAAACTCGTATTTTTAGTATGTGTATCTGAAAACTTTTTATAATGTGTTTCTTTATTCTTAAAACACTTAGTCAGTAACTTAAAGAGATAGAGTGAGGCTAAAGAGATGATTCTTAGCCTTTTATAAATGGGTCGACACGACTCTTCCCTTTTCACCTTTGCAATTATTCGTACTGTTCTCTATCGGAGTATAAATATGGGTACCCTATGACAAGCATAACAATTTCCCCAGATTGTAATGGCATAACTTAGGCATACATATGGCATACATAAGATGTAAAAGGTCAAACCGAGGGGTCTACTTATTTATTTAAGAATTAATAACTATAAAAACATTGATTTTCCTTATAAAAAGTAACAGGAACCGAATGGCAAAACCTTAACCTTATGCTTATTTGATTCTGTCACCCAACTGGGACTAGCCCGTTCTAGGGTGGACAGGGCTCTAATATTACAATAAATTATGTCAAAGTTTTAAAAAATGCTAATAAAACTAAATTGCCTTAAAATTTGGTAATAAAAAAACAAAACAAATGAGTCTGAGTATGCCTTTGACCTCCAATGGGCAGTGTCGCGCCCAGGTTTAAACTATTTCAAATAAGGTTATCATTGTGGGATACAATTGCTATCAATAAAAATAACACAACTTTGTAATGACTCATCAGGCTTCCTCTTATCAGACTGAGTTGCCACAGCTGCACTGGTGATATAATGTATTATATGTTTATTTGACCGCAATTATTTCTGATTACTTCCTTGTTGCTTTATCAGCATTGTGTCAATTTTGTTTGTAACTTCATAAGTTATAAAAGGTACAAAAGGAGAATATTCTACTGGTAAGCGTAATCTATTGGCGATAAATCTTCTAACATGCCTTGATATATGGATTGGAATTATCCTGACTGAAAGGCTATCTATCCGCTGACGATGTGGGGATTTGAGGCTTTCCACTTTACCATTGCTTTACTGATGATAAGTAGTTCACTTTGGAGATGATTAGGGTGCCTTTTGCCGCGACTGTCTGGTTAGTTATAGAGAATCGATGACCACTGTTCGTGGTGCATGGCAACGGCGGTCACCGGAGGTACGCGGCGGAAGAAAACGTAATGTGTTGTTCGGCTGATGGTTTAATTACGTAAGATTAGTTAAGATCTAATTAATTTGTCCTAGTCGACGAATTTCAGTACGCTCGGTGTTTATGTATGATCCTTTACGCAGTACGATCCAGGATTAGGAAACAGTGTATTTCTATAGTCTCCAGACCCCATCAGCAATTAGTCAGAATGCACAACCGATTCGGCGAAGCCAATCGGTGCGCAAACCGTCCAGTGGCGCCGGGATGCAATCCCGCCGGGAGAAACCGATCCACCAGCTCTAAGGCCTCAGACACGGGAGTCTTATCTGGGGTAGCCTTCCACTCGAGGGGGCTTCTGAATAGGAGCTGAATCGTGAGTTGAGCCGATCCGAGAACAAAATGGATCTTGTGGCCCAAGCTGCACGAACCGTTTACCACATATATTTTACAGCAGCGGCAAAAAAGAAAAAAATATATAGTTATTAATGATATTTATACATTTTGGTTTAAATTTTTTATGTGTTATTATTTTGTGCAGTCAATGCAAAACTTGCAATATACTTTAAGTTAACGGTATTGTAAGTATACAATAAGTTATAGGTATAGGTAAGTTATAAGTTATAGGTTATAGCTATTGAAAATAGATAGTTTTAATATTATTTTATTATTATATATTAAAATACAGGGAGGGCAAAGGAAAGATAAGATAACAGAATCGAGCGCATCCAGACTAAATTTTTGAAATATTTAAACTATAGATTTTACTTCACACTTGACAATTCTTACGGCATCAACGTTCACCACTCGTACAACTTTACTTCTTTGGCTGATCGAAGGATGTACCATGATCTAGTCTTCCTACATAAAATCATAAACAACAGATTAAACTGCATGGACTTGGTCCAGCTAATACTTTTCCGGACCCCATCAAGAACGACAAGACAGTCCTCATTGTTTGACATTAGCCGTTGCAATAACAACTACCGTAAAAACTCTTTCTTAAACCGTGTGTGTAGGGTTTACGATGATCGATACGCATCAATAGATATCTTCGCTGAATCGAACACTGGATTCAGAAATTTGTTAAAGAGGGCGATAATTAACACTTAATATTTAAAATGTATTACTTATTATCTACTGTTTGCACTTGTACTTTCATACCAACGTACCTGTCTCAACTTTAAATATCGTACTGGTAAATTTGTTAATTCCGTGGACACCCATCAACATAATGTATTTATTTTTACTATGTTCCTCCTTCCCTTCCTGGTCCCTCCCTTCCATCCTCGTTCTTTTCTCGTTTTTTTCTTTCTCTTATCACTTAAATAATCTTGATGTTCATTTAGTGGAAAATTGTCTCTGGTGTAATTTTTATATCTATCTTGTTTGGCTACTTACTTTTATACACTGTTATTTTCCTGAATAAATAAATAAATAAATAAATAAATAAAATAAAGATAGTTTCGATATGAAGGATAACGAATGTTTCTTAAACAATTGCTTTGAATGAGAAAGTAGAAGATTAGATTTCTTAATAACAATACTTATTTATAATATTACCATTTTTTTATACGCAATAAACCCATTTATGACCCTTGTTTGTATTTAACTTGATGTATCACGGTCACTTTGAGGGATTCGATTTTTTTTCTTTTTTTGTACTTGAAAGTACGGGATACGGCTTGTTGCCTTCGGGCGATAATATAGCGAACTTATCACGTAGGTGGGGTTTTAAAAACAATTCATAAACACCTATAAGGCAGTAGGTTTAGTTATTTTTAATAAAAGAGCTTCATAAAACATCGATTTGGCGGTAGGTTGTGTTTTTTTTTTAAACCATAATAAAACACCTATTTGATAGTAGGTTATGCTAGTTTTTTTATTGCAGTGTTAGCTAAACTGCATAAAATCTGATAGCGCGACCACCGATCTTTTATCCAAAGTCCACTGCTCACCCCCCAGAATTTAATAATACTGTTATAAAGGGCCCGACTTCGGTGGGTCGGCGAGCTCGATGGCACCAAAGTTTGTATTTATTATTTACTAAGCATCAAATGAGTGATATTCCATGTTTCCGCATGATAACTCGTGAGCGTCGGAACAATCTCAACGCTATAATTGCATCTATAACCTTCGCCATAAAAGGAGAATGTAAAAAAAAACAAAACACAACACGGATAAGAAGCAACATTTCGAAAACTACAGACAAAGAGCCGCTAGCGCGTTCACCCAGCGCCATTTAGGATTAGTTTCTAAGCGGGCAATGCCGAGTAATTGAATTTTTAAATAACATATCAATTAATCGTGTATTACTCACCGAGCGGTTCGCGCGCCGACCGCAAAGAAACAAACGGATTTTTCACATCAAATGCACAAATAATTCGTTGAATAACAGTCTTGATTTACAGAGTTTTAAAAAATGATCACGATTTATTATTTACAAGCGGTAAATTGGGACGTTTTCACCGAGAAACGGCGAGTCGCCAAAGTGATTACACACAGTCTGCCCACCAGTCTGCCACTTTTCCAATGACTGACATGACAGGAGATTCCAGCGTTGCCAGGGTTGTTCAAATATACTTCGATACGGAAAAACCAGCGCTTCCAGGTGGAACATTTGCAACTCCATCTCATAATATCAGCTGCCCCGGATCTAGGGGTGGGAACAAACCCGGGTGCCTGCCCCTGGAGGAAATTTAAGGGAGTGCCACATTCATGTGTTTTAATAGAACCTTGTTTCACCAAGAGCGCCTAGCATCCAAGTCCAACCCGGGATTCTGAAGTGGTGATACAATCTGTCTGTTCTAACCTTACTTCTGACGAGTACTTCTCTATCCTTGTCTAGTTGCGCATGCGCGTTTATCTATAGTATAGCAGACTTATGGCGTCGAAGCGTTGCCATGGTGATATATGTACGTGTGTCCGTGCATGCGCGACTAAACAAGGATACTATATGCTGCTGTCTCTTTCTATTTGGTTGACGCATTCTCATAGGGCGTTTACACTCTCGCGCGAGGCGCGAGGCGAGACGCAAAACCATATCGTAAACAAATGGAACAGAGGCAAAGCTTCTAACGAGCTTACAAAATGTTTACCTACTTGCTAGAAGCTTTGTCTCTGTTCCGTTTGTTTACAACATGGTTTTGCGTCTCGCCTCGCGCCTCGCGCGAGAGTGTAAACGACCCATCAGGTTGGTCACGCGGTCTAGTACTTATAAGGCAATGGTCGTGACAGAACCCAGCTGTCAAAATTTAAAAAAGCGCGTACTGCACAAGTGCGTCTCGCAGCCTGGCAATCGCAGTTTACGTTTTTGTTATATAATGAGGTTGGCTTATCTGTCACAAAAGTTCTCCATATATTTTCTTTAATAGGTGTTTACACCCACTTGGACACGAACATTCGCCAATGTGTGGAGCCGGCATAAGCTGATGATGAGCTGATGTCTATGCACGGGGAATTCCTGTCGTGCCAGAAAAAATCCTCCTCACTGACAGAAGAAACGGGGCTACAGGAGAGGAGCCTAAAAAACCCGAACAGCCGAACGTCAAGCGACGGTCGGTATTTATGTTGCTGATTAGGTGTGCCAGTAATTTTCTTTGTTAACGAATGCTCTTTCAAACGTATCACTATAATTAGTAGTTGATGTGGTAATATATTATTCTGCGGAAATTAAATCTCGACGTGTAAAGCTGTAGCAAGATCAGATAGTAAAAATTTCCGGGACCTAAGGGTTGACGGTGTGTATAGTCTGGCTTGTGCATTGTCGACGATGCTTTAAGTATTCAATCTTGATGCTTGATGGCACACATAAGGAAAAGTTATTAGCAAATAGGCAATGAAGCGTGTCAATTTTTAAAGAGTTCTTATTCCCCGGACACAAAAAATCCCACCGATATTTATTTCACGTCACGTGTGAGAGGCACCAACGTCAAGTTTTTGTTAGGGCTCGGGAAAGTCGTAGATCCGAGGCTCTATACGCGCAATGTTCAATTAAATGAATTCGTTATGGTATAGTAACATAAAATTCTAATGGCGATGCCACATACGCAACGACCTGGTTCATGAATATCTTGACAAACCGCGCCATCGCAAACACCAAGATTCATTTATTTAGAGTTTTTCGGCAGGGGAACACAAACCGTTTGAAGAGTGACAGAGAATAGAACTAGAAATTTGATATTGGAAGCGAGTGATAATGAACGCATAATTGTTCATTATAAGCTTTGTAAAACAATTTGTGGTTGTGCTCTCTTTGCTCCAGCTCTCCAATACAATAACAGTTCCTGCCACCCTGCCAACCAATGAATACTTTCCTACTTAGGACATTAAAAATAGCAGGGAAAGGGACAATAGTCTCGAAAAACTTATGATTGTCGGGAAAATTGAAGGTCAAAGACCAAGAGATGATCCACAGCAATGTGACAAAACATAATTGAAAGAATACAAAAAACAATACTAACCACAAACAGAATATAACGTTTCTGGCAACGCTGTTAGCGAGCCATTATATTTCGGCGGTTGGAACAAACCACATTGCCAATATCACTTTTCGAAACTAGCAAAATAAATTATAGAAATATTTTATAAATCGCTCAAGATTTATTCTTTGTACTTTAGGCCGCGATTTGAAGTTATTTATTGTTTGATATTTTTGATCGGGTTTCCTTTGTTTGAAACAGCTGGTTGTGTTTGTTAGAAACTACGGCGATCTGGCGGCGCCTTACGTAATGTGGTTAGAGTTGGGTCGTACGGCTATTTTAAAAACGACTAAAAGCTATTTTTGAATGATATTTTCGCCGTATGTAAATTGTTTCGCCGTTCGTAAATTTGTTGTTCTTCTTCTTCAGTATCATGTTAGTTATCGGCCGTTGGTGATCATGGACGCAATCCTTAGTTACTTTGCACGGAGTAAGTTTTTCAATGTCATTCTCGACTACTATCGCAAGTATTTTACCAAAAAAAGGCGTAGTCTCCCTGGCCCACTCGTAATGAGATGCACGAGTTCATATTCTTGTTCATTCTGTATGACGTGCCCGAAGCTGGCCCGTTTTCGTGTTTTATCAAAGTCATAATTCAGCTTCATCTCTCGCATTCCATTCAGATCGCAGCATGGCGGGCGATAGCTGTGATAAATGTTCAGCATGCATAATAATAATAATAAAAAAATACGAAAAAAAATATTCTTTAATGTTTTGTATCGAGATCCGCAAACGGTACAGTACCGATCCCCGCACACCAATACAATGTTAACAAGAAGAGTTTTGTTTTAGGTTTACATTTACATAGAATTTTATTAGAATTATTAGAATGTACATAGTTTTAGTTTAATTTTAATATTAGCACTAATGTCCCACATCCTGCCGCTAATAGCTAAACAATGCAACAAGGGCTCGGCAATATTTCCGAGCTCTTATTGCATTGTTCATCTAGTGGCGAGTTGTTGAGCGTTAGTGCTCGCCCTCGTGGGCGAGGAAGTACATCGCCATGTAATCGGAATAAATCCGATTTCCTCCAACTGATCACACCACGTACGGCCAAGTTCTAGGCGACTAGTCTCTACATAGGACTTAACTTTTTAATAAATTCCCTTATAAATTAAAGGCGGTTAAGATAATAATATTTTCAAGATATTCATCCGGTTTGCTGGTCCACATGTGTTCACATAACGACATTTTGAAATTCGTTGAAAACAAGATCGTACTTACCAATGTATTATAATTTAATGTGTTAATTTATTTATTATGTAATTTAATCTCCTAATAAAATAACATTAGTTTTTTTTGGTAATTGGAATAATTTCGGAGTAATTTATTTCCATCATTCTTTGTTAAATTGTGTAATAGAATTAATTAATTTAATATACTTGTTGCATAGTTATAATAGTTGTGTAATAGAAACACAATAGTGTAATAGTTGTAATGGAAAAAAATACTCTTTATTCTTCATCCTTTTTCTATGCATTACCTGAAACATTTTTCTGTAAATTGAGAATAAGCTAATAAATTTCATATAATATTATTATTATAATTACATTATATAGCGTACATTTCTGAATCTAGATAGTATTGGGAAACTTGGAACTATTACAGACAGAGAAAATAATCAAAACCCGTGAAACGTTTTTTAGGAAATAAAAAGTGCCCTTATATATTTTTTTTAAAGTGCTTGTTTTAAAAAGACATGAATAAAATTGTTGTAATATTAATTATATTATTAGAGCCCTTTCCACCCTAGAACGGGTTAGTCCCAGTTGATGACAGAACCAAGTAAGTATGAGGTTAAAGTCCTGCCATTCCGTTCTAGTTATTTTTGTAAGCAAAATCAAAGTTTTATGGAAATTAATCCTTAAATAAAGAAGTATGTAGCATAGCAAGCCAAGATTGATTCCTGGCTATAACATAACGTCCGGCAAAATATTCACAAATTAATATACCGAGACAGTTCCCATCATTAAATCCTATCCTTGACAATTCTTATTATTATTATTATTTTCTTTGACTTTTTTATTACTATTATTTATTCATTAATTTTGGTGACTATTGTTTGATATTATTTGACAATTTATTAATTATTTTTTTTTCATTAACACGATTATTTATTTTCTGTGTTTTATTTTAAATATTTCGTATTGTGATCATTATTTATTGATTATTAGTTATAATCTGTAATGGTGACGGTAATATATATATTTCTTTTCCTTTTTTTTTTCAAATCGCCGAATATATGTGAACTAAAATCTAGAGAGCTCGCTGCCCTGGAACAAGTCCCGGCACTTAGTAGGGCAGCAGCAGTACATACCTGGTAATGCTCATATCGGCCGTGTTCAATTTTATTTTTTATTTTATTAATATATTTTTTTATTGATATGATTGTTAGTGAGACTTATGCATTGTAAATGAATAGTTAAATTAATTAATTAAATAAATAAAATAAATAGCACAAATAAATATATAAATATGTAACATAACATAGCTTCGTTCAACACATAGTTTGAAATGTTCTGTCCCATTTAAGCGGTGCCCGTATTCGAGTTCGTTTAAAATTATTGTAGCCATCATAACTGTCTTTAGGAAAAGAATATAGTGGTTTTTCGTCGACTTCTGCTCCTCTGTGCGAGTAACCAGGATGTGGTTTCCACGTCTCTGCTATATCTCTACGCCCGGCCCGTACCCGTATATTATTTGAAATACCGTAATATTTGGAGGAAGGTTAGTTTGCCTTTATTTCCGATATGTTCCAGAATCATCATTCATTTTCGTATATTTTAGTAGTCTAAGTCGTATGTTTTTGATTAGGTAGATTGTAATAAATGAAGGGTTACGGGAAGGAACCATCAATGTCAACTTTTCGAAAATTTTTGTAATTCCAATATAAAAAAATGCTAACTAAAAATATGAGCTTTGATCTTGTTTTCGTTTGAGTGAGAAAAATATATCGTTTGTAAACCAAATATATGTAGTTGTGTCTAAATAAAATACATTTAAATTTAATTTACTCATTAGGTATAAAAAAATACCTCATATTAAAAAATAAAGTTGACATTGATAATAACATTTTAATTTGGATACCAAGAATGATTTGAAGAATAACATTTGAATAGGTACTTCCCCGTAACTATTCAAATATATTTTTTTTGATCTGTATCTTATTTCTGCGAGCCGTTACAAATAGCAGTTATACGAAAGTAGCCAGGGTGCTCAGCGCTACGGTCTAGCTAGTGCGCGCCGGGTTTTGTAGCCAGTGGTAGTATTTTTAAATCCGCTGTGGTATTTTTCGTTGGCAAAATAGTATCAGTATGGTATTTTCCAGGCTATTTTCATATTATTAGGTGATTCGAAATGTGGTATTTTATAGTATCTGAAACGTAGCTTGTTGTGTTATTAGAATATGGCTACGGCTGTGCGTGGTTCGGTTCAATGACTCGTTTGGCGGCGGAGGCCCGTCGTCCGTTCGCTCTGGCTAGTTTTTTAGTTTAGTTAGTTTCTATTTTCCTTGCGGCTGGCGAGGGTCGTCCGTGGCACGCGCGAGTCCGTCCTTTGTCCGTTTGGTGTTTGCTAATCGCGAGTGCGGTGTTTGTATGTTTGTTGTGTGTGATTTGATGTTGTTCGTGAGATGACAAGCGCTGTAATGCCGCTGTCGCGCGCCCATCCATTCACAATGCCGGCGGCGGCGCTCGGTCATTACATCGAGGGCTCGTCGCTGCCGCCGCTGAAGGGGGCGCAGGCGGAGTCCCCGCCGGACGGGGCGCCGCCCCCGGTCGCCACGCAGAACGGCTCCGAAAAGCACTCCGCCCCGCTGCAGAAGTCCCTCTCCGTGAAGACGATGGTCGCCAGTCCGGAGCAGGTCATGAAGCTGTACATGAGCAAGCTGACGCCGTACGAGCACCACGAGATCTTCAACTATCCGCAGGTTTATTTCATCGGCGCGAACGCGAAAAAGCGCCCAGGATTGATCGGATTCTCGAACAATTGCGATTACGACAACGAACAAGGATCCTACATACACATCCCCCACGACCACGTAGCCTACCGCTACGAAGTCCTCAAGGTGATCGGCCGAGGGAGCTTCGGGCAAGTCGTAAAAGCGTACGACCACAAAGAACACGAACCGATCGCTTTAAAAATGGTCCGAAACGAGAAGCGGTTCCACCGCCAGGCGCAGGAAGAAATACGCATCCTAGAACACCTCCGCGAACAGGACAAAGACAACTCCATGAACGTCATTCACATGTTCGACTCGTTTACGTTTCGAAATCACATGTGCATAACTTTCGAATTGCTGTCGATAAACCTCTACGAGCTGATCAAAAAGAACAAATTCCAAGGGTTCTCCCTGCAGCTCGTGCGGAAGTTCTCACACAGTCTCCTGCACTGTTTGGACGCCCTGAACAAGAACAAAATCATCCACTGCGATATGAAACCGGAGAACGTTTTGCTGAAGCAACAGGGACGCTCAGGAATCAAGGTTAGTTCGAAAGCTTTCTTTTAATAATCGAAAATTATGCATTTTCCTTTTCAAAAACCACTACAATTATCAATTTGGGAATTATTGCAGTATAGGTACCTTTCTCAGAAATCGAAAAAACAAAGAAATACTACTAGGTTAGATCATTGTAATGCTAAATGTGAAAGAAAAAAGCTTCGGACGCGTAAATTTTCGAAACCAAACTTACATACAAAAAAAAAAAAAATTTTTTTTTTACCTCAGTTTTTAAGGTTGTTTTAAAAAAACCTAACCTAACCTAACCTACCGCCAAATAGGTGTTTATGTATTATTTTTAAAAAAAAACTACCGAAATGTATGGGTTTGGCGCTTTTTTGAATGCCTATATCTCGCTTATTTATTGAGACCGAATAAATATTATTGCGGATTCGGAATCAGCGTGGTGAATATAGTCTGGTGACGTTAAAAAATCAACAATCTAGAAGAGGTACCTATACTGCAATAATACCTCAATTTGGTATAAATTCAAACTTACATTGAACATGTTTTAATGTTGCTCCAATCCGAATCTAAAAATCTTTTCTCTATAAATAAGTGCAATATAGGCGTTTAACCCTTGGAGTAAATGGGTATTTTCATGGATGCATCTGTCTCTTTTGCAGGATTTTCGGCGACATCGACCTTAAAGTACTATAACTACGAAACTACTACACCAATCATAAAAAGAACAACTGCACAATGATTGCATTGAAATTTCGAATATAGAATATTGAAATATCATTTTGTAAAACAATTAGATAATTATGAATAAATATGAGAACGTCAAAGAAGTGAAAAAAACGCGGAACCAGATCTGGTCGTATCATACTCAACGGATAATTGTTTCAGAATCAGATTTGGTCGTATCATACTCAACGGGTTAAGACGCATCCAACACCTATGTCTGGGCTTTTTTCTCGCACTTGGCCTCTTGATTGGGCCGTTGTGCCTTCCAACACCTATATGGCAATAGGTGTTTTTTTTTTAAAGCTTTATAAACACCTTTTGGCAGTAGGTAAGTTTATTTTTTTTAACCCGTTGAGTATGACCAAATCTGGTCGCAAAACAATTATCCGTTAAGTACGAGTCGACCAAATCTGGTCGCGCGTTTTTTTCACTTCTTTGACGTTCTCATATTTATTCATAATTATCTAATTGTTTTACAAAATGATATTTTAATATTCTATATTCGAAATTTCAATGCAATCATTGTGCAGTTGTTCTTTTTATGATTGGTGTAGTAGTTTCGTAGTTATAGTACTTTAAGTCGATGTCGCCGAAAATCCTGCAAAAGAGACAGATGCATCCATGAAAATACCCATTTACTCCAAGGGTTAATAACAGTTTTTAAAAAATATGGCAAAGTTTTTTAAAGATTCAGAATCAGAGTGATTTATATAGTAAGGGGACATATTCATATTCAATGTAGAAGAGTTTGGTAAACTGCATAAATTCCACCAATTTGATGTCATATAAAAAGCTGTATATCACATTACTGTATATGTTATAATGAGTAAAACACAAATGATTTTTCTCGAGAGCTTCGTGGAAGCATCATCTCTTTGCAATCATAACCGAATGAATAATTATCCAAATGAACGAATATGGATATGGTCCTATTTATTATCGACTTCAACGCATGGGCAAACTTGTAGTTTTTAAGTGCTGGTTACCCTTTTGCAATGCAGGTACCAGGGGAGTTCATTATGTTCTAAGCTTAATGTTCTATGTTCTAAGCCTAATGTTCTTGTAGGTCATAAACGTCTAATGTTATATACGTATCTTTCAACATAGCATCCCCTGACTGCAAAGACGTAGTACTTCGATTGGTGATTACATCAGAGAAGAAAGTTTTGTCACACACATCAAATCACGTCTGAACGGCATCCTTGACTTCATCATCATCGTCGCTATGTGAACCACGCAACTGTTTCTTTAGTTGTTGGAACGGGAAAAGTCCCCATTCACCCTATCCACTAGACCTGGTACCGAGTGACTTTTCCTGTTTAAATAACTGACGAAAGACTTGCGTGGTTCGCATTACGGTTACGTTCGCATTTATGCCATTGAGGCGTGGTTTGATGTGTGAGAAAACATTCTTCTCTGATGGAATCCAACTCCTCACCAATCGAAGTACTAATTGCATTACAATCCAGGGAAAGTCGTCAAAAACTGGTTATGGACCTATAGGATTTTCAAGTAAGAGCGGGTCGATGTTGACAGTCTATGGCAGCCATGTTGTTTTGGCGGCGTCTGTCAAATATCTTATTTATTATTCAGTCACTAATTCCAAATCCCCATGGCAAGTTACACGATTCAGCAGAAACACTTTATTATCGAAGTGAGGGTTCCTTAGTGCATGGTTATCTCTCGCGGAGCTGACGTGAATTGGCCACCGAGATCGTGCGATTTGACCCCACTAGACTTTTTCCTGTGGGGTTTTCTAAAGTCACAGATCTATGCCAATAAGCAGCAATCGACCGATGCTTTCAAAGTCAACATAATCCAGGCCATCGCTCAAATTCAGTCGGATCTATGCGGGAGTCATTAAAAATTGGACGTCTCGGATGGATGATAGACTTCATCAAGCCACCATATTTTTTTTTCATTTTTACATTCTTTCTAGTCGCGCTCACTCGCTTACGTCGGGGTCACCACTGCGAGGGACCACCCCAGGTTGACCCCAAGACTCCAGGTTGTTCGGTGTGAGGTGGTGGTATCAACTTACGAGTTATATCCGTATTGAAAGGCGGTTTTGATGTGAAGTAGAACGAAATTTATTGATCGTAGATTTGAAATTTGCCAGTTATAACGCTTGCCGAATAGTTTACGTTGACGCGAGTGTATAGATGCGCGACTGCGGTTACGAGGATATACGGATGAGGATTGTGTGTGTGCTCCTAGTATCTTGTACTGGGCACGGCTCGAGTCTGTGGGATTACAGACTGATGCTTCGAGACTCAGGGAGAATGAGGAAAGAAAACCAAGGAGCCGGATTCGTTGACCTAACTCGTGAGAGAGAGTGCCGAATGCCGTCGCAACCTTGGGGGAAGGTGATCACTCAGGGAATGATAATTTGGTTGCTTTTGCGCCAGTTTATATAGGCCGATCATTGATGCAATCCAAAAATATTCCGAGTAAAAGTATTGTTTCATCGTGCTGATTCATAGCTTCACGAGTCAAAATAATAGCTGAATTGTGTCTATGGCTTTCACTGGAAATCGATGCATTTGTTGATCGCATGTAATGGACTTAAGGTCCGTTACAGATGCGTGCCGCTGTGCAAAGCCGGCTGACATTTGAACAATGTCTTATTCCATACAAAATGGCAGACATGCGCCTTACAAATAAAAGAAGAATTTCGGTAATACCTCACTTACAGCTTGTTTTATTGCACAGACTGTCAACATCGACCCGCTTTTATTTAAAAACCCAATACAAGCTTGTTGGGATTAAAACATAATGAAGTGCCCTAGTAACAGGGAGTTACGAGGGCAGGGAGTTTAGGGAGTTAATGGGCCCTTGCTGAGTTGGCCACGAAGACCCATTCTGTTCAGGGTTGGTCACACTCACGGGTCAACACTTATCCGACGGCCTCCACGCATGAAGTGCGAGCCTGGGTAGGACTCTGGCCTTATGGTCAGTTTTCCCTGGGAATCAACCTTCTGGCGCTCCTGGACGGTCTGCGCACCGTGCGGCGTAAGCCAATCGACTGTGCACTCTGACTAACAGTCAGGGGAGTCTGGAAGCAGTACTGTTTCCTATAGAGCGGGGGTGGTTGCGGACCTTACGGCGACTGCTCTTGAAACGACCATCGGCTATGCGATCCTGGGTGAACAGCCGGGCAAAGGACGCTGTGGTCCGCGATAGATTCGGTAAACACCGTCTCACCGCTTCGTAAGGGAGAGGACCGCGCAAGCGACCTCGAACTCGTAACCAATCGAGAGACTGGAGTAATCTGGTTACAATTGGAAGTAAGGGCGTGAGTGTAAGCCCGCCGGGTAACACTCCTGGCTATCTCGCGGTTAAGGCGCTGGCCTCTTACAGGCTTGTGGCGTAGCTAGATGGTGGACTGTTTTGCCCTCAAGTCTTCTGCGCTCACTCCAGGGAGATAGAATGACTAATCGTTAAAACTTACTGAGGTGACGGCCTCGCCTGCTGTAGTCGACAACCTTAAATGCCCTCGTAACAATATAACTGAACTGTATTATATGAAAGTGGCAATTCATAATAAATGAAATACAAACGGAGCTGCTATGAAATTCACCGATCAGAGTCGGGCCCATCATAATACTATTATTACACTTCTGGCGGGTAAGTGGTTGACTCCGGACTAACAACCGGCTGTGGTAGGTTTAGGATAGCTATCTTGCCACGTGTGAGCATGCACCTTACCACCCGTTAACTCCCCTTTCGAGGCCATATAATTTGATATGAAGAAATTGTAGTTTTAGATATTTTTTTCTAGGAAGGAGTAGATTATTTTCTTGGAGAGACCAAGATCTTTAAATAGGTAAAACAGAGATTTGGCTGGCAAGCCACAAGTGCCAACTTTTACCGCGCGAAGGTGAACAGTGGGCCCGATTGCGTTTCTTTGTGAACTAAAACTAAAATTAGTCCACGCGAACGAGACAGAGCAATACGTTAGAGCGGAATATGAAACGAACGATCGTCGATAAATACTACCTGCCGAACTTATACTCGTCCGAATAAATTCGAGCATATTTCGTGCGGTGTAAGATTTGACCTTGGCGGGCAGTTTTAATGCGAAAAAGTGACAACCGGTCATCTCACACTCCGCTCTAGCGTATTGCCCTGTCTCGTTCACACGGACTAATTTTTGATTTTAGT
Organism: Micropterix aruncella; assembly: GCA_944548615.1. Taxonomy (NCBI): domain Eukaryota; kingdom Metazoa; phylum Arthropoda; class Insecta; order Lepidoptera; family Micropterigidae; genus Micropterix; species Micropterix aruncella. The sequence goes on from OX155976.1 coordinate 14,281,120, forward strand.
TCCTGAAGAAACGCAATCAAGCCCAGTGAAGCCGTTCCGGGGGATGGCATTTGCAAGATCATGGTATTTATTTAGATTGTACTTGTGGCCTTTTGGGATATTTGATTCCCATGGAACAGTTAATTCTAAGATAAGGGCCACCTTCCGAGATACAGAGTAAAGAGTTATATCTAGACGGAGGGCTGTGTTCAACTTTCATCCGGTGTCCTCCTCGAAGAGGGACTAGCCTGGAACGGACTCTTTGAACGCTGTCACGGCTGTGTGGTAGACAGATGGGATTGGATCCAATCTGGAGGAACACCTCGGGCGACATCGGGCGGTTTGCACATATTGTGCGGCGTTTGTGAATCGACTGTGCACTCCGTGGAATTACCTGGTTGTCTGAAAAGGTATATTGTGGGTGGTCCCTGATAAATTCAAACTGAATTACCTCTAATATCAGGTAGAGAGCGTTAGGTCGGCCGGCTAAGCTCACTTCCAGTGCGTTGCGGTAAGGCGTTGGATTCTCGCGGGCTTGTTAGTGTAGACAAACGGTTGACTGTGTTGTCCCTAATCTGATTCACTCCATGTTTAAAAGAATGATGTAATCGTTATAACTTCCTGGGGTGGCCGGTTCGCCCAAATGTCAATGTCCCAATTAACATAAATATATCGAGGTTAGTGTCAAATCAAAGGTCTGGTTGAGTACATTCCGGAAATATACATGTATCTATACTGGGTGTTATTACTGGACGGGCTTTTTTGTCTGTGGGTGAATCAGTACAACAAAGTTAGCAAGTTTTAAAAAAAATGAAAAAAATAAAAAAATATATTTTATTTTATTTTATGATTAAATAGTATGAAAAGCTGTGATGCACGATGCACTATCTAGCGGTTGGTAAAATGTCGCTGATATTGTTTATTTACGACTTATTACCTACCGCTAGATGGCGCAGCGCGCTCAAACGCTTCTCAAACCTTTATTTAACAGTCCACTTCTCCAAAAAATTCAAATAAAAAAAAACAAAAAAAATTTTTTACAAAAAAAATTTTTTTTTTTGGTTTTTCCAATTTTTTTTTTTAAAAGTTGCTTACCACGTTTTACTGATTAACCCACAGAAAAAAAAGCCCGTGCAGTATTAACACTCCGTATAGATAAATACATAAACTACAAATATTTCATTAAAAAAAACCGTAATAAAAATATTTTTTAATGCAATAGTTCTCTTTCTGTAACGGCAGTCGTGTTTTTTTTTCTTTTAATATATTTACTTGTTAATTACTTATTTAACACGTCCATTGCGTTATGTGGTCTAAAAAGCAGCATGCGTGACTTCGCAGATGCGGTAGTCAAAATCGCGCTCTTTCACGGGGAGCCACTATGTTCACATTTCTTTGGGTATGACAGAGACGAATATATAATATTGCTTGCCTTTTGAAGTCTATCCGAACTTCGCAATTAAAATCCTATTTTGTGTGGCCGAGTAGGTCTGTATACGCACTGTAAATAAGTTCAACCTTGCCCGGAAAAGACCTCATAAGCACTGGATTAAAGTCCATCAAAAATAGCATCGCAGCCAGCGTGTTAAGTATGTACTTTTAAGAATTTTATGTTTCTTTCCACACATGTTTATGTTTACATATTATATCTCAAAGGCTTGGTCATGACTGTAATGTTGGTTAGTTAATGAAATAAATAAACAAATAAATAGTCCTTCGTAGTGGCAAGCCCTCTCTAAATTTCCCTTCATAGCAGCTCGACCTAGAAAGTCGAACTATGCTGCTGTTCTTATCAGTATTTTTTTTGTTTTGATTTTCTGTTATCTCCCAGCACCCGGAAATTGTGCTTTATGATGTGTTTGTCATACGGCGTAATTATTTAACGTTTCAAAGAACTTGACTTATCGTTTCATATCGTCGCACAGAACGTGATGATTCACTTTTATGCAAACGCTAGAAGCACAAATGACCTTTCTCGATATTTTCATAGAATTATGGCCCGCAGTATAGTGCTCAACTCACCTGACTTATTCCAGATATAAACCATATTTTGTTGGAGACATAACAGTTTGTTTATTTATTTATTTATTTGATTTAACAATTCATTTACAATGCATATGTATCACTAATATTAATAAAAATAAACAATTATTTATATTATATAAATAACAATTGAACACGGTCGATATGAGCATTAGCATGTATGTACTGCTGCTGTCCAACTAAGTGCCAGGACTTGTTCCAAGGCAGCGAGCTCTCTAGTTGAAATTTTGCAATTTGAAAAAGAAGAAAAAAGAAATATATATATTACCGTAACCATTACAAATTATAACTAATGATCACAATAGAAAATAATGTTTACGAGAGTGTGCAAAGGAAAACCGCTAAAATGATATGAGGATTCGACCCCTACGTCAATGAAGATAGGCTCGAACGGCATATCTGCCACATTTGAAAGAGAGAAGCGACCGAGGTAATCTCTTCGAGACCTTTAAAACAGGCCATTACAGCTGTGAATCGTTTGTTTGTTTATTTCTATTCTTTATTGGGAAATTTCACTTCTTCTCCGTCGTTCCCTCATTACTGAGGATCGTGGCGACTAGACAACAGTTTGCCTACAAGGCTCCTCCACTTCGACCTGTCTTCTGCATGGCGGGTCGCAGATCCAGTGGCGATACTAAGCCGGTGCGGCGCACCGGGGTCCACGATGGTTCGGGCGGCCCAAATGGAAATTCAGTCTACGATCAACGTTGCATCCAACTCTGCTAGAAAGGTAAGGAAGCCAAAAAAATGGATGTCTCAAAACTGATCGATGATTTTGCACAGCATAATTAGGTAGTTCAATTGACAATAAAGCGCCGCATTAATATAGCAACAAATCTTTCAAACATATACAGTAATTACACCCTATATGCCATAATTAATGTAAATTATTAGGGGGAGGGGCCTTTGTTCAATATTGCATCGGGGCCCATTTTTTTAGTTACGCCGCTGTATAAACCCTTTTGTTAGTTCTTTTATGAGGTCGTTCCATCTGGCCAGTGATCTGCCTCTGATACTTCTTCCCTCCACTTGACCCCCCCCCTCCCCGGAAAGCATTTTTTCCAGATTCTCTGGGTTTCTTCTGGCCAATTTCACAATGAGCAGGTTTATTGTTATTCAATCTCTTACAACCAACCCTACTATGAAATGTTATATGCATGTGTGCCTGTAAGATGTGGGCAAGTGGTGGGGTTGGAGCTGAAGGCTTACGCTTGATTATGTGGGGGGGGGGGGTACCCATCAACTTTGGTCACTGCATTGCAATTTTTTTGATCTAAACCTGCACGGAAATGGCGCAGTGCCGCGACGAAGATACCCCTTCGCACGATGTGCCTAGATAGTCCACGCGCTCGTCTGCGATTGAGTCGACCGAGCCTGCTCCTGCGCGCGCTGGCAAGCCGGTGGCCTCTCTGAGTGGCCGTGACACGGCTGCAACTCTATAGACTAGCGCGCCGCTGCACGCTTTAACTCCATCGTGGAAAGATTAACGTGGTCGTGTGGCGCATCAACTATGGCGGATTTACAAATGCAGTTTCTCAGTACAAACACCAAAGCGTTTTCATTCCTCTCGGGACCAGAGGCACAACGGTGGGACGACGAGGAGTGGGTGCTGTTTAAAAATAAATACAAAAAGTGCTCGAAGGATCCGGAGTTATGCCTCATTATGGAAGAGTCTACATACCCATTACAAACGCATGGTTCATGAATCTTTACATTTTCCGCAAATTCGGTTAACTACGTAATCTTGGGGGGAAGAGGGAAGGGGAGATAGGCCGCTGATTACGTCTGTTGACATGGGAGAGGGGGGGTCGAAAAATTCCGAAAACGTGATTACGTAATATGTGGATGGCCCCTAACTTGTAAAAAATAAATATATTAAAAAGAATATAAAACACTACTCACTGAAAAGGCATAGCCTTAGTGAGGGGAACTGTGATGTGTAATTTGTATCTTTTTTATGAATAAAGGCTACTACCAAAAATAAACGGTTGTGTAACCCCAAGACTTTCCTGTGAAGTAGCCAGGAACTTAATTCATCTGAATATTATATTAAATAAATCCTACCACCACCACCCCCCCACTCCCCAACCTAGCGCCAGCCTTTAACCCCCCCCCCCCCCCCCCCCCCCGATGATGATAATGATGATGATGATGATGAACTCGAAACCAAACTAGAAACCAAAATCGAAATCTAAACCGACACCAAAACCGAAAACTATCGAAACCGAAGTTAAAACTCGTACCTATACAAAGTTTTGGGTCTCTGCTGTTGACCGTTGAGAAGTTCCCTCATCGGGAGCCAACCCAGTGTTCATCAGCCATATTATGGTGGAACATAGAAGGGCTATCATAATTGAATGCGTATACAAAATTTTGTGTCTCTGCTGTTGACCGTTGAGGAGTTCCCTTGTTGGACGGATCTTCCTCCGACGGACCTTCCAACCCAGGGTGGACGGATTTCAACCACAATCTTTTCAGCTCATGCCATGACCAAATGATGCCTGCATGTCAAATTTCAGCTCAATCGGATGAAGCGTTTCGGCGCTATCGTTGGATAATACACACATACAGACACACAGAAGTGGGTCCACAATACTTTCCTTAAACAGGAAAGTAAAAAAGATTAAAATAAAAACTACAAGAATATGGAAATCAACTTTTATATTTTATTTTTAGTTAAATATAAAACTTACAATATTTTTTCTTAAAGATATTTTCAATAATGTAACTTAGATATCTATATATATAAAACAAAGTCGTGTGTGTTCGAACACTTATAACTCGAGAACGGCTGGACCGATTTTCATGATTTTTGATTTGTAGTATTTGTCTCCGACCCGAATAGCAGAATAACTATTAAAAACATTGGAAAATTAACGAAAAAATAAAATAATAGAAAAAACAAAGTCGGGTTTGTTCGAACACTTAAACCTCGAGAACGGATAGACCGATTTTCATGGTTTTTGGTTTGCTGTATTTGTCTCCGTCTCGAATAGCAGAATAACTATTAAAAACAAAAATTGGAAAATTGTCGAAAAAGTAAAATAAAAGAAAAAACATGTTTCCATACAAAATGTAAATCCGTGTTTTTCTCATGGTCAGTTATACGTGGCATGTTCCCGTGTCGACAAATCATCCGCTTTATTTGTTCTAGAGAATTAAACCGAGTGCATCCCATGCTGCACAATATGTAAATAGTTTAATTCAATCATGTCTTGCTGACACGCGATTGATATATTTAATTTTTGTACTTTTATATTTCTTTTTGTGTATCTTTAATTAAGTAGTGAACTTAATATTTATTTTGTATTCATTTTATTACTTTCATAAAATCATAAAATAAGTTAGGCGGTACGAAGTTCGCCGGGTCAGCTAGTTTTCAATAAAGAAGATTTTATTTGTAAATTAAATTGTGCTGATTTCTTAATTTGCATCCTTTTGACACGACTGCCCAGCAAAAAAAAATGTACTGTGTTTAAGTGTTTTTTTTTGTAATACGACATACTTAATTATTTTAATAAATTTCAAGGAACTTGAATGAATTGTCATTTTGTCTACTGCTTCAATGATTCACACTTAATTTATACATTTATTAGGTACTCACGATTTTCCAGCTATTGCTGAAGAATGAGTAATCGTGAATTTTCTTCTCTCGACACACCAATTTAATCTCATCATAGATTATGCAAATATCTAATTTTAAAAGCACCGACTCATGAATGGATTTCGAGGAGCCTTGTTAGGGTTCCGTACCAAAGCGTACAAACTAAAGACTGTTGCTGAGAATTAGCTGACTGTCTGAATGTCATTGTCGATTATCTCTGCCTGTGGTGTACCATCGGTACCGCGCTGCGGGTATTGTCATTGATTACATAGGGTATTAGACTGATCAATGCCACAGTATGTTTTAGCAACAGGTGGCGCTGATATCATTGTCTGGCGAAACTAATAGCAATTATTTGACCATCTATAATAACATTGATAATGGGCTCGATTGCGTTTCTTCTAGAACTAAAATCGGAAATTAGTCCGTGTGAACGAGACGGGGCAATACGCTAGAGCGGAGTGTGAGATGACCGGTTGTCACTTTTTCGCATTAAAACTGCGCGCCAAGGTCAAATCTTACACCGCACGAAATATGCTCGAATTTATTCGGACGAGTATAAGTTCGGCAGGTAGTATTTATCGACGATCGTTCGTTTCATATTCCGCTCTAACGTATAGCTCTGTCTCGTTCTCTTGGACTAATTTTAGTTTTAGTTCACAAAGAAACGCAATCGGGCCCAATGACTGCTTATTTATAAGGATTGATAAGTTATAAAAATCCATTATTTAGCCAATAATAACATTTAAATATTAGTGCCATCTATCGCATTTTTATATAGGCTGACATAACGGAAATAATACGGAAAGAATAGAATACCATCTATTTGAGAATTTAAGCCCGTAATTATTACATAATGAAACCTGTTTACCAAATTAACAATGGACACCTTTATTCAATAAAGATCGGCAACTGCTCTTGAAGTGACCAATCGCCTACCCGATACCGGGTACAGGATGCCGAACAGCCGGGCAAAGGATGCCGTAGACCGGAGTAATCTGGCTGCAAGTTGAAGTAAGGGCGCAAGTGTCGGGCCGCTGGTTATCTCGCGGTAAGGCGTTGGCTTCTTACGGGCGAGCGGCGTAACTAGACAGTGGGCTCGATTGCGTTTCTTCGTTAACTAAAATCGGAAATTAGTCCGTGTGAACGAGACAGGGCAATACGCTAAAGCGGAATGCGAGATGACCGGTTGTCACTTTGCCATGGTCAAATCTTACACCGCACGAAATGTTCCGCTCGAATTTATTCGGACGAGTATAAGTTCGACAGGTAGTATTTATCGACGATCGTTCATTTCATATTCCTCTCTAACGTATTGCTCTGTCTCGTTCGCTTGGACTAATTTTAGTTTTAGTTCACAGAGAAACGCAATCGAGCTTTTTACGGGCGAACGGCGTAACTAGACAGTGTGCTCGATTGCGTTTCTTCGTTAACTAAAATCGTAAATTAGTCCGTGTGAACGAGACAGGGCAATACGCTAGAGCGGAATGTGAGATGACCGGTTGTTACTTTTCATGGTCAAATCTTACACCGCACGAAAAATGCTCGAATTTATTCGGACGAGTATAAGTTCGACAGGTAGTATTTATCGACGATCGTCCGTTTCATATTCCTCTCTAACGTATTGCTCTGTCTCGTTCGCTTGGACTAATTACGTTCCAAACCTTCTACGCTCACCCCACGGGAGACAGAACGATCAAATATCGTTAAAACTTTTTGAGAAGACGGGTACGCCCATTGTAGTTGACAGCTCTAGTTGCGCAGATTGTAGGGGGGGGGGGGGGGCAAGCGATGGCGAATCGTTTGGTGTTTCAAACTTCACGCGGTAAATACCGATTTTGTTCTATTTTTAATGTCTCACAACGGCGATAGTCTTCGATTTTGTATTCCGGGAAATCGTAGCGCAAAGTATCGACCGTAATAAGTACACGATCGAACATAAGTAGGTATTAATTACTTAGATAATCAGAATGGCAATTACTTCGAAAATGTTATCTTCCGCGGTTTTAATGATAGACCTGACATTGAGGCGAGGAATAGACCACGCCAAGCGAAAACCGAACTGCCGAAGGTCTCACGCCGCCAAAACTATTATTTATTTTCGGCAGAGTAAACGCAGCACGTTTCATGGATTGGGACTGGAAAAAACTGGAGATACGCCACGCATAAAGAATAAAACGAATTTCCAAAATGAAACGAAGATTTTTAAATCCCTAGGACTTGTTAATTTTTTGATATTTAACAAGTAAATATATTAAAACAATATAAGTTTATAGTAAAAAGACATTAAAAAAAAAAGCTATTATTAAAATGTTTTGTCTCGAGCCAACCCTGGGTTCAGCAACCATGTCATAGTGGAACTCAGAACTGGCTATCACTGTTGACCGTTGAGAAGACCAGACCGGAGGATGGAAATTTCCGGCCAAATCTGGAAGTATCCAGTTCGGTTTACTTCCCAGTGCCTCGCAGTAGCGCGGTGTCGACTACAACGGGCGAACCCGTCAGCCCATATTGAGATGTCAACCACAACGGGCGAACCCGTCACCGCAGGACGTTTTAACAATTGATCGTTCTATCGACCGTGCAGTGAGCGTAGAAGACTTTGGACATAACAAATCCGACGTCTAGCTACGCCACAACCCGTTAGAGACCAACGCCTTACCGCGAGTAGCCAGTTAGGTTACCTGGCGGGCGGCACTCGCGCCCTAACTACCAATTGTGACCAGATTTCTCCGGTCTCTCTATTGGTTCCGAGTTCGAGGTCGCTTGCGCGGTCCTCTCCCTTACGAAGCGGTGAAACGGAGTATACCGAATCTGTCGCGGACCAAGGCGTCCTTTGCCCGACTCTGAACCGGGATCGGATGGCCAATGGTCATTTCAAGAGCAGTCGCCGTAAGGTAGACAACTACCCCCGCTCTATAGGAAACAATACAGTTCCCAGAGTCCCCCGATTGTTAGTCGGAGAGCACAATCGATTGGCTTGCGCCGCTCGGTGCGCAGACCGTCCAGGAGCGCCAGAGGATTGATATCCCAGGGGAGACTGGTTGACCCAGTGTCCTACCCGGGCTCGCACCCCATGCGTGGAGGCCATCGGATGGGTGTTGACCCGTGAGTGTGACCGACCCTGAAACAGAATGGGTCTTCGTGGCCAACTCAGCAAGGGCCCATTAGCTCCCGTCAGCCCAGGGTGGTATAACGATATGTGATCATTCTTTCAGCCGTGGGATGAACGTAGAAGACTAGAGACAAGACAATCTACTGTCTAGCTCGCTAGCAACCCGTTAGAGACCGACGCCTAACGGCGAGGCGAGCCTCGCCCACTAACTACCAGTTTTGGTAGGATATCTTCGTCTGGAATTAACCTTCAGGATACGTTCGTCCTCCCGACTGCTCACGGGTCCGCGATAGATTCGGTATACACCGTTTCACCGCTTCGTAAGGGAGAGGACCGCGCAAGCGACCTCGAGCTCGTAACCAATCGAGAGACTGGAGTAATCTGGTCGCAATTGGAAGTAAGGGCGTGAGTGTAAGCCCGCTGGGTAACACTCCTGGCGGCGTTGGCCTCTTACGGGTTTGTGGCGGATCTAGACGGTGGACTGTTTTTGTCCTAAGTCTTCTGCGCTCACTCCAGGGAGATAGAACGACTAATCGTTAAAACTTCCTGAGGTGACGGGCTCGCCCGCTGTAGTCGACAACTCTAGTTGCTTACGGGTCCGAAGTCGCTTACGCAATCTCTACCTGTTGTATTACAGCGGTAATTCAATTCGAATTTTGCCCGTAGTGCCACACGGGATCGGGTGGCTCAAGGTCATTTCAAGAGTGGCGTGGCAACAGGTCAACATCTACCCCCACTGCTTAGGAAACAGTATATTTCCATAGTCTCCAGACTCCTTAAGCAATTAGTCAGAGTGCACAACCGATTGGCGTCGCCGAACGGTGCGCAAACCGTCCAGTAGCGCCGGGATGAAATCCCACCAGGAGAAAAGTGAATAAACAACATAAACAAATACCATGCATTTGGCACATCTTCGCCTTTTCCTTTCGCGCCGCGCTGCAGGCCTTTACGCAAATTCTCGCCTGTGCCGCAATTGAATATTACTACATACATATCTACTAAAACGTCTGAACGGCGCCAAAACCGCGAATTCGCTCTGTTATCAAAACGTTTGGATACTCCGGTTGAGAACTCGTATGTATATTTCTGTTATTTCTGGCAAAGGCTACTGCGAATCTGCAATTTCATCGGCTGTGCGAATAATTCGATTCGAATACCCAAAGACATATGTATTTCATCAAAAATTGTTTAAAAAAAATACTAACTAATAAAGAATATAAAAAACCGGTTGTGTCACACCTAGATTTTCCCGGCAAATAGACAAATGCCAAATGCCACAACTTGCGGTGTCAACTACAACGGGCGAGCCCGTCACCACAGGACGTTTTAACGATTTTCTCGTTCTGTCGCCCTGCAGTGAACGTAGAAGACTTTGGACAGAACAAATCCAACGTCCAGCTACGTCACAACCCGCAAGAAGCCAACGCCTTACCGCGAGATAGCCAGTGTTACCTGGCGGGCCGACCCTCGCGCCCTTGCTTCCAATTGTGACCAGATTTCTCCGGTCTCTCGATTGGTTCCGAGTTCGAGGTCGCTTGCGCGGTCCTCTCCCTTACGAAGCGGTGAAACGGTGTGCACCGAATCTATCGCGGACCAAGGCGTCCTTTGCCCGACTCTGAACCGGGATCGGATGGCCAATGGTCATTTCAAGAGCAGTCGCCGTAAGGTAGACAACCACCCCCGCTCTATAGGAAACAATACAGTTCCCAGACTCCCCCGATTGTTAGTCGGAGAGCACAGTCGATTGGCTTGCGCCGCTCGGTGCGCAGACCGTCCAGGAGCGCCAGAGGATTGATTCCCAGGGGAGACTGGTTGACCCAGTGTCCTACCCAGGCTCGCACCCCATGCGTGGAGGCCATCGGATGGGTGTTGACCCGTGAGTGTGACCGACCCTGAACACATGGGTCATCGTGGCCACCTCATCATGGGCCCATTAGCTCCCTAACCTTGCTGGCAAATGCCACAGCAAGGTTCAGGGCCGTATAACGTTCCCTTTGCTCTCGTCTTAGCAAGCTCGTCGGCTTTTTCATTTCCCTCGATTCCTGCATGGCCGGGAACCCATCTTAGAATTACCCTTATAAATAGGATAAAAAAATACAAATTTTACGCGGTAAATTCGTTTTTATCTTATTTATAATGTCAAACAACCGCGATAGTCTTTCAATTTTATATTAGAATTACCCTGTTCTTTTCGCCCAGGGAACTCAGTAGTGATACGCAGTTTTGCACTAGCTTGAATTAATAGTATTCGAGGCTAGTGCCATAAGAGCTGCCTTACTATCCGAGTGGATATAGATGCGGTGGTTGACGTAGTTCTTATGGAGGTTGATTTCAGTCGTTTGGATAACGTTTTTATTTAGATTAAAGACTAGCTAAAAGAACATTACAAGATTTCTTCCTATGGACACAAAAAATCTCTTGCACAGTCTCTCCTCTTGCCTCTCCTTGACTATGCAGATGTGGCTTATCTCGATTTATCAGAGGAACTGCTCAACAAACTTGAACGTTTGCAAAATGTATGCATACGATTCATCTTCGGTCTACGTAAGTATGATCACGTGTCCGACTATAGGGCACAGTTAAAGTGGTTGCCAATACGCCAAAGAAGAAATGTTCATATACTGGCTCTCCTATATCGTGTACTCACCCAATTAACACCATCCTATCTCCAGGAGCTTTTTGAACCACTAAGTTCCCACGGTCTCGTACTTCGGTCAGCCTTTGACAGTTTATTAAAAATTCCGAGTCATAATAGTGATTTCTATTCCTATTCTTTCTGTGTCCATGGTGCAAGACTCTGGAACGATCTCCCAGCAAATATACGAAACTCGCCTTCTTTACCATCGTTCAAGACTCACCTTAAGGATTACTACCTTTCTACGAAGTAACCAGTTCTTCCCTTTCTCTCCTGTTCCTCTCCCAATTCCCTCTCCTCGGGCACTATTAGTCTTAAATTCTTCCACTTGTCTGTATGTTATGTAATAATCTTTATTTTCACTATGCGCGCATGTACCACTATGTTTAGGTTAGCTGTAAGACATTGCCATGTGGCAATAAGCTCGCCTTTTTTGTATACTTTTTTTAAGTGCAAATAAAGAGTTTATTATTATTATTAACATTCTGATCAAAAAACGCCATTTGAGGTGTCGTTATTTCCCTAACGAGTTTTCGATAAATATAAATACGTTCGACAGCGTTTTTGAGTGAAAGGCCCCCGTGCATTGTATACATAATTCAGTCAAGTGCCCTGCAAAAACTTACTAAACTAGAAACGACGGAATTCATTAGTATCGTTAAATATTTTATATCAAAATGTTTTTGATAACGTTTAGATAATGGAATCATTTAAAATGCATTACTTATCGATAACAGAATGTGTGAGCAATCAAACAAGAACGGAAAACAGTGAGCAGTTTGGTTGTTTATACTTAGTTTATGGGTCAATATTTTTAAACTACTGGTCGCGCCAGATTTCTTGGTCCCTCGCCGACATGCTCAGATCACACATATTGGATTTATTACACTAATGCACTGAAACTAGCGCTTCCAATCTCGGTATACCGAGATACCGCAATACCGAGATCCCGCATGATTTCACCAGTCCCGCTCGCTGCGGGATTGGAGTGCGAGATCCCCCGGAATTTGCAGGATTGAAAATTATTCCACCAAAAAAAAATAGATTTAAGTTGTTTTTTAATTATTTAATAGTCTTTAATAGTATTTAGTATTTAATATTATTTAGTAGTATTTAATAGTTTTTTAATAATTTAATTGATTAATAGTCTTACCCATCTAACTGTGTGCACGTAATTTTGACAGCTCTTGTAAACAACTGTATATTAATATATAATAGCCAGTGACATTTCTTCGTCGACTTACCAAATTCGATATAAACTTGTGGAGGACAACACTGTGAAAAATTTTCAAAATTGGTTGAGGGATTGGTGAGATATTTTGATTCAAAAAATTCAGAAACTGCTAATTCAATTATTCATTTACGCATATCCACAAAAACGGTCACTCCCGACCGCTACCGACGAACGATCAGCAGCGGCCACTGTCAGCGGTCATTTGATTGGATGACGCAAATCGGCCGTATCACTGACAGCTAGGGTTGTTCACTGTACGATTATCTAAGAAGCGCCATCGATAAATAAACAAACTATCGTATCTGCCATCCTTCATACTTAATAAAGGGTAATTTTAAAATGGCGATCTTCTGTAAGGCCTGCAATGAGGAGCTAGACAGAGAGGAAGCATTAATATGCTCATCTTGCAAAAAAGAATATCACTACGCTTGTGCTGGGAAAAGCCATGAAAATTTCAAAAAAATGGCATCTGAAACTAAACTATCCTGGAAATGTTGTAAAGCCAAGAAGAACTCGTCGTCTTCGTCTTCAACGGATGATCAAATTATGGCTCTGGACCAACTCCGAAAGGATCTATGCACACAGTTTCAGAAGTCGCATAATGACGTTATGCAAAAACTGGACGCCCTTGTAAATAAGGTCAATCAGGTAAATAACGACCACGAAGAAATCATGAAAAGCATTAAATTTCTAAATGAAAACTATGATGACATGAGGACTAGAATCAAGGTGTGTGAATCGTTAACACCCAAGATAGGAATCCTGGAAAAACAAAATGCCGATCTACGTCATAAACTGGAATTCCTCGAATACAAGATGGATGAGAAAGACCAGAAGATAAATGAAACAAAAGTGGAAATTAGAGGAATACCTGCTCTTCAACAACACAATCATCGTTTGATCGTAACGCAAATTGCGTCAAAAATCGGATTAGAAATACAAGAAGACGATTTAATTTCGACATCACTGCTGGAGGCCCGTGGATCGGGAATAGAGAGTGGCACTAATAGCGGCGCACATTCAACAAATCAAACGTTAATCGCTTCATTCAAGTCATCCCGTATAAGAAATGATTTTTTAGATGCATCTAAGAAATATAACAAGGCGAAACGATCAAATGATCAAAAAATAAACACCCACGATATTGGTATGTCCGTTAAGCATCCTATATACATTCAAGAAGCTCTTACTCCTCTACGGCGCTATTTACATCTACAGGCGAGGAAATTAAGTAGAAATAAAAATTACAAATATATTTGGCTAAAGAATGGAATCACTATGGTAAAGAAAGACGAAGATAGCCGCGTACTGATGATCAAATATTTAACTTCTCTTGAAAATATTTTGTGAAGGGGGTATGCCCGTACTACAGGTAGTTTTAGTTCTTTATTTTTAGCTACTATTGATACACTTATATTATGTCTATGGCGTTCACTAATTTTATTTTTATTTTTATTATTAATTAGTAACTTCCTATACTGCAACCAAGTAATTTTAACGATCAATTATTTTAATATCATATTTTTGTATATTTGCTATTACTTCACCAAGAAAATCAACTCCATTTGTATCGCTAGCTTATATTACAATTATAAAATATTTATATTATTTCATCTCTCTGTAATTGTCACCATTAATTTGGCTACATTATTATGCTGTTTAACTGTGATAAGTTTAATTATAACTACACACTACCTTTATATATATATATTTATTATAATGTCGGACGTTTTCACATTTTTATTTATATTGGGATATTTTACAAACTTTTTAATATTGAATTATTATAAAACTATTTATTTAAACGCGATTTGCGATAATTCCGGTAGTATTTACATCTGCTTAATTTGTAATAACATATCATACTTTTACGACAATTATAAAATAAGTTATGGTATTTTAACTATATTCATAATCATTATGTCTGTATATTTATTACTTTTAATTTTTTTAATTTTGAATATGATTTGCCAATATTATAACCTACCTGTATGTTTATTATATTTATTAATTTTAATGTTTACTAATTTTTGCCCTTATGGCAAACTATGTGTATGTTTATTATTCTTAGTATATTTAGTAAACATAATGTTGACGATTATCTGCCGAAATGGCGACTTCGTTGTATTCTTATTGTGTTTATCCTATTCAGGAACGTTAATGCTGACTATTATTTGCAATTATTATAACCTCTATGTATGTTTATTATTTTTAGTAATAGTGACTATTATTTTCCAGTACTGTACTCTGTTTATTTTCAAATCCGATAATTTTACAATGATATACGCTACCAATATTGCGGATAAAGTCTTGCAAAGTCTCACAAGACAGACAAAACTCGCTCTAACTAACAACGCTTATTGCTGCTACAGGCGCGGCTAACCTCGATGAATACCTAATACCTTACTCCCCGGCGACGCTGCAGTTACCCACCTGGGAATGCCAAAAGGTGTTGCAAGACCAAGGTATTAAAATACTTAACCTTAATATTAGAAGTATCAACAAAAATTTTGATAAACTAATCATACTACTAACTTTGCTTGATACCGAGTTTGATTTAATCATCCTGACAGAATGCTGGATAAAGAAAAATATTCCCACTCAACAACTTGATAATTATGATATGCATTACACTCTACATAATCAAAATCAAAACGATGGCGTCGTCATTTTTTCGAATAAGAAAAACAATGTTAAAATTGAAGAAATAAAAATAACCACAGCAAATTGTCTGAAGGCTACTTTAAATGATAAAAATACAGTATTTGCCATTTATAGATCCCCTACAAATCCTATAAAACCATTTATTGCGTCCCTTGCGGATGCTCTAGAAACCTACAAAGGCCTTGAATATATTCTTGGAGGAGATATAAATATTAATATTCTCGATCAAAATAATCTAGTCAATGAATATCTCTGTATGCTTGCAGAATTTGGAATGATATCCTTAATTAACATGCCTACACGACAGCGGTCATGTCTCGACCACTTTTTTACTTCGATTAAAAATAATACATTAGGCATAATATGTCTCAGTGAGCTAACTGACCACTTTCCAACTATTTTGTTAACTAAAACAGATCTTCAAAGTCAAAACATAATTAATAGTCGGATTTTAGTTACAAATTATGACAGTTTATACGCAGATATTACAGACATTGACTGGAATCCTTTATTTAGAATATCTGATTCAAATGAAGCAACTGAATTTTTCGTAAATACAATAAAAAAATTGGTCAACAAAAATACAAAAGAAAAACTCGTGCCCCATTGTCAGAGAAAACTTAAACCATGGATTACCCCAGGACTCCTAAGAAGTATTAAACGCAGAGACAAACTTCATAACAAAGTCAAATTAAATCTCGGCAATAGCATATTGAAGCATGAATATCTGAAATATAGAAATCTTTGCAAAAACATAATAAATAGAACTAAAGAAATGTACTACAAAAAGGAATTTGAGGAAAATGCTGGTAACTCAAAAAAAACATGGCAGTTAATAAATGATTTGACTTATAGGAAAAAGTCCAAACCATCAGAGCTGCAAGAAGTCAATATTAATGGACAGAAAGTGACAATAAATAAGCATAACAAAAAACATATTGCGGATTACTTTAATGATTATTTCTCCAATATAGGACCGAAAATGGCAGAAAAAACTCTAGAATTGTTAAATACGACTGAAATTAAACTTTCTCTTGAAGCATGTGTTGCAAATACGCCAACAGAAACCCTTTTTCTAAAACCAACGGACCCCGAAGAAATAAAAAGTATAATAAAAAACCTAAAAGATAAAAAATCAACCGGCAATGACGGAATTTCTTCTAAAATTTTCAAAGAGTGCAGCGAGACTTTATTGTTACCTCTAACTTTTATTACAAATCTAAGTATATCTACTGGGGTTTTTCCTCAGTGTCTAAAGAAAGCGGTGGTTAACCCTATCTTTAAAGGTGGGGAGATTAATGAAGTAAATTGTTATAGACCAATTAGTTTGCTAAATACACTATCAAAAATACTCGAACTTACGATCAAATCCCGTTTAATGAGCTTCTTAAACAAGCACAACTTATTAGCTTCCACTCAATATGGTTTCCGGTCGGGTAAATCCACCCAAGACGCCATTGCTTTTCTGACCCAGAATATAGTGAAGACTCTTGATGAGGGAGATAAATGTCTTGTCGTTTTTCTAGACCTTTGTAAAGCATTTGACACGGTATCGCATGCTATATTACTAAAAAAGTTACAAAAATGTGGGGTCTGTGGTATTGCCCTGAAATGGTTTACAGACTACCTTTGTGAAAGAACGCAAGTTACAAAGCTTAACGGGATTGTTAGCGATGACAGGATTATCAGATATGGGGTACCTCAAGGGAGTGTCCTAGGCCCAATTTTATTTATAATCTATATTAACGATCTAACAAATGTGGCATTAGATGGAGGGAAAGCAATCTTGTATGCTGATGATACCGCATTAATCTTCCAGAATAACACATGGCCAAGTGTATATAAAAATGCTGAAAAGGGTCTCACAAATATAAATCTTTGGCTAAAGAACAATCTTCTAACACTAAATAGTGATAAAACAAATTATATGACCTTTACGATCACTGACAAAAAGGATTTCGCACACACAGGAATCAAGAGTCATATATGCAAATCATTTCAGAACACTCCTTTAACAAGCACACGCTGTAACTGCCAAATTATTAAACACAAATACCAGGTGAAATACCTAGGCATAACCTTTGACAATAACCTAAAGTGGGATCCTCACGTACTTATTACTGCGGGTAAAATCAGGAAGCTGATTTTTGCTTTTAAGGCCCTTAGAAATGTTCTACCGTTAAGAAGCCTCATTAAAGTCTACTACGCGCTAGCCCATAGCACGATTACATATGGAATATTAGGATGGGGGGGTTCTACAGATTCGGCGTTAGATCCGCTTGTTAAAGCGCAAAAAGCTCTCCTGAGGGTCATGTCCAGAAAGCCACATCGATATCCAACAAACGAACTACTAAAAGAGCTGAGACTTTTGGACGTTAGACAGATTTATGCAAAAGTAACCCTACTTTATTATCTCAACAATCCGCACACACACAACATTACTGACCACAAGATTCTAACTAGAGGTTGCGCGTCAGAAAAACATTTAATTAAAAAAACCAAAACTAAATTTGCGCAAAGGCACTTTAGTTGTGTAGCTCCTAAACTCCACAATTACTTTCAGGATAAGTTAAAACAATGCAAAAGCTTACATATGAAAAAGGGAAAACTTACTTTGTGGCTGTTTGAGACCGGCAGGGAAAAGGTAGCTGAAATTATTACACATATCCTCGTTTAAAACGACGTTATCAATTTAATTTAATATTACAATTATATATTACTAATAAATACGTGTATATAAATGAAAATGTATGTAAATAATAATAGTATGTAAATAATACAAGTAGGTAAATGTATATATTTATATATAAATAAGAATAATATATGTATAATGTTTAATATTATATAAACATGTAAATATCACCATAGTTCTAAATTACGTGCGCATCTTAATTTAAAAGAAAAGAATCTACCCTAGTACGGGCATTAACCTAGTTGGGTAGTTTTTAAGAAATAATTTTTGTACTACTTTCAAAATCTTAAAATTTAAAAAAAAAAAAAAAAAAAAAAAAAGTTAGAACCCGTCATCTCAGGAAGTTTTAACGATTGTTCGTTCTGTTACCCAGCGGGCTTACACTCACGCCCTTCCAATTGGGACCAGATTACTTCGGTCTCTCGATTGGTTACGAGTTCGAGCTCGCTTGCGCGGTCCTCTCCCTTACGAAGCGTTGAAACGGTGTATACCGAATCTATCGCGGACCGCAGCGTCCTTTGCCCGGCTGTTCGCCCAGGATCGGGTAGCCGATGGTCTTTTCAAGAGCAGTCGCCGTAAGGTCCGCAACCGCCCCCGGCTCTATAGGAAGCAGTACTGCTTCCAGACTCCCTCGACTGTTAGTCAGAGTGCGCAATCGATTGGCTTACGCCGCACGGTGCGAACACCGTCCAGGAGCGCCAGAAGGTTGACTCCTAGGGGAAACTAGCCCTAAGGCCAGAGTCCTGCCCAGGCTCGCACGTCATGCGTGTAGGCCGCCGGATGGGTGTTGACCCGTGAGTGTGACCCTGAACAGAATGGGTCTTCGTGGCCAACTCAGCAAGAGCCCATTAGCTCCCATTCCACTAAAAAGTGTGATTCGAAGGGAAATTAAGCAGTTAATACATAAAATGAAGTTTAATTCGACATCCTCCTTCGAAGCCGATGATGACGAAGTGCCGTTTTCTGTTGTGGCTGAAAATAATGTTCAAGAGTCAAGCTGTTGATGCTGCGAACACGGAAGAGAACACGGCTACTCGAGCTCTGACATTTCAAGAAGAGCTAGAGCAAACTTTAAACTCCGCCGTGACAAGTATTTGTTCATCGCCCGTTCGAATTCCTGTTATCGAAACCATCATAAAGAAAAGATGACTCTTTGTGAATCAGGTGGATCGATGGGTAGAAACTTAAAGCTAGCACACAATGCCCTATAGTCTGTAGTGCCCACAATCGTAAAAGCAGAACGGCCGTTCTCCGCTGCCGGTAATCTTGCCAATAAATTACGAAGTAGTTTGGCTGACGACACTGGAAATGTTGTGCTTCCTGCGAAAACACTTCCAAAATGCAAAGTAAATTTATTTTCGTACTTTTTTTTCTAATAAATGTTTTTAAGTTTGAAGCATGCTATGTTTAACTACTCGCTGATAACTACTGTTATCGAAAAATGCGGGATCCCGTTATACCGGGATCCCGTTTTTTTTTTATCTTGCCTATACCGAGATCCCGCAAGGGCATGCGGGATTGAAAGCCTTAGTTTCGGGTGTAAGTCTCTGCGTAAGCAAAGGGAATGTTATACGGCCCGGAACCTTGCTGTGGCGTACGTACCAAAAAGCCTTGCAAACCTAATGCTCAAACAAATATGTTTAGAACAATCCGTCAACCACTGGAACAACACGCCAGGGTTGAATCATTCCAAAGCGCTAATTAAGGCTTACGACCGTAAGACGGCCCGTGAGGCCTTATCGCTAAATAGGAACAATCTACGCATACTGGTGAGGGCGCTCACGGGGCATTGTGGCCTGAACAAACACATGCACCTACAACCTCAAGCTCCGAGACACAACAATGTGCAGGTTCTGCCAAGGAGCAGAGGAAACTACCCAGCAACTCATGTGCGAGTGTGGTCCGCGTATGCGTAAAAGATACACCCACTTGGGTGGTCATTACCTCAAACCTGAGGAGGTCATTACCTCCAATCTGGCTCCAAAAACCTACTGCGGTTCTTAAATGACACGAGGCTTAGCGCAAAACTATAGTAGGTGGCAAACACAATAGATCAGCAATAGTCGCAGTGTTACAGGACTCATAAAGACCTTAGAAAAGCCCCACTCAACAAATAATATAATAAATAATCTCTGCGTTTACCCCATGGCAGAAAGAATGATGTTATATCGTTATAACTTCCTGGGGTGGCGGGTTGGCCCGTAGTAATTGAGCATTCGCAATTGTGCTATGTTATGTAATGGAAATAAATAAATATGCAAATATACGAACTTTTCTACAATATTCTTCAACACGAAACGCGTAATACGTAGCAAGCATCGCTGTCGTTTACGAAGCCGAATCATGGCGCAGGGTCAGTGAAAACAATTGTCATGTCAGCTGATCGTCAGTCGGAGCGGCGTCAGCTTTTTACGTCAGTTTGCGCGGAAAAAATGGCCGCGCGACTGCGTAATGGCCGGCCGCGAGGGAATTTCACAACACACGCATCACAAACGGATCGATATAATTAACTGTGAATACAATGCGCCGTTATGCACGCTCCACGGACAGTTAACAGCCATGGCAAAAAGAGAAATGCACCACTACCCGATCTTGTTTGTTTGTTTCTACCCTTTATTGCGAAATTCCACAATGGGCGGATTTATTGTCATATGACAATTTCTTACAACCAACCCTACTATGACGTGTTTATATGTATGTATGCGTGTAACATGTGTGTAAGTGTGTGTCTTGTTATTGCATTCGATCGACAGAATTGAAAATGCAATTCCGTTAAGGCGACGTACTACTTAAAAAATAAACCGTATCTGAGTTTTTAAGCCCCGCCTACTTACCCCCTCCCCTCGCGACGGGGCAGGTGTTTATTATGTTGACTCATTTCGCAGCGATATTCACTCGCTATCGATGTCTGGACTAAACACACTAGGTATACACTATTGCAATGGGATTTATATTTTGGGATTATGCAAGTGTCATGTACCTACGCTGGAGAAGAAGGCTACGCTTTATCATCATCTAAACTTGAACATTATATTACTTTCCCGGCTGCCACTGGTAGGGAAGGTGTTGTGATCGTGCGGAAAAAAATGTTTAGATAACGACAGAGATGTCCATTTTGAGGTCCACCAAGATGATTAAGACCATTTTCAGAGAAATGTATGTCTGTTTGCCTGTATGTAATCTCTCACGATAACTGCCGAGCCGTTGAACCGATTGAGTTGAAATTTGGAACATAGGGATAGTATCACCCTGGTATGCGCCCATTAGATTTTGGCTGTCAACTGTTTAACCAAACTATCACTGTCAAAAATTGACAGAAGCCATATCTTACAGAATTTCATTTGCGATATGTCATTTGAATGCCCCTGAAAAACTGTATTAAGAACAGTCACCTGTCACTAATTAATTTTCGACATTTTAAAATTATTTTAAATGGTGATAGATGACAATTGGAGAAATGCCGTTAACTGTTTTGGATACAGTTGTCCAAGGGCTTTTAAATGACATAAATCGCAATTCATGTTCCGTGAGATACAGCTTTAGTATTTTTTTGATAGTTGTAGTGACAGTTTTTGATAGTATTTTTTGGCAGAAAAACATTTAGCATCGAATTAAAAAACAACATTGTGTATCGAACTATTTATTCGCGGTATAATAGTTCTTTGAGGAGGACATAACGACACCCATCGCCTTGTACATTATCATTAAATAATTATTTAATTAAAAAGTAATATAATTTATTTTTAGATACTGTAAGCACATCATTGTAAACTTTAAAGAAATACACATCATTAAAAATAAATAATTATTAATGAAAATATAAAATCATTAAGACAAAAAATCATGAAGACATTTCTGGTTGGCAAAGTAGCCTGTTATTTCTGAGTAGATACATACATATTAAATGTAAAGAGACGAATAAATACATTTAAAATTGCGCAGTACATTTGAGACTTCCTTTTTGTAGCCTTGACAGTGTCGCTTTGTAGTGGTGCGCCGACTTTTGTAATTAAAATTCATCAAATGATAATACATTTTCAAAAGCCTGTTCATCATTATTAATTAGATCTGTACTCAGCACAGATTTGGAATATCGTGTACTTTTCGGTGGCTCTATATTGCTTGTGCTTTGCTTTGGAGTGTTATTGGCAAGTACATTCTCTGTGAGTTCTTTGCTCACTTTGTGATGGAATCACTGAAAACTAACAACCGCTTAAGCGTTGGACAAGGGAGAGGAACCGATTTCTTTCGTTTTATCGTGTCGTTTCTTTTATTTGCTTCTTTCAAAGTGTATTCAGGCTCCTTTAAATCCATATTCCTTCATACTCCTGGATCGGTAACTTCAGGTAATACACAGTCCATATAAAAACAAACAAGTTTTTTCCATGACATTTGTCCAAATCAAATCATCCGTCTGTATATATTCGGTTTTGAGGAGATCGTTTTTACCAGACCAAAATGTAAATAGGCACACTTCCTTTCCAGTTATATCTATCGTTCCAGTTACAGTTTCTTTCCAGCACACTTTCTTTAAAGTTATCCACAATACCACAGATAGTTCATACCTTGTTGAAAACTTACGTTTTTTCGTTCCTCAGCGATTAATTCGCAATTCACGCACGTTTGAGGTCTCTCGTGCCAATACCAACTACGGGAAACATTCCATCGCTTATGGGCTGATATGCACGTACGACTCTTGTTTCTCCACCATCGACATTTTCAACCTCAACCAACCGACGTTCGTTAAAGAATTATTCAAATCAATTGCACCTAACGAGCTTGTTAATACCTATAGTAATTAGTTATATACTTTCTATACAACATATCAGTAGCTACCACAAATATTTATAAATATCTATAAATATTTATTATATATCTATAAATACCAATATAACATCAATAAATATCTGTATCTATATATCCACTATACGACCTATCTATATCTTTATTTATATCTATATACATATACACATACCATCGTCTAACTCCTTCTTCCTAATCACTTCCAATTCCCTACCTCTCCCATCGGTTTTCTATATATTTTTTATATTTAATATGAACTTTGTTTATTTTATAATTAATTTTTAAGTGTAATATGCTGAAATCCAAATGTGTAATAAACGATTATAGGCGTAATGTTTTTCTTTTTTTTCTACATTTATGCACACGTATGTATATAATAAAATAAAAAATAAATAAATAAAAAGAAATTATATATGGACCTGTCCTTGAACTTGAACGTACCAGTGATGTTTGATGCTGATTTCAAGTTTTCCATCTTTCTGTTTCCAAAATGTCACTTTTCTTTTTCTTGTCGCTTCCGTTAACCAGATTCTATGCGCTGTAATGGGAAATTTGACTTCAAAAATATAATCATCAGATATTCCATCTGGAGAAGCTCCCAAAAATGGAAATTTAGGGTCAATGAATAATCCACATTGCTGAATTTCCACTTTTTCTAGACATATTTTTCATTCTAGTGCAGTTGTTTCATTTTCTTTTCCATGGCAAATTGATGCTACGTTGCTCAAATCCCATTTTCAGTCATGGATTTAACTAAATTGGCAGACGTAGTTAGACGCAGTTACCATTTTTCTTCGTAATTCCAACCACTCGCTGCTTTCACCTTGAATAACCGTAAGTTTTTCAATTCGCAATCGATCATTTTTCTATTTTCCAATTCTTGAAATAACAGAGCTTTGCTTTTTTCGAATATTTCTGATGGAACATCGGGTTGGTTGCAATGTTCTCCATAATGCGAATTATTGTTTTTTTTCTTCAAAAAAACTTTCTGCTTTTATTTCTTTTATAAAGAATGGATTTACTTAAATGCCTCTGTCTTCTTTATTCCACTTTTGATATCCTGCCAGAGGGACTTTTGCCTATATATTTTTTATGTAATCTTGACAGTGGCTGTTTTGTATTAAATGATATAACTGCCGCATTACATCGCGCTTGGTAAGACTGCTTTTGGATGTAATTTGTCCTCTTACCACCAATAAATTTTGCAATGATGCCGTTAAACCTTTCGAGAACATTACTATCTACATCATGAATTAGGCTTCTTGCATGTATTGCTACCTACGTTTTAAGTTATGTAACGTATTCTTTCCCAAATAATGTCACCCATCAAACAACTCATTGCATCCAGTGTTTCATTTTCCGACAAACAATTTTAAAAACTTCTACATTTATCATGGTTTCCAAATGCATCTATCAGGGCGTTCAAAATGTCATTATACAGGCAATCAATTTTCTCATCAATTGAAAAGTTTTGACATTTATTGTAAGCTACTGCTGATGTAATATTACTTCGCATTTTTAGATTTTTTTTCACAGACATTACAAGTTGAATAAAAGCTTTTAAAAAGTAGATACCTACGTTTTGTTTTTTAAATTACAATTCTGCCTATCTGACGGTTTTCTATATTAGAACGGTCAGAATCGTAGCCTAATTGTATATTATATTTATACATAGTGTATAGCTCTGTCATATGGCTCTAACGCAAATGTATTGGCATTATTTACTGTCCCCTTATATACACACATTTTGACTCGCAGGAAGCAAGCTGAAGTGGCGCACTTGTTTTAAACTCGCATAAGATCACACCGGTCGTAGGTTCAAAACCTACCGATATGTATATTTTTTTTTTGTTTTTATACATAAAGAAACATTGTTATCAAATAAATGAACACTTTTTATTAAAAAAAAGTAATATTGTAAATAAAAAAAAATAAATAAAATAAAATAAATATTAAATATTATTTTACTTATTATTGTTTCTATTTTTCAACATATGATTTATCATGTTTTTAAACCTCTTTCATTTACACGGTGAAATAGCCATCTAAAACCGATATTTTTTTACTTTCACATCTCCGATCCATCGAAATGTCAATTTGGTAATAATAAGTCATGAAACAGAGCGTCGCGAACGCAACCGCATATGTCGGCCTTCGAAGCCGAAATGAACCACGTTTCTAAGAGCCAATAACATTTCACTATAAAAGGTTGGCTGTTATGCCATTTGAATCAGTAATTGATCCCTACATAAGAACCATATTGACCCAATGTCGCTTGCGGCATTTTGAATGCCAGCGCGTCGTCGCGAGAAGAGCGCGCTCATCTCATTGTATGACAAAAATAATATAAACGGGCTCTGCAAAATATTATTTTTAAAATACACTGATATTTTATTTGAAAAAAATAATCGTCAATACTACAAGTTTATTGTACATAGTTTATGTAAAAAAAAACAAACTTGAAAAAAAACACACAGTAATAAGTAATATTTAACAGTGAATATGGATGAAAGTTACACTTTTTATATATTTTTTTTTAACAAGAAAAACTTATTTTTTTAAATTTATGCCAAAACATCCCTCTTTACAACTATTGTTAAAATGCCGTAGTATTTTTTTTGAGTTTCTTGATCGTGCAGTTTAGTGTGAGGCACGTTTCAAAAAATGCTCTAAAATGAAAATTTCCTGTATAGCTCCCAGATTTAATTATTTTCCTCAATTTTCCAATACTTTAAAAAAAATCTGAAATAGCTATCTACTTAAGAAAGGTACCGTGAGTTACGATATTTTTTTTTTGTTGGCTAACATCATCAGTTATTTCAGTATGACTGTTCAAAAATTGCCAAAAAATGTAATTTTCGAAATTTACCTACATCGTCGCCTTAAGAGCCCTATCACATATTTTTTCCAGAAAGGCAAGAAAAGTGGATTTTTGGCGTTCTAATTCCAAGAAATGAAGAGATTTCTACAAACTTTAATTACTGAATTACCTGGACCATTTCTTGATGTTGACCATAGCGGCCTTTAATTTTAGATATAACGAATATTATTTACTTATTCAGCCCATTTTCCGAAAGTCGTTATTCGTAAAACGCTCGGAAGGCAAACTTTGAGCTCCTTAATACAGTAATATCACTACAACGAAAACCGTATACTATTTTTTTTTATGTCCGTCATGTATTCTTGTTGACCATAGCGGCCTTATTTTTTCGTTTTTTGACCACATATCCAAGGTATACATTACTTACAATTACACAAAATTTAAAAAAAAACTTCCTGTATCATTCTAATTTTCTCAGAAATAAAATAAGATTCTTATATAATACTTATACTATATTAAAGTTCACTCTTTTAGCAATACGACATAATATAAATTATTGTCATTAGAAAGGAGAAAACACTGCAAAAAACAATTAGAAATTGTGTATATATTTGCTTGCGCAAGAGAAGAGCGCTCAGTGCCGCGGTTTTCTCCCAGGGTTGAATAGTCATTTATTTATTTATTTATTTATTTATCCTATCTTTTATAGTTACATCCAAAAAAAAATGCGTTCATTTTTTAAACTCATTTTAAAAGAATACCTACGCTATTTTGTAATAGGCCTCTTAATTAGATCCTAACGGAAAATGGTGACCCAGCCGAGAATCGAACCCGGGACCTTTCAACGGAAGATCAGGCGACCTAACCACTATGCCACCGGGCCGTGTAGATACAATACAACACAATACAATCAACTACTCCAGTAGATAGGCATTCCTACACTTGGATGCGTCACAAAATTAAATGCTAAAAATTTAATTATTAAAAACATAACTATCGTGATAGTTGTCATGGCTGTAATATTATATTCAATATTACCTACATACAAATAATCAAAATATACTAATGTGATTTAAGAGTCAGGGAGAAGGTATCGGCTAATACCATTCTCCCTAAAATAGGAGAATGAATGAGAACAATGGTGGATGAAGACAAAAATGTATGTAAGGACAGGGCCAAGTCAGGAAAACGGCATAATTTAACGTAAAATTAGTAGTAAAAGTTTATTAGGACAAATTTGAGCCCATTTTAACATATTTTAAACTTAAGCAAATGTTTGTTACATTATGTGTGATTGTTTATTAAATAACAATATGAATAAATAAAATAAACAATATACATACACATGTATTGCGAGTTAGAAATATCTTGTTTTATTTATTATTACCGCAAACGCGATCAAAACAATAATAAAGGTATTTTAGCAACTTTCCGGTACATAGCGCAACATAATTGTGACTTTTAGGTAAAAATGGTCACTTGGGTGTTACGTAACGTTTAGGGAGAGGGGGGGGGGGAACAGAAAAACGTTAGGGCACGTTACATGCGGGGGAGGGAGGGATTATTTATTGAATACTTTTTACTATTAATTTTTAGATCATTGTTAGTGTAGGAAATTTATTTTCTTGCGATGCAGCCTGGCGGGAAGTACGAAACTGGAAATCTGTAAAACCGAATGCTATAATTTTCCTACAATATTATTATTATATTGTTTATCCATTGATTACATTACATTACATTTTCGTCGTGTCCAATTGACAGCTAAAACCGCTCTTGGACGTGTCAAAATAATTGGGTTAGGTAGTAAGTTTCGTTACTACTTTTTACTGAACATACATAGGTAGTCAAGAATTAACTACTAGATTGTCAAACAATAAATATAAATAATCAAAATGGAAGCCTAATATTTGAAGTAGTTAGTAATTCGAAAAGATACTTAGTAAAATTATTCATCGTAATATTCAAATTGTCAGTAAAATGTTAAATAATCAAATTACATCTACGTTATGCATTTTAAACTAAAAGAACAGATATAAGACCATATAAAATAATCAGACAATAAGACTACCTTTTGAAGTAATTTAAATGGGCACAATATTTGAAAAATATGGCCCTCAAATTCGGCCAGATTATAGAAAGGGTGGCGTATCAGCATCTCCTTGATGTTTTTTTTAAATTTTATGCCCTCCAGCTGTTTAAATTTTGTAGGGAGTAGATGTTTCTAAGGTACCATTCTAGGGGTTAGCTTTGAAATATTTTCATATATAGAGTAAGTTTCAACAATCTGTAAAGATTTTAGATAAATAAATCGAATTGAATTGGTCAATGTTCAAAAATTGCGTTACGTTATACTTGAACAGTTTAGAAAAAAATATATTTTCCTTGAAATATTCTTGCCAGCCTACTATTATTCACTTTTAATGCCCATTTGGCTCACGTTTGGCGTAGTTTGCGATGCCTGTGAAAGGGTTAAATGCATTTTCAAACGTAAAGAAGCCGTCGTCATCATCACCGACCGCTTCATTTCCCCGGATCAAAAACTAAATCTCAGCGCGACTCTCTCCGCACATGCGCGCCGAAAGATAACTGGACCAAATCGACGTACACATTAAATATTTATAACTTTCTATGCATGAAGAGCACTCGCGAAATTTGCCAACACTCCGAGCCGCCGCCATCGTCGGTACATTTACCGCAGAAACTGCCAATTTACGGGCATGACTAAACCGAAATAAAAATCCATAAAACTCCATGATATACGGATATTATATACATACATCGTATCGAATATCATTAAATATATACTTTCACACACTTTCTTCCACGAGGGACCGTCAATCTAAACTAATATTATAAACAGGTAATGTTTGTAAGTTTGTATGTAGAGGGTAATCTCCAAAACTACTCATCCAATTCCAAAAAAAAAATACTAATGGAAAGCTATATTATCGAGAAATGCTATGGAATTTCTATGGCAATGCTAAATATTAACGAAGGCAGAGGGCCTTCGTTATGAAGAAGCGTGCAGTCCTCACAATAGCGCGTGTGGCGCTTGATACGACAGCTAGGCCTCTGTTTAGAGATCTCTGCATCATTACGCTGCCGTCCATTTATATAATAGAAGTAGCGCTATTCATTCGCAGAAATCTAGCCGATTTTGAAGTGCATGGTGTGCATCACCACTATCCAACAAGATCCCGAAGCTTACTACGTTCGGTAAGTCATGCATTATCCAAGTCGGAGAGGCTACCCTATATCGCCGGCCCAGCGGTTTACAACAAACTCAGCGAGCACATTAGGCAGGCGCAATCTCTTGACGTGCTTAAGAAACGCCTTAACCCTTCAGGCCCCGATTGGCCGATATCGGCCACAACACGATTCAGTGTGACGGCCACATTTTAATTTTATTTCAATTTAATTTGTTTAATTTTATTATGTTTTATTACGTTTATATGTTTTATTTTAATTATGGGTACAGTGGTTTGGCAATAATTAATGTTTTGGTGACACAGTGTCATAATTCAATTTTTTTACTAATTTTTACTAAAATTTTTTGGGACATCAACTTGTCAATCGGCTGAGGGGCCGAGGCCTGAAGGGTTAAGAGATACCTTACAGATAAGGCGTTTTACTCACTGGAAGAATATTACTCGAGTGAAGTCTAAAATGTTTTGGTAGCTAAAGTATTTAATGATGTCTTTGCATTTTGTCTCGTATTTCTTCTTTTTACATTATTCTTGTGTTTTTTTCTTCTTTCGGATTTTTTTCGGTTTATTTTTTATTTTTTCTTTACGATAAAAAAAATTTTTGTTTGCTAATATGTATGAGTGTTTTGCTAATCTGTATCTGACTTGTATGCCAGTATACCAATAAAATGAATATGAATATATAGTTTATATTTTATTATAAATTTTCAATACGAAGTTACTATATTTGTAAATCGAGTCGAATAAAATGTGCTTTATCGGCGTGCGCTGACGAAACGGCTTGATATATGTGAAAATAATATATGAAAGAAACATCGGCCTCGGATAGGTCTATAAAAAAGTCGACGACAGCAAATATCCAACTTTTATATTTAAGTTACAATAACTGCTTTTATGTCCTAAAAAATTTGAAAAATAGCTGGGCAGTATTTGTTAAAGACATTAGCAATAAAATAAGAATCCTTATCAAAATAAATTAATCTATTATCAGGGGTGTTAAACAGAGATAAATATAGCCATTTATTGTAAGTTTTTAGGTGGTATATTTATAGAGATATCAAGAAATTAGTAACGTGTGCAAGCACCTCGAAATACATAGCGGGCGTAGGCGGCTGCTTGCCCAGCAAGATCAACGTTCAGCGGAAGGCGGGTGGCGAGGAACAAGAGGCGTACATCTACAATATAGGTAGTGTGCATCTAAGGGGGGACGTCTTGCACTATATATCTAAATGTAGCGTCTAAAAAGGCAAATAAACGCATACCTACTTGAATTAACAAATCGATTCGAAACTATACGCGAAGCGAAGCCGCGGGTAACAGCTAGTACATAGTTTATGAAATGGAAGATTATCGCGGTTGTTTGATATTATAAATAGGATAAATTAATAGTTTAAAAAAACCCACTAAAAACACGCTTTTGGGCTATGATACGATATTCACATACACACGGCTATGTTATGATATTCCATCATGGAATGCCAGTGCCTATCTTCCGGCTGCATCATCAGACCTTGAAACCTAATCGTGGTCAAAGTTCATTCCAAGACTTTTCTAACAAGTCCAAACACAGCTATGATACGCTGTTCCATCATGAAGTTCCAGTTCATATCTTCCTACTCCATCATCAGATCAGTTCGACAGTACCATATTATTGTATTGTCATCAGAACTACATACAGCTGCCAATTTTCATGACGCTACGATCCTTGGAAAATGGTTAAATTAGTTACTTTAGATTCCAGTTAGTTACATACAGGTGCACCTAATAAAAGCGTGTTAATAAAACGAATTTACCGCGTGAAGTTTGTAGCACCTGACGTTTCGGCGACGTTGCAACCGCCGTTGTCCAGGGTAGACTAAGGGGTCTGGTACACTGGTCCGACGTACGCAAGGGACGCGACGCATTATGACATCTGGCCTACTGATACATCTGACCGACCTACCGGTTTCTTCTGGCGGGATTGCATCCCGGCGCTACTGGACGGTTTGCGTACCGTACAATAGATAGGGTTTCGTTTCATTAATCTTCTCAACCTGCTTTGGTGCAAGTCTCCCTCGGATTGCAAACCTCTATATTATTTTTTCTCGGTTGGCAATCGATAAATACTTGACCCGCCACAGATTGGCGTTTTTCCTGCAATTCTCCAAGAGCGTTAACTGTAATGTGTCATGCGTCGCTATAATAGTGATTAATTATGTAAATATCTGTAAGAACAATCTGCTCCAAAAGCGTACACCTATTGCGGAGCGGTGCGATAGGCAAAGTTATTGTGTCAAACAAAACCCCGACCTAGATTTAGCGGTGTGACTCAGCCATTAGCCGAGCCGTGTAGTATTGGGCCGAGTACGAAAGTGCATGCGGTTCTATTTCCGTTTCCTTTTTCTTTCAGCGCCGTACGGCCGGTCTGCGCGGACGTAAATACGATTTAAGGGCCCACTACTGCTGTAATGATAGTGTAATACAAATTTTACAATGTGCATCAGTGTTGGGCAATATTCAGTCGACTAACGATTGACGATTGAATGCGGTAATCGCGATTGACGATTATTTAGTTTAATCGTTAATCGGCGACTAACGATTGATTAGTTTCAATCGTTAGTCACGATTGGCGATTAAACGTTTGCGATTGATAGCGATCAACTTCAATTTGCGTTTTTCGACGGTCAATCGGTCGGAGGTTTAGTCCGTTGGTCGTTGTTGGGCGGTGTCGACTACAACGGGCGAACCCGCCACCTCAGGCTGGTATATTATTATTATTATTATTATTTATTTATTATTTATTCCGTAGCCGGCGATTGGGGAGGGGGTCGCCCTCGCAGCCAATACGCTGCTGTCGGTGCCGCTGGATCTCGTACTCCATTCACGATTCGCTTCCATTCTTGACGATTTTTTGCCACGTCATGAGCATCTCTAGCCGATAATCGTTGATTTTAAGGTCGTCTTTGATGTTATTTAGCCAGGTTTTCTTTGGTGCCGATCGCTGAATTCTCCATTCTGTCGGACGGTCTCGCCAAAGAAGTTTGCGTGGCAAGCGATTATCGTTCATTCGGCAAACATGGCCGAACCATCGTAGTCGACGTTTTTGTACTTCTTCGATCGTTGTTACTAGATCGCATCTTTCTCTAATGGTCTCGTTTCGAATTCGGTCGCGAAGTTAGACACCGAGAATCTGCCTCAAGCATCGCATTTGGAAGACTTCGAAATGGTATAACGATAGAAGACTTCGAGACAGGCTGGTATAACGATATGTGATCGTTCTTTTAGCCGCGGGATAAGCGTAGAAGACTTTTATACGGTGCTAACATACCGTCCAGCAAAGCCACGAGCCCGCCAGAGTCCAACGCCTTACGGCGAGGCACTAGGAAGGTAACCCAGTGGAGCTACCTCGCCCCCTGGCTACCAGTTTTGGTAGGATATCTCCGTCTGAAAATATTGAAGAAGGTATCCTACAGGATACCTCCCTCCTCCCGACTGCTTACGGAACCGAAGTCGCTTACGTGACCTCTACTTGCCACAATTTAGCGGTGATTCGGTTTGAATCTATCGCGGACCAAATGCATCTTTTGCCCGGCTCTGAATTCAGGATCAGGTAGCCTAATGGTCAATTCAAGGGTGGTTGACGACAGGTCAACATCCACGTCCGCTGTTTAGGAGAGTGTATTTCCATAGTCTGCAGACTATGGAAATACCTGCTGTATTACAGCGGGTATTTCCAAATGTCGTATATAACAAGGTGCTTCAATGAAGAGAATTAAACCGAGTGCATCCCATGCTGCACAATATGTAAATAGTTTAATTCAATCATGTCATGCTGACACGCGATTGATATACTTAATTTTTGTACTTTTATATTTCTTTTTGTGTTATTATTTTAATAAAGAAGTGAACTTAATACATATTTATTTTGTATTCATTGTATTACTTTCATAAAATCAAAAATTGAGTTCAGCTAATCTGTAACACGACATTCATTGACTGTTAGGCGGTACAAAGTTCGCCGGGCCAGCTAGTTATTAAAATAAAAAAAACTGTCTTAATATAATGTAAAATTTTATGGTTGATACCTATGAATTAACATGACGCGTAACGGTGTTGGCGTGGCGGTATTTACCAAGTCACGGGCATGTTGTGGAACCATTCCAGTAATGATACTGCCCTATGCTGTATTGTAGCAAGCATACGTACAGAATGGGAATGTCTACTATCGTAAGTAGCAACATACATATTTTAATGTACTTTCGTACATTTTAAGGGGCCGTGGCGGCCAAAAGCTATATGAAGCATAATTTTGTGGCCTGGTTGTGAGAACACGAAACAGAATTTTAATACAATTATGCCGGATTTTAAAAAAATTCGCCAAAACGAAATTGTTAAATTATTTCGATATTAATTGTAAATTATCTTTATTCTGTTACTGTTTTTCAAAAAAATAAAAACGAGCGAGATTTGTCTTCAGTTTTTGAAAAACCTAGAGATGATTCTCAATATTATAAAATACTATTTACACCAGCGTATGGTCTCTTTGCGTAGCACCGAGACAGTTTTTGGAACTTCCATACAAAAAATATAAGAAAAAAATGTTTGAAATTAAGTAATTTCCAGAAATGCTATGGCCAAACGTTATCTATTAAAGATACTTTTGAGTGATATAAAAAATAACAAATCTTAAGTTATTTTATTATTGTAATCTAATTTTTACTTTATAAAAAACTATTCATTTGATAATTTATGATATTATAATTGAAAAGCCAAATCGACTATATTAGACGACACGCGAAGCCGAAATCGTCATTCGTAATTGGCCACTGCCAACGGTGGGACATATTCCCTTGTCGCCGCGGTATACCTATACATCTGTATGTATATATCGAAAGTGCGGGCGCGTGGCATTGCAAAAATATCTAAATTTTTAGTCGCGTCAACTCGGAAGGGAGCCTTAATGTACGTACGTCTGGATGAGTCAGCATTATTTGTAAATGTATCCGTACTTACGTAGCTCGCAACAACCTGAAGGAGTGTTTCAACATTTAACCCTTGGAGTAAATGGGTATTTTCATGGATGCATCTGTCTCTTTTGCAGGATTTTCGGCGACATCGACTTAAAGTACTATAACTACGAAACTACTACACCAATCATAAAAAGAACAACTGCACAATGATTGCATTGAAATTTCGAATATAGAATATTGAAATATCATTTTGTAAAACAATTAGATAATTATGAATAAATATGAGAACGTCAAAGAAGTGAAAAAAACGCGGAACCTGATTTGGTCGACTCGTACTCAACGGATAATTGTTTCGCGACCAGATTTGGTTGACTCATACTCAACGGGTTAAATATTGCCGTCTCTTTCCGAAACGATGGCCCAACAAAACGTAATGTTATTTCATTACGTTTCTCTTGCTTCTAACATGACAGCATGTCATTTCATACGTAAGGTCGTGAGTCGGAACGTGAATCACATTGAAGCTACAGTATACTGTTATTTTCGTAATAACCGTAAGGAACATGTTAATACATATAATGGAGTAATGGAGTGTCAACAAAATTACGATTGGAATATCATTATCTAATATTATAAAGAAGTAATGTTTGTAAGTTTGTATGTTTGTAAGTTTGTATGTAGGGGGTAATCTCCGAAACTACTTATTCGATTTAAAAAATTCTTTCACTAATGGAAAGTTCCATTATCGACGAGGGATATGTTTTGTTGTGATAGATATTGGTCTTCAATAAGAAATCACGATATTGGCGTTTTTATTGGAACAGGCACTGCCTAGTTAGGAGTGACGTAAAATCATTGTGTGAAAATAATTTTTATATATTTTTTTCAATAAATAAATAAATAAATCATGTACAGCTCTCGAGAAACCACAAAATGTAGTATCCATCGATTTTTGGCCACCTCTTAACAGTTCTCAAAAAAGTATCGTATTCTATCGCTTGGTAGTGTGCGTTTGCTCACTATTCTATTGTTTTGTTTGGCAGTGTGCGTTTGCTTCGATGCATTGTTCAACTCGTCGTACAATCTTTGTTTGCCTATCATAGTTGTTCACTATTATCTTCATTAAAATGGATAAATCGTGCGATATTCTAATCAATTAGTCCATAATTATACAAATGTGACTAATAATAACGCTTTGATAGGTGATTCCGACTACGAACTGACCAGCTGCGTCAATAGCTGTTGATTGAGCTCGCTTCTTTCCTTGTATGGGCGTTCGTATGTGTTGATTAGTTGGTTGCGCTCTTCCGGTTTTAAAGCAAGCATTCTATATTGGTAAAAAGCATTAGACTTCCGTGTTTGTTTGTTGTGAATTACCCGTTTCGTATACGCATACCCAGATGAGAGGCTTGTTGCTGGTTGCTACAAAAATGTAACATAATCGATCCATTAACCCAACGGTTCTTAACCTTTTTGGCTGGCGACCCAAAGTACGAATATATTTGAAGTACGCGACCTTAATCTAATTTTTTATTTTCTTTTTCAGTGTACTAGGATGTAGTTGTAAAATTAGAAATACCTAACAACTTTATTTAAATGTTTTGTATTAAAATCAGACAATTCAGCATTAAAACAGTTAAAAAAAGACAGCAAAATAATCAGTGACTACCCTTGGTGTTGTATTTTTGAGCAAAGATCATGTGTAGGTACGTGGAGTTATGTTTATAGAAAGTGCACAACGCATGTCATGCTGAGGATCCAACCTATCCCTGTACTTATTCTTCATAACAGCAAGGCATGAAAATCCTGCTTCACATAAATAAAAAGTTGGGAATGGTAGCAGGGCTTTTTTAGCTTCTTTACTCAGAACAGAACTAACATGTCGCGATTGTGAACGGACAATAGATGGCAGTAACACACTGACAACCTATAGTCCTTGTTCTGTGACTAGTAATAATTGTCACTATACTAGTTTAGTGACATCGATCTACCTATCAATACAAAATAAAAATATTCGCAATTAGAAACGTCAAGTTTTACCACTTCTTTAAAGTCGTTTGGGGGATTTCCGCGACCCAACCCAATACCTCTCGCGACCCGAATTTGGGTCGTGACCCGAGGTTAAAAATCGCTGCATTAACCACTCAAAAGCCAGCATTCGCGCGCAAAAAAACTGCGCCGCAACTTTTTGATACATTTTATAAATAAATACTAAGAATATCGCTTTTTTATGAATTCCCTCTTGTTACCTAGTAATGAATGTTGCTTTTTTTGGTCTTTATTCATAAAAAAGATACGAATTACATGTCAGTTCTCCACTAAGGCTAGTGCCCTTTCAGTTGTTAGTCATGTATATAATATATTTATATAATTTATATGGCGGCAGGCCAAAACGGTTACGCGCGGATCTGTCAAACGACGCAAAGTGTCTATAGGCACTGTTGGCGTTCGACGGGTTAAAGTAAATATATATAAAAGAATAAAAAACACGACTGCTGTTACAGAAAGTAAACTAATGTATTTATAATAATTTATATTACGGTTTTTTAGGAAATATTTGTGGTTTATGTATAGTATATTAGTAGATGGGTGTTAATACTGCACGGGCATTTTTTTGTGGGTGAATCAATACAACGAAATATACAACTTTCAATAAAAAAAAAATTAAAAAAACATTACAAAAAATATGTTTTTTTTGAAAATTTGTTTTTTTTTTAATTTAAATAGTATGAAAAGCTATATTATTATTTATATAGATATTGTTTTTTTACGACTTATTAATTACCGCTAGATGGCGCAGCGTGCTCAAACGCTTCTCAAACCTTTATTTAACAGTCAACTTCTTCAAAAATTCAAAGGAAAAAAAAAACAAAAAAAAAAATGTTGTTTTTTCCAAAAAAAGTTCTTAAAAGTTGCTTACCACGTTGTACTGATTCAACCACAGAAAAATGCCCGTGCAGTAATAACCCATACATTTTCGGAATGTCCTCAATCAGACCTTTCATTTGACAGTAAACACTATACATATATTTATTGTTATTTATTGACATTTGTGTTGACTTTCAAAGAGGTCTTTAACGTAAAGAATGGGACATTTTAGGACTTTGTAAAGAATTGAAGCCAGTGAAGTTCGAAGCCAGTGAAGTTGCGATATTCGCTCGCGAATTCGAAGCCAGTAAAGTTCGTCGCTATATTCGGTTACTTGATAAATTTACGCAAGTCGAATATGTATTGTATGCAGATATTCTGTAGCCGTTCGAATTTATCCAGAATATACTCGTTCGTGTCTATAGTTCTAGCATCAGCGTAGTCCAGAATTGAGAGTAGCAGTGTCCTTACTATAGTTTGTTTAATTGTTGCTGAAAGGAATTACTGTAATCTCTGAAGGCTATGAAAGCCATTGAAAACAACGTAAATATATTAAAAGGAATAAAAAACACGAATGCCGTTACAGAAAATGAAGTACTGTATTTATAATTATTTTTATTACGGTTCCTTAATGAAATTTTCAAGGTTTATGTTTGGGATTCGTAATCGATAATGAGCTACGATGGCACCTACATATTGATGCTTTATGTGATAAATTGGGAAGAGCGTGCTATGCTTTCTATCGCATCGCTTCATTTCTCGATTTATCCGCGCTGCGCATGTGTTACTTTGCACACGTTCATTCACTGCTAACGTACGGCGCGGCGTTATGGCGTATCAAGCAGCCGACAGGCAGAGGGCTTTCGTTATGCAGAAGCGTGCAGTCCGCACAATAGCGCGTGTGGCGCTTGATACGCCAGCTAGGCCTCTGTTTGGGGATCTCTGCATCATGACGCTGCCGTCGATATATATAATGGAAGTAGCGCTGTTCGTTCGCAGAAATCTAGCCGATTTTGA
The DNA here is from genome assembly GCA_944548615.1 of Micropterix aruncella. NCBI lineage: Eukaryota > Metazoa > Arthropoda > Insecta > Lepidoptera > Micropterigidae > Micropterix > Micropterix aruncella. The sequence goes on from OX155976.1 coordinate 14,318,750, forward strand.
AGTGAATGGTGTGTATCACCACTGTCCAACAAGATCCCGTAGCATGCTACGTTCGGTAAGCCATGCATTATCCAAGTCGGAGAGGCTAGCCTATATCGCCGACCCAGCGGTTTACAACAAACTCAGTGTGTTTAAGAGACGCCTTAAGAGATACCTTACAGATAAGGCGTTTTACTCACTAGAGGAATATTACTCGAGTGAAGTCTAAAATGCTTTGGTGGCTAAAATATTTAATGATCTCTTTGTATTTTGTCTTGTATTTCTTCTTTTTACATTATTCTTGTGTTTTTTCCTTCGTTTTTGTTTTGTTTATTCAATTTTTTTTTTACGATAAAAAAAAATATTGTTTGCTAATATGTATGAATGTTTGCTTATCTGTATCTGACTTGTATACCAGTATACTAATAAAATGAATATGATACATATGTATATATTTTTCAGAATGTACTCAATCAGACCTTTCATTTGACACTAAAAACTATATATGTTCATTTATTAACATTTAGGGAACTAGAGCGAGATTTCGACATTTAGGGAACTATTTGTTGGATATTTAGACAGTTAAGAGGGTGCTGCACGAAATTTCTCAAATTAGGGTCTAGCGTTTTAGTTATGCCGCTAAAACTACGCTAATAAAAGCAATGACAAAAAACACTCGTTTTTATCAATAAGTCATTTATAAGGTGAGCTAATAAATTTGGCAATAGTATGCGTAGTTTTTTATAAAAACACACGAGAAAATATACAAAAATGGGCGCGGGGTTTTAGTCCTCACTGGGAAAATAATAACTAATTTGAATTACAAATTATTATAAAAGAAAGTTAAATGACATATCTTCACTATAAGCTATTTAAATTTCAATGATTGTAATAGGATTTTATACAATAAATCCCAGAAAATCAGGTATCAGATTCTCCATACATTTTTTGTATGGGCCGGCCGCGTTAATAAATACACAGGCGCGCTATGAAATAGATTCACTTCCCTGCTGCTATTCGAAGCGGGAGCACGTCTTTTTCGGTTAGCTCTTATCAGTTCCCGCTCACGTAATATTAAGCTATTGCATAGCTTTTATCGCGGGCCTAGGCCAGCGCGGCGACCGAATGAAGAAATTTCTTAACGAAAATTAATGATTTTAAACTGATAATTACGTCTAAACGAGTACTGCTTCGATTCGAAAAAAATATATCTTAAACAAGAACATTTTCCTAATATTCTTAGCTTTGAATATTTTAGATTTTGTTTATATTACATAGTGTAATTAATTTGTGATATTAGGTCTAACCGAACACAAAAACGACTACTACGCAAATACTATCTGGCGTATTATTATGAAACCTGCACCATTTTAAAGATAATTTAATTATCTATCTTTTTATCTACGATTTTTTTCGAATAATCCGTTTTTTTTTCTTTATCGAATAAAAAATTCGTGCGCGGCGCTCTATCGGAAGACGTTTAAATTATTCCGAATCATTTGCTTCCGCAGCCGCAAATGATTCGGAATAATTTCAACGTTTTCCGATAGAGCGCAGTTATCTGATATCAGAAAAAATAAAATAAATAAATAATTATAATTGCATAAGTTGTTAAAAATGCTATGCAATAGCTTTATCGCGGCAGTCCCCGAGTGCCACATGTATTTTTTTATTCTTCTACACCGCAGTGCCGCGTCGTCACGCATCGTCACGAGAAAGCAAACAGCAGTAAGTATTTTATTTTTTATATTTGTTTTTTATTAATGGATGTTTATGCCATCTTTGTTATAACTTATTATAATACTCTACATGTATTTTAGTTAATGGGGAAGCGTAAGAAAACATATTTCGTTTTTTGAGAAACGCCATAGAATCAGCGTGAAATTTCAGTCTGAAGACATGAGAAAGCGATGTTGTTTTCAGTCCGAGATATAAGAAATTGAGATAGTTTTAAACCCCAAGATTCGATCGATACGATGCTCATTATATAAAAAATAGATCGACTCCAATAAGCGTAAAACAATTTAAAATATTTTCTGAAGGGACCACTATTCGAAACTTGTAATCTCGAATAGTTTAGTTAATTTGCGTGAAAAACCTGAAATTCAATAAAAAAATACTGAAAGACGCATAAACCATGTACAGGTAGAATATTGATTTTGAATATTGATTTTGAAAAGCAGTTTCGCCATCAGGAGTGAGCAACGAAGGACATTTCGGCATGCAGATGTAACATTTTCGTAAGTTGAAAATAAGTGGTTGGCTGTAAGATATTTAGCTTACAAAGAGCATTGATAGGATATGCACTGATTTAAGGTTGCGACACGTCATTTAAACCAGAAAAAGCACGGGAATTTTAAAATCAAATAGTCTTTGAAAATATTCAAAACTATAGAATACTTATAAATATTTTGAAATTATAGAAAAATTAAATAATTTAAAAATCATTTTAAAATCAAATAGTCTTTGAAAATATTCAAACCTATAGAATACTTAAAAATATTTTAAAACCATAGAAAATTTAAAAAAAATGAAAATCATTTTAAAATCTAATAGTTTTTGAAAATATTCAAAACTATAGAATACTTTGAAATATTTTGAAACCATAGAAAAATAAAATAATTTGAAAATCATTTTAAAGTCAAATATAGTCTTTGAAAATATTCAAAACTACAGAATACTTAGAAATATTTTAAAACCATAGAAAAATAAAATCCTTTGAAAAACATTTTAAAATCAAATAGGCTTTGAAAATGTTCAATATCATAGATATTCAATAGTATAGAGGGAGTTTAAAAAAAAATGAAACTTGAGTTTTTTTATTTTTCTTTATTTTAACTTCATCTCATACATTGTTCACCTTGATCGATCAGCAGAAAATTTTCATCTCATCATTGCGTCACATCACAAAAATAACAATTTTCAATCACATTAATTTTCAATCGCTACGTTACATTATTTAAAATATTAAATTTAAAATTATCGCAGAGTTCGGAAGACCACCACGGGGCCGCGAAACCACCGCGGGGTTTCTTCCGCCCTACTACGGCATCACAGGAAGACTCGATGGCCGCATTAAGTGCGACACACAAGTCCTCTGCGGTACTACAAGAAGGCGATGGAAAGGCCTCAAGATTCTCGCAGAGGACTTCACCAAACCGGTCCCAGTTAATGTCGCCGGTTCGGTATCGCCACTCGGATTGTGGCGATACCGAACGCGACGGCCGATGCCAAATGTCACCAGTCTGCGGTCCGAAGAAGAAAGGTGCTCGTGAACTTTCCAATTGTTCATGCAACGGGCGAATCCCGGGGAGCACAGAGTGAAATCCACAAAACTCCTCTTCGAGACTGTTTAAAAGTGGCATTCATCACATTAAGCCGCGAAATCTATCTGTACCTTCTTTCCGTCGGAAGTAGTTTATTTATAAAGGTAACTGCTTTTTGAAATAATTAAAGTTTTGGTGTAGCTATTTATACCTATAATAATTGCTGTTTTTTTATCCTTCTCGACATACATTTTATCCTCGTACTGATGAGAATAACAATGTTATAATTGTTTTAAGCATTATCCTGTGTATCCATTAAGCATGATCCTATAAGTTCTGATGATGACACCGAGTACAAAAGTTTAAGTTTTCTGGCCAAAAGTACAAATATGTTCAAATCGGTTCAAAATACGTTCAAAGGTTGTTCAAAACACATGTAGTCGTCATATTTGAGCCAGCGACTACAAATTCAAAGTCAAAGACCCATTCACATATTCTATATTATATAGTTCAAATTTTCCATGTTTTCTGGGTAGCAAATTTCAGAAATTACTTACAGCATACACAAAATTATTCTCTCGTTTGACTTTTTTGACAGTTTTGACTTTAGATTCGTCTTTTCCAGTGTGCAAATACTCGAAGAAGACGCGTATAACATAATGGTAACGTGAAAGTAAATACTCGCTAAAAATGTTTATAATCCTGTTCAAAACTAACTAAAGTTATTTTCATTGCCATATTTGAAATATACGACCCCAAAATAGCCGAAAAGGCCCATGGGTCATTAAAATCAGCATGAGAAAAATCATTTTGGTTTATTAGCGACCATCTTGAAAAACGGCCGCTATTTTGAGTCCGCTGGGCCAAATATGTCGGAACGGCGGGTCAAATCGACCATTTTGGTCTAATAAATACGTGTGCAAAAGTATTTGCTTTTATCACAATTTGCAGTTTTTGTTATTTGCAATTTGCTATGAGCAATAAAATTATAAAATGCGGATTACATCGCTTTGGCGGGTGACCGTCTGTTCAGCGTTATCAATGTATGCGATTTAGTCACACCTGCGTGGCCGCCGCCGCGCCGGCAAGCGTAAATTACCTACATTTGTGTAGCGGCATAGGCTCGGAGCCCTCTTAATGTACCCTATGATACTCTGGATGACATAATGATTCTAACAATACCACATAATATGTACTTTTTAATCGGTTCGAGCGTTTAGAAGTTATGATGGAATGGATTATATGGAACGGAAAACATACATGAATGAACCCTGAATGGGCAGTCGTTTAATAACCATTAAAATGGAGCCCTGCAAGTCGAAATTAACGCCTGGATGTCCATATATAAACCACTTTGGGAATCACCGCTGTTAGTCTAATGCACGTTACAGCGTTAGTTAAATAATAAATCCGCCTCTTTCTATGCTGCTATTGATCCGCGAAACTCTTACATCTGTGTCGGCTATCGTCGTCTTCGTCATCGACCCCCTGTGCCGTATTCTACATTTATATTCGTGCTCCGCGGTGGACACATTGCCGCTATTTTAAAATCCGTTACGTAACTATTACGGCAATCAATTATTCTGACATCCTGCCACTAACCGCGACCGAGTTTCCATACAAATTTATAAAATACTATCGGATTAGTAATACCATGTTATGTCCAGTTCATGAACCCACGCTGCTTTAAGCGTCAACTCGACCTACCTAATATCTAAATAATCCAGTAAAAATAGCCGAAAACGAGTCAAAAACATATGTATTTGAAAAATAATGTAGCTCGATATACTCTATTTAAAAAATCAGAAGTCTTGTGATTTTGCGACAGCCAAATAAGTATACTTTGCGTATTTTAACTCATTAATGACTTATGGGCTACTATTTTGGGGAAATGCTGCAACCAGTAAAAGAATCTTTCTTTTGCAAAAGAGAGCACTGCGCAGCATGTATCAGGTAACGACTAGGACCTCATGCAAAGAATATTTCATCAAATCAAGGGTAATGACTATGTATTCGGCGTTCATATAGCACCTAGCAGAAACACCAATTAATGCAGACATTCACTCGCATCATACCCGCGGTAGCTCTCTTTTATGCGTACCCCGAATACGACTGGCAAAAGTACAGAAAAGCTACTTGTACCTTAGCATTACATTCTATAATCTACTCCCTACAAAATTTAAACAGCTGGAGGACATAAAATTAAAAAAATAAACATCAAGGAGATGCTGATATTTATAATCTGGCCGAATTTGAGGGCCATGATTTTTCAAATATTGTGCCCATTTAAATTACTTAAAAAAGTAGAGCCTTATTGTCTGATTATTTGATATGGTCTTATATCTGTACTTTTAGTTTAAAATGCATAACGTAGATTTAATTTGATTATTTAACATTTTACTGACAATTTGAATATTACGATAAATAATTTTACTACGTATCTTTTCGAATTACTAACTACTTCAAATATTAGGCTTCTATTTTGATTATTTATATTTATAGTTTGACAATCTAGTAGTTAATTCTTGACTACCTATGTATGTTCATTAAAGAGTAGTAACGAAACTTACTACATAACCCAATTATTTTGACACGTCTAAGAGCGGTCTTTAGCCGTCAATTGGACACGACGAAAATGTAATGTAATGTAATAGACAAAATTTTAACTAAAAAAACCGACTCAAATTTCGTGTCTGTGCTGTCGACCGTTGAGGAGTCCCCTTGTCTGGAGCCAACCCAGGGGTGTAGAATCAGGACATGATTACCATAAAAAAATGCATTGTCATCGGAACTGAACCAGCATCTAAATTTTTAACTTCGTATGATAATATTTAAGGAGTTTCCTTAATTCCTCATGGATCTGGACCCCATCAACAGAATAAAAAAAGATACAATCGAATTGATAACCTTCTCCTTTTTTAAAAATCGGTTAAAAAGAGTAAATATGCAGATTTTTCCCTTATTAGAATTTACTCTAGAATACATACTGCAAGAGAGATATTGTGCAAAAACTGAATTTGATTTTCATTTTACTTTTCCGGCCGAGGGAAAGTATTGTGAACGCGCTAAAGAAATGAGATCAAGACCGATATATACATGTTGACCCCCCCCTCCCCCCCGAGACGATTCAGACTATTTCCAGACTACAGTCCGTCTGTTTGTGTGTATTTCTCCACATTATTTAATATTATATAATTATATAATTCATTATTAATTATATAATTAATAATGAATATTATATAATATTATATCTCCACATTATATAATTCTCCACTATATTTCTTTAAGAAGGCAGCTCCATCTTGCGACCCTTGTACTCAAGGTAGTACGCAATAAACAGCCGCGATATCTTTACTCGATTATGACGTGGTCCCGTAACCGGCATGTCCATTCAACACGGGCACGTGAACAACTTGCTATAATACCCAAGCACAAAACTACACATTTCCAGTGCAGCTTTTCATATTATTCTGCGGTTGTATGGAATCGGTTGGGAATGGCTTTGCGATCGAAATCAATTGCAGTATTTAAGGACCTCTTTAAAAGTTTATTATTAAAGGAAGATATTTAGATGTCATATTTTGATTTTATTTTAAAATAACTATTGCTAATTGGATTATTACTATTGTCTTCGTTTATTTATTAATTTGTAACGTGATTATTTGATGTTAAATATTTTGGTTTTGATTATTTTTGATTTATTATATGTAGATTATTAAATTTATGTAAATACGTTATTTTCTTTTAATATCATTTGATGTTAAATATCTTGATTTTGATTATTTCGATTTGTGTATTTATTTGATTATGATTATTTGGATTTTTTATTTTAAGATTTATTTGATTTGGTTATTTTATTTTAAAAATCATATATGTACCAATAATTAATAGGTGTGTCCTGAAAACCAGGATAAGAGATATCCTGAGGATACCCCTAATTTGCAGCGTTTGTAGCTTTATTTCATAGTCTTTGTCTATTTATAGTTTTAATTTTTAATCTGTGTGTTCTTGTTTTTTTTTGTATTTGTTTTTTATAACAGCTGCAAATAAATAAATAAATAAATAAATAAATAGCGCCCAAACGCTTCATCCGTTGAGCTGAAATCTGGCATGCAGGCATCATTTGTTTATGGCAAGATTGTGATTGAAATCGGTCCACCAGAGGGCGCGTCTTATGCCAGAGCGAAATAATTCTTCTACGCTTGATACGTTTGTCCACTCCCGGATGTTGCGGAGACGACTTTTTTCTCTTACAGCCCATCGTTTACCGCAAACTTTGCCCATAATAATGGGCTGAAGCAGTTGGTATCGCTCATGTCTCAGCACGTGGCTTAGGTACGCCACTTTCCTTTACTTGATTATGGGTAAATGTTCGCGATCTCTACCGACAAGTTGGTGTACTCTAACATTGGGAACTCTCTGGGTCCAGCTAATGCGGAGCATTCTACGGTAGCACCACATCTCAAATGCTTCGAGACGCTTCTGGTTGTCAGCTTTCAGGGTCCAAGCTTCGCTACCTGAAAAGACCACAGGCCACACGTATCGGAGCTCGATGCCGACCGCAAATATACCTTTTCCATTTTCTTAAACGATGCTCGGGCGATTTCAATCCGGGTACGAATTTCCTGTTCGCAGTTCTATTCTTCGTTTACCCACGCACCGAGGTATTCGTATTGCCGGACTCCCTCTAAATCTGAACAGTAGACAGTGGAGGCAATACAGAACTCGACACAAATGGTCAGACTGGTTAACATTAGAACGCAAGTCCGGCGAGGCCTGGGCAGCGACCGACGATGTGTATGCTGTCTTCAGGTTCTATTGCTTTCGGTCAAGCCAAGGTTGAATAGATGTGCTCTAAGGGTCGTGAGTCCGGTGAGGAGACCGATAGTGGTTCTAAGGTTCTTCTTGCTTATGTCAAGTAGGGCCTTGGTTTTCTTAGGAAGTGGTTGCTCTATTGTGCCTTCTTCCTTGGCTCTGTTTCCAGGATGCCCGATGTTCCTGCTCCAAGCAATCCCTGGCGATTTTCTTACCTACATATAGTAAATGATACATAATATCCATTTTTTTACATACCTATACATAATCTATACGTCTATACTAATATTATAAAGAGATAAAAGTTTGTGAAGTTGTAGGAAGTAATCTCTGGATCTACTAAACCGATTTTGAAAATTCTTTTACTAATAGAAACCCACGTTATCTGTGAGTGTCATATGCTATTTATTAATCCGAAAAATGGAAAGACTTTTTCGTAGTAGTCGGATTTGCAAAGTTAGTCGGAGAAAAAACCGTCGAATGAAAACGTTTCTTAGGATCGCTGCTTTAACGATGAGAGATATATGGAGTTTTAGAGAAAAGTTGTAGAGCTTGATAATGCCTACAAAAAAGTCAGTGACAGCACATGTCTAACTTTTATATTTAGGTCACAATAAGTAGTTTTTCATATTAAAAAAGAATTTAAATCGTTAGGTCATGTTTATTGGTCATATTATCAACAATCATGAATTCTTATCAAAATAAGTAAATTTATCGTCTCAAGTGTTTAAAAAAAAAAGACTTTTCCCTTTTACTGCATATAATTTTCCTTTTACTGCATAAATGGTTAAAGAGATAATACGACATAGGTATGGAACCGCGGCCGTATCTCGGGTTGGAACTCCTGAAAGACAATATATTTTGGTACCAAATAATAACATTACATCTAATATAGTATACAGAGAAATTTTGAACAATTAAAATAAACATAATTTATTCAATCATTCTCATTTCATTCACTCATTTGAAACCCGGTAATATAGCCAAATCGGAATGCAAATACATACATACATATGCAGTAAAAATATAACCCTCCTTTTAGCAGTCAGGAAATAAATCATAACACACAGCACTAACCGAACCACACTCATAATTTCATCACAAGTAAAAATATTTACCGCCCAACGAAGTGGGCACGGGTCAGCTATATAAAATATACGTAGGATCAAGTTATATTATTTTGAGAGCAGATATAGCTTGATATAATTAAATGGCTCTTGGATATTCTGTTTACCGTATCAGGAGTACTCCTGTCTGGGGCGGCACTGTTAATTCGTCCGTTCATTCAAGACGTCGCTGGCTGTATGTAATTCGCGACCTGTATCCAAAAGCCATTCGCCGCTGCCGTTTAATACAATTAAAAACTGGTCTTGGTGAAATTACAGACGAGGACGAAACGGCCCCCTTCCGGCGATGACAGGAAATTCTGGTGTGATTATTATGACAGAAGAAATCATACAACACCTGTTGCTCTTAAAACAACTCTCAAAGTTAGGAAAGCTAACAAACAGTGGCGTGCTGTTAGTTTGGAATGGAATGGATTCACGTTTCATCCATTGTCCCATACTGATGCAAGGAATCTTTGATGTGTCCTCGGTAGAGATCGCGAACATTTACCCATAATCAAGTAAAGGAAAGTGGCGTACTTAAGACATGAGCGATGCCAACTGCTTCAGCCCATTATTATTGGCAAAGTTTGCGGTGAACGATGGGCTGTAAGAAGAAAAAAGTCAAGCAGAAGAAATCATACAACAACCTGTTGCTCTTAAAACAACTCTCAAAATTAGGAAAGCTAACAAACAGTGGCGTGCTGTTCGTTTGGAATGGAATGGATTCACGTTTCATCCATTGTCCGATACAGATGCAAGAAATCTTTGTTATCTTGCTTGAACAGCTCCAAACAGCGTTCTGAATCGTCGACGCATTGATAGTTGAGGAGTTGGCGAACAAAACGATCTAAATCGGTTTCGGACCCAAACATGTTTTTTTTAATCGGTACGCCTTGAGCCGGTCTATCGATTGGTAAAACTATTTACTAACAAAACGACCTAGAAACCTTAGAAAAATGAGGTAGAAAACACCGATTTCGTTCAAAACGATCTATTGCTAGTTGAACATGGTTGATTATTTGGAATTAAAGGGAATTTCTTTCAAAATGATCTAAATCTCATACTAAATCATACCTCGTAAAAATATATATTTTTTCAAAACGGTCTAAATATATATTTTGTGGCACCTATTCTTGTTTTTGTTGTGGTATCCCTGGCATTTACATATGGCAACATTCACATTTGAGCATAGTTTCGGTAAAGTGAGTTACTGTACAAATTGGTTGTAAATGGTGAAAAAAATGTCATCTGGTACGGTTGCGGCAGTCAATTCCGGTTCTAAGAATACATATTCATATATTTCTAAAATAATATTTATTATTTTGAGAAACTTTTACATACCTAATCATTAATTATGGATTTAATAGATTAAGATTAAGATGTAGTTGGATACGCCGGATTGAAATATATATATAATATCGCATTTAGTAAAACGGCTGGTGTATCGATATTAAAAATGCCTGCGAATTTACTGAATTGATTTTTTAAATTCTCATTCCGATAGTGCTATCTCCTTTTCCTATCCCCTCTCGTTAACTGAAGTAAAGAAGAGGAAGAACATCGCCGGCCGGTCAGTCTATCAACGAGTGTTCGCTCCGATACCGCCCGCGAGACGTCCGCTGCCGCAGACCCGCGCTGTAACCCGCTTTTGTAAAACCCGCATACGAAAATAGTGCTCGTGAAATATATATATTTGATAATAATTAAATTATCGCCGCGCTGTGAAGAGTGACTTCGAGTAGCTGATTGACCTGCCAACGAACATTTAAGGTAAACGAGATCCCATATTTCCAAACTATTCTATTCCAAAGTACCGCAAAATACAGTTCACTAACCCTTTTATTCCCAAACTAAAATCCTCGCGCTACCAGTAGTTTTATTTCCTGTTTTTATAACGCCAGTAGCAATCAAAACGATCTAAATATTCCGGTTTCAATCAAAACGGTCTAAACGAAATTTTTTTTTTATTATTTCCCATTCTCGCAATAATAAATTACATGCGAATGAGATCTTACGGGTTTGTGGCGGAGCTTGACGGTGGATTGTTTTGTCCAAGTCTTCTGCGATCACTCCAGGGAGATCTTCCTGAGGTGACGGGCTTGCCCGCTGTAGTCGACAATCCTAGTTGAAGCGTGATTTAAGCCAACCCGAAAGAACGAGGTGGGTCTTAGTGGCCCAACAGCACGAGAATCATTAGCTACCATAAGAATATCGCAGTTCACCTGACATATAATTCCCTGACTCAACTCATTTCATCTAATCTAGGTTAAGCTGGCCAGAGCGCAAGGCGTAGGATACAACGAAGACGACCGCCGACGGCTACTTGGAATAAAGATATAATATTCCGTTTGGATGGTTTAGTAGGTTAGAATGATCGGCTATGCCATACGATTCTACGCGGAGATAACATGGCCAGAGAAGCGAGTAATTAATGTGTTGCAATTATTGCAGTTTCTTTTCCATCCGCGAGACGCCTCAACAATTTCCTTCCATTTTACCTGCATTTCTGAAAGATGATCCAAAGCGTCGAAATAATACACTAAATTAAATGTCTGACTTAATTTATGACCTAAGAAAGTATGACCATATCACGGAGTACAGAAGGAGTCTTCACTGGCTGGCGACCCAAGAAAGGAGAGATACGAGAGCCCTCAGTTTGCTCTACAGAATCTTGGAGGGGGGCGCTCCAAGCTATGTAACAAGAAGGTTCAATGCTCTTTCTACTCAAGGGCGCCCTCTGAGATCTAAAGACAACCTACTGCTCTCGATTCCTGGCCACAGTGGTGATTCTACTCGCACTCCTCCGTGCATGGAGCCCGGCTCTGTAATGCTTTACCCACACATGTAAGAACAGCACCTAGTTTGTATTGCTTTAAACTCAGCTGATCTTACAGTGTAAGGTCCCGGGTTTTATTTCCGGCTGGGTCACCATTTTCCGTTGGGATCAAATTAACGGAATTGCATTTTCAGTTCTGTCGATCGAATGCAACAACAAGACATACACACACATATTACGCTCACACATACATATAAACACGTCATAGCAGGGTTGGTTGTAGGAAATTGTCATATGACTATAACAATGGGCGGGTCATATGACGCGCCCATTGTAAAATATCACAATTAAGAGTAAAACCAAACAATTTAAACTCTAAATATTTAGGTGACTTGAATAGCTATAAAAATAATATTTCCTTGTTTGTTTATAATCATTTCAATCCAACAATTAGGTGAGCTTAAAATCGCAATCTTAAAATATTTTAACTTTAAATCACTTTCATGTTAAGTTTACTGTCGCTTAGTCAATTTTGCCTTTGAGCGTCGATACATAGAAGAACCCTGAACACATTAATACTCCTTTTTTGCTGAGCAATCGTTTAAAAAGCAATAATAATAGACAGGTTAAAAAAGTAATAATAAAAAAAAAACAAAAATCTTTCGTTTTTAAAAAAAACTTCTTTTGATAATATATTCTTGTGATGGTCCTTGAACGTTGAACGGGTTCCGTTTGTACGGTTTGGTACGAAACCCTAATTGTATTGATTATTGAAATACAACTGTTACTGTGTGCGTATTTTAAGCATACAGTGGGCTCGATTGCGTTTCTTCGTGAACTAAAATCGGAAATTAGTCCGTGTGAACGAGACAGGGCAATACGCTAGAGCGGAGTGTGAGATGACCGGTCGTCACTTTTTCGTATTAAAACTGCTCGCCGAGGTCAAATCTTACATCGCACGAAATATGCTCGAATTTATTCGGACGAGTATAGGTTCGTCCGCTCTAACGTATTGCTCTGTCTCGTTCGCTTGAACTAATTTTAGTTTTAGTTCACAATGAAACGCAATCGGGCCCAGTGTGGGCATTACATTACATGCGTGCACTTAGTCCGTTTGTATGTCGTTTGTTACTTGCCTGCACATGTGTGTTAACGCCCTTTGAAGGATATTAAGTCATCAACGCATTTAGTGTGAGTTACATCTCGTGTTCATTTTGGTCCCCATCAGTTCAGTTGCATCAAGAGATTATTTATTGTCATTGAATCTAACTGTTGCATAAGTTGTTGCACCAATTTAAAAAGATAATTAAACATAATTTGGTAAGAAACCCAATTTATGGTATAAGGGAGTTATACCATAAATTTCTGAGTTTATTTTCCATGTTGATGATTAATGAAATTCCAGCTCAATCGGATAAAGCGTTTGGGCGCTATCGTGAATATTTATCTGAATATTTATTTCTTAATAAATTTTCTTAAATACCTTACACAGACTGTCAACATCATGTTTATTGTTTTATGTGCATGTTTTATGTTCATGTGCATGTTTTATGAGCCTGTGCATGTTTTATTGCACAGACTGTCAACATCGACCCTCACATATTGGAAAACCCTATATAATAAGGTCTTATTAACAGTCCACCGTGAGAGTGAGCGAAAATCAAGAGACACGCATGAACGACTCTCCGAGAATCGTACTCATGGCTGCCACCGCTCACCATCGGAGAGGATATGTCATTAAAATGGGTTAAGCTAAGGGATACCCATGAGAATATTATTTGTATACATATTACCTACCTACGTTTAAATTGCGGGAGTAAACTGGTTTAACTGGATACTTAGTCCGCTTTTGAGGAGCAATTTTACCCAGTGCAGAATGGTCGGTTTCCGTCAGACGTAATGACGTCAAGCATTGCGTTGCGCGGTTGCCTTCACTGAACTGACAATAATGAATGCTACTGTGTTTTTGCTTTGTAGATTAATAATAATATACAAGTGGCTGTATGACGTCATTATAATAATGCATACACACACAAGTGTTAACCCCTCGAGTAGCGGAATAATTTCATGGCAGACCGCGGCAATTTATTGAAATTTCTTGCAATATCGCCGCGCTCGACAAAAGTACTATAACTTTGGAAGTACTATAGCAATCATAAAAAGAATAACTGTGCAATGATCGCATTGAAATTTCGTATATAGAATATTGAAATCTCATTTTGTAAAACAATTATATAATTATGATATAATATGAGAAAATCGAAAAAGTGAAAAAAAAACTCGGCATTGAAAGAAGGAAGGTGTTGAACTCAGCTTTCAATGGCTTCACCGAACATATCCGGGCCCATTGGCAATAAAGGAGGGTGTCGGACGAGGTGGGACTAGTGAGCGGCCGCTCTACAGTTCTCCAGCGCGCGTGACGTTTCGGCTCGCTACAAGCCCTCATCAGCTAGTCTGCGATGACTAGGACGCGGAGAACCACCAGTCCCGCCCTCGGCCTCCCTCTCTCTACCTATCCATATTCTGTAGGATGCCTCCAGTGCCGCTTTCGAGGCTCTCTCCATGTATGAGCTCAGCGCCGCTCTTGGCAGGCCTAAATTCTTGAAGAGGCTGTAGAGTGACTTCGCCGGTAGTCCTCTTGCTCCGACTTCCACGGCGAAGAGATCAGTCTTAAATCCGTTTCTCACTATCCGGTCTACTAAATTGCAGTACTTGTTTACTTTGAAGTTGTGGTCCTTCGGTATGTTGCTTTCCCATGGGACTGTAAGTTCGACAAGTACAACATGCTTTGTCGCCATTGAGAATATGAGAATATCCGGTCTGTAAGCTGTGGTGCAGATTTCTGAATGCATTTGGTAATGTACTATAAGTACTTGTCCTACGGAAAAATACGGAAACCTATTTAGAAATTGTAAATGCTATCGCGATCTTTATTAGATTCTCTATCAAAGGTAATATTTCGTCTTGCTTATTTACATACAAAAATATTTAGATATAGCTCAGAAAAACCAATAAAAATTTTGATGATTTCTCGAAAAAAAATCTTGAAAAAAATAACATCATTAATTTACAAATACGCCGAAAACTTCATATATTACAGCGAAAAACTAAGTAATATGTATTTTGTCAACGAATTAGGCAGACAGTTTGAATTTTTAGAGTTATTTAACAAAAAAATCAATAATGATTCATAAATCAAAATCAAAAATCAACATGACGCCATAGCGTCATGCACCCAATTTTTCAACTCAAAAATACAGGTAAAATTGGAATAAAATGTACATAAACATCACTGAATTCGGTTGATAAACTGTTTTAGAATCAAATTTACTTACATATCTATTCATACTCCAACTGAAAACACTAAAAAAACACAAAAAAAAAACTTTACAACCCGATGACAGCTGACGGCGGCACACCAGCGATATTTGACAATTGAATTTTAACATAAATATCCATTAAAATCACGCCGGACGTTATTCTAGCGGCCGTCTATGTATCTATGGTAATAATGAGACATGTTCGTATCCTCCGGAGCAAACCGCCAATATTGGTCGTTACGTAGCCGACGGTGTTCTGATGTGTAACCAAATATGGTCGTTACGTAGCCGAAGGGTTTAAAGTACTAAAGGCAAGTTCGTTGGCGATGAAACAGGGAAAAGTTGATTCCGGCCTCTACCTAAAGTTGCCCTTCGGCAAAGAAAATTAAAGACCAAAGAATGTATGCCAAAAGTATATCTATACTAATATTATAAAGAAGTAATGTTTGTAAGTTTGTATGTAGGGGGTAATCTCCGAAACTACTTATCCGATTTCAAAAATTCTTTCACTAATAGAAAGCTCCGTTATCGTCGAGTGCTATAGTCTATAGTTTATTGTGATAAATATTAGCTTTCAATACGAAATTACGATATTTGTAAATCAAGTCAGAGAAAAAATAGCTGATGAGTGACTTTATCGGTGACGATATACGTGGAAACATCGGCCTAAAAAAGATCTATACAAGAGTCGACCATAGCACATTTCTAGCTTTTATATTTAAGTTACAATAACTGCTTTTATATAAAAAAAAAGAAAAACAAGTAGGCATAGTATGTTGAGGACATAAGCCATCAAATTAAAATGTTTATAATATAATTTAATCCATCAACACGGGTAAAATAAAATTAGACATCATGATTTTTTTAAGTTTTAGACAAGTTTTAGAGATATCATAAAATTAGTAACGCGTGCAAGGACCTTGCAATACCGAGAGGGCTTCACCGGAAGGCGGCGTGGGTGGCGAAGAACAAGACACGTACGTCTACCATGACGCCGTACGATGGTAACATCGATATCCATCCTGGTTGCATTTTAAACAGCAGTTATCCTAATTCAAAGTGGAATCCTAAATAAATAGAGTTGTCAACTACAACGGGTGAACCTGTCACCACAGGAAGTTGTAACGATTGGTCGTTCTACCTCCCGAGAGTAAACGCAGAAGACTTGGACAAAACAGTCCACTGTCAAGCTCTGCCGCATGCCAGTAAGAGGCCAACGCCTTATCCGCGAGATAACCAGGTATGTTACCCAGCGGGCTTACACTCAATTGCGATAAGATTACTCCGGTCTCTCGACTGCTTACGAGTTCGAGGTCGCTTGTGCGGTCCTCTCCCTTACGAAGGGGTGAAACGGTGTAAGCCGAATTTATCGCGGACCACGGTGTCCTTAGCCCGGCTCTTCATCCAGGATCGGGTAGCCGATGGTCCGCCCCCGCTCTATAGGAAACAGTACTGCTTCCAGACTCCCCCGACTGTTAGTCAGAATGCACAATCGACTGGCTTACACCGCACGGTGCGCAGACCATCCAGGAGCGCCAGAAGGTTGACTCCTAGGGGAAACTAGAGTCCTGCCTGGGCTCGCACCTAATGTGTTGAGGCCGCCGAATGGGTGTTGACCCGTGAGTGTGATCAACCATGAACAAAATGGGTCTTCGTGGCCACCTCGGAATCCTAACTAAAACTACTCTAGCAATCAAAGTTGGTAATCTCCCGAAAAGGCGACGGGCTCTTTTAGCCGTTAGATCGTCCGACTACTAAAGAAGCCCGTATAAAAGACGTAAAGCCCCCAGTATTCAAATGTTAAGGTCGAAGATGTCATGAGAACACAATAACGACTTGACTTTTACTTCCAAGCTTAACTGGGACTTAACTACTTTTGCGTCGCGTCGCGGCCCTGCGCGCAGCTATACACTATCCGAGATGCTTTATCGTTTTAGGATTAATTATATATGGTACTAGTGTGTGAGGGACCACCCCTCACAAGACTCCAAGGTTTCGGTGTGAGGTGGTGGTGTCAACTTACGAGTTATCTCCGTAATGAAAGGCGGTCTTGAACGAAGTAGAAGGAATTTATTGATCGTAGATTTGAAATTTGCCAGCTATAACGCTGTCCGAACAGTTTACGTGGACGCGAGTATATAGATGCGCGACTGCGGTTACGAGGATATACGGATGAGGATCGTATGTGTGCTCCTAGTATCTTGTACTGGGCACGGCTCGAGTCTGTGGGATTACAGACTGATGTTTCGAGACTCAGGGAGAATAAGGAAAGGAAACCAAGGAGCCGGATCCGTTAAGCGACCTCGTAAGAGGGGTGCCGGATATGCCGTCGCAACCTTGGGGGAAGGTGATCACTCGGGGAATGATAATTTGGTTGGTTTTTCGCCGGTTTAAATAGGCCGTGAAATGATGCAATCCGAAAATATTCCGAGTAAAAGTATTGTTTCATCGTGCTGATTCATAGCTACACGAGTCAAAAATAATAGCTGAATTGTGTCAGTGGATTTCACTGGAAGTCGATGCATTTGTTGATCGCATGTAATGGACTTTAAGGTCCGTTACAAGTGGAATGTTACGCGGCGCTGCTTGGGTATCCGCTTCTTTCCCCCCTCCCACTCTTCCCCCCCTCCCCAAGTAGCCTTTGTTACTCACCGTTCCTTCAGATATCTCTATTCAAAAAATCACATCGTTTAAATAGTCGTTTTCAACTTCCACTTTCGCATTTATCAAATTTTCATGGCGATCGGATGTACGGTATATACGTTGATGTGCTGCAGCGCCATCTAGTGGCAGGTTATAACAAATTGGATAACATGAAAATATCCGTGCTCAAATATCAGCCGGGTTCGATCCCGGCTGGGTCACCTATTTCTGTTAAGATTTATCTCTTCGGCTACGTAACGACCAAAATTGGTTGCACATCAGAACACCGTTGACTACGTAACGACCAATATTGGCGGCTTGCTCCCGGAGCGCACAGTAATATTATTTTCTAATTCGAACGCATCCTAAAATCCATACCAAATATCTTATTATTACCATACATAGACGGCCGCTAGAATAATTAAATCGCGGATATTTCTGGTAAAATTTCATTGTCAAACATAATATATTTTTTTTCGAGATATCATCAAAATTTTTATTGGTTTTTATGAGCTAATATCTAAATATTTTTGTATGTAAATAAGCAAAACGAAATATTACCTTTGATAGAGAATCTAATAAAGATCACGATAGTATCTACAATTTCTAAAAAGAGTTCCGTATTTTTCCGTAAGACAAGTACAAGTTAGAAATGCCGAGTTTTTTTCACTTTTTTGACTTTCTCATATTTATTCATAATTATCTAATTATTTTACAAAATGACATTTCAATATTTTCTATATGAAATTTCAATGCGATCATTGCACAGTTATTATTTTTATGGTTGCTATAGTAGTTCCACAGTTATAGTACTTTTTGTCGAGCGCGGCGATATTGCAAGAAATTCCAATAAATTGCCGCGGTCTGCAATGAAATTATGCCGCCCGCTACTCGAAGGGTTAATTCATGTAATTGCATTTTATATCTGTGGATCGAGTGAAATAACAATTTACACACTTACACAAATATAAACACTTCATAGTAGGGTCGGTTGTGAGAGATTGTCGTATGATAATAAACCCGCCCATTGTGAATTTTCACAATGAAGAGTAGAAACAAACAAACTTTCATATATTACATCTCGTGTCTGGCGCATGCACGCTTCGCCTCGTGTGTATCCACAGTGGTGTCTGTTTATAATAACCGCTTTAGATAGGTTGGTGGGTTGGGTATACGCACTGGGCGTGATGGCTTCCTTTTGTTTAGTATGCACGCTTGCATACTTGGACGCGTCATCGCGCATCGACCAGTCTGTGCAACCAGTAATGACCGCTTGTTACATATCAAGAGGACACCTTTTTGGACTTTATCTCGTGTATATTAGCATAGTAACGTGCATTGCGTCTTAGAACTATTATTAATTATTATTCAATTATTTAATGTAGATGTCCGAACAAACATGGACGACCAAAGTTTCAATGATAACAATGTAGATTAAGCTTGTATAAAACAGCGGCAATTAATCATATTATTTCATTCTATTATCCTAAGTCGAGACGTTATTTACTATACCTCTGTACATAATCAAGAAATAAAAGAAGTTTGAAGATCTGAAGAGTTTCCACTACACCAATATCTAACATTTGGCGCAGTCGACGTAGGATTTCTGCTGGAGCAGTAAGACGGGGACAAACGGGCCTGTCCAGGACAAACATCGCCAAGGACGGACACGGTACCTGAAGGGTTTTGAAACCTCCCTGCCGAACCAACATGAAAATCATCTACACCTTGTTGATATGGTAAGTGGCTAACTCTATGCTCTATCCTAAAAATATCCCGAACCTCAAAATATAACACTCCAATCCCTATTCCTCTACGCCCATCTTCAAATACTCATTTTCCCACGCACTTCCATATTACTTTTCGCTTGCTAAACATTTCTTTTACAATGACTAAAATCGAAGAAACCAAAACGGCTCAGACCACAAACATCGCACCGGAAATACTAACACTCAGCATAATATTACAGTTAATACCAGACTTTGACACATCCAACAATAGCCAAGTATATCGTTTTGTCAGGTCATGTGACTCCGCGTTCCGTTTAGCAAACCCGGCCCAACGAGAAATATTGTTAGTATACACCTTGAATAAAATCACAGGTACAAGCTCATCTGACACACATGCCAAACAATACACAAGCTGGGAAGATTTGAGGGATTTCCTAATTCAGAAATATTCGCAAACCAAAACACTGGGACACTTGAACCTAGAGCTGCAATCAATGTTCCAAAACTCCACCGAATCCATAAATGAATATTTTATCAGAGTCGATTTATGTAGGAGCAAGATAATCGAAAAACTAACAACAGAAATAACAGATAGTACGATAAGCGGGCGCAGGGCTATGACGGAAGAAACAGCTTTAAATGTCTTCATAAATGGATTAAAATCAGATATAGGGATCATGCTTCGTGTCAAGGAGTTTTCTAGCCTATCGGAGGCAGGACAATTCGCAATACAGGAAGGCAAAATACGAGACATGAATGCAGCCAGACAAAATTTATACAAAAATAGGGCAATTGAAGCCCCAACCAGGTCACCTTTTTTGAAAACTCGAGACACTCCTCAACCACTCAATTTTCGTCCGCCAACAACTTATCTAACAAAAATATGCAGCTACTGTAAACACCCCGGGCATATGATATCTGAGTGCCGAAAAAGAGCGTATAATAATAACAAATATAATAACTATAGGGACCAGACTCATATACAAAACAATTACGGCCAGAATAAACAAACCCCGATACATCCAGCTCGCGTCAATAATTTAAACTCCAAGGCGGCCGACGAAAGGAGCATCTCTTCGGAAACCGCTTTCAACCATTGCTCAACTTCGCGGATGGAGACTCCGAATCTAGAAAAGTAATAATAAACGAAGCGAGAAAGCCACCCGCTCACGCACAAAAAAATTCCCATCAGAAACGCGCGCCAACCCTTCCATGTCTTTTAGCCAACAATAAACCACCGACACCGAATGAGAATATCTATGGTAGATATCGGTGCGACGTTGGTACACAAACAGACGAAAATCAACTATCTTCCATATCCGGTACTAGTTCTATACAAAGTCAGAATCATCCTAATTCCCTTATGCAATATCACCCCAAAATTACTAAATCGGATGCTAAGTATAGCACCAAAACGCGTCCTAAAAATTCTAAATCTATGAATAAATCGCATGCTAAATCTACCAAATCGTTTACCAAATCTCATGCTAAACCTACTAAATCTAGCTCTGAATCCCCTAATTCTACTACTAAATCTCTAAAGGGCGATCAGCCCCAACTTACTAAATCTATTACTATATCTAACTCTGAATCCCCTGATTCTACTACTAAATCTCTAAAGGGCGATCAGCCCCAACTTACTAAATCTATTACTATATCTAGCTCTGAATCGCCTAATTCCATTTCTAAATCTCTAAAGAACAATCACCCCCAATTTACCCAGTCTATTATCGAATCAGAACTAAAAAATCAAAAGTCACCGGAGGCGACAGGAAAAGAATTCCGATTCATCGAAGTAGAGGGAGACATTTTTGACTCAGACCCCGAATACGCGCTAGGCCACTGTGTGGCCAGCGATTTCAAAATGAACGCCGGCATAGCCGTGAATTTCAAGGAAAGATTCGGATCTATCAGTAACCTGCTAAATCAGAATGTAAAAATCGGTGGCGTTGCCTCAATCCAAAAAGACAGCAGGCACATTTATTATCTCGTTACAAAAAAATACAGCTCAGATAAACCAACCTATGACAGTCTAAAGGCATCACTGGCGGAATTGTATCGACAAATTCATAGTCACAACGTAAAGAAAATCGCTATCCCCAGGTTAGGCTGTGGTCTAGATCGTTTGGAATGGGAACAAGTTCGAGAAATCTTATGCGAAATATTTGCCAAATCATCCATCGAGATCAAAGTATACCACCTTAGGTCAAACAAACCACGAGAAGAAATTCCCACTTTTGCCATTTCTTCATTAAATGACGTACCGCCGGAAAACCTCTTATACTGTACGTTCCGGGTAGATGGAAACCCTTTAACCCTCCTCGTAGACACTGGGGCAGGTATATCCGTGATTCACAGGAACAAAATTGGTTCAAATTTCCTCGACGCATCCAGTCAGGTGGCCATAGTAGGCATTTCAAGCGCACAATCTCCTATTCAGAGTTACGGGAAGTCTAAAATAGCATTAGATGATTTTCCCAAATTCAATTTTCACGTAGCAAATCTAAATATCGCCGCAGACGGCATACCGGGTATACCCCATACGAGTTACTTTTTGGTTACAAACCTCGCCCCTTTTTCCAATTAAAACCTATCTCCGAATACACTGCCTGCGAATATGTTAAGGACCTGGGAGAAAGACTGAAAATCGCCCGGGAAACAGCCGCACGCAACGTTGAAGCCATGAAGGAAAGGGCAAAAGAAAGATATGACAATAAAATAAAGAACATCGCAAAGTACCATATAGGCGACAAAGTCATGTTACGCACCCCTAATCCGAACAATCTAGAGCCAAAGTGGGAAGGGCCTTATGAAATCATTCGAGCAGGTTTTAATGAAAATTATATCATTAGGAAGTCCGGGAGAAACAACCTAGTTCATGCTAATCGACTTCGACCGTTCACATTACCAAACTAAAGTTTTAGTAAATTTCTATTATTTTTCTCGAATCTAATGTTTTAAACGTCAATATGAACAAATAATTATGTATATCATTTAGTCTATAAATTAAAGGAAAACCTTGTACGGTTAAAACCCTTTAAGGTCTTGTAACAATAAACAAAACAAATCATTATTAAACTAAAATATGTCAGTAAGTCATATGTGCTCGTTTACGATAACCACTCATTTCTACGTTACGTCTTATCAGTTACTCTAT
Organism: Micropterix aruncella; assembly: GCA_944548615.1. Taxonomy (NCBI): domain Eukaryota; kingdom Metazoa; phylum Arthropoda; class Insecta; order Lepidoptera; family Micropterigidae; genus Micropterix; species Micropterix aruncella. The sequence continues at coordinate 14,341,545 of OX155976.1, forward strand.
TATTGAATCAATATCACATAGTATTGCTCACTTGCTGTTTAGGTTAAGATAAACAATCCTCTTTTGTATACACGCTTTACGTGAACAACGATATCCACGAAAATATCGACAGACTAAACATATATTTGAACTCCACATCGAAACTTATTTTCGATATAAAAATAAATGAAGAAGTATCCACCATCTCACTGCAGCTCCTTGAATGGGTAGTCAGTCTGGAGAACGACATTAATGACTGCCTTACCAGTATACTTTTGCGAAATCCAATACAGTACATCCCTCAGTTATAACATTAAAGAAATTATATCAAGAACTACTAAAATCAAACCACCTTAGGACCGGTAAAAGACTAGTCGTGCCAATCACTCTCAATAACATACATGCTTTACTAGAATCATCAGCAATGACCGCTTATGTCTACGCTAGCAAGTTGATATATACGTTAGAAATTCCCCTCATCCAAAATGACAAATTCACACTATATCACCTATACTCCATACCTATCCGACACCTGAACTCATCCTATTTTACCACCATAATACCAGAGCATATGTACGTAGCCACGAATCCAAATGGACAGCAATATATTTCGATAAGCTCACTGGAGGATTGCAAAACTTTTGCACGAAAAAAGAAGGGAGGTTGCAATGGCCTAATTGTCTACGATTCTGCGACACGGCCTTTATGCGAAATTCAAATACTGTACAGCAACTCCGTATCAATTCCAAAGACATACACTACAAGCACCTTCTTAGCCGTGATTAACACCTTTCAGCCACTAACAAGCAATAAATGGCTGTACATACTAAGGAGATGGAATAATAACTTTACCCCCTGATTGTAAAGTCCATACTGGATACGGTACGCTTTCGGCGTTCCGAACAAGCGAAGAGAACGTGACATACCCCATCATCACCCCCGACATCAGAACAGAAGACGATTTCGAAAACGTGAAGAATATAGATGTTCCGCGGTTAACCCCCTTCCGATCAACGAATTGCCATTGGAATTCACTAAGCAAAATCAGACACCACATTGACGAATTCCATAAAGAACTAGAAGAATCTAAATCAAAATCATTTACGCCACGATACCAATCAACATTTTCATGGACTCATCTAGGCATAGGGTTAACTATATTATCATATATACTATGCAAATACTGCAAGATCAACCCTATGAAGATTTGACACCGGCACAGATCACCAGAACACCAAAGCAGACGCATACAAATCTTTAATAATTGTTTCGACCCTTATACCAGCGGACAGGAGACACAAGCAAGCTATACCGATGCCAGACAGAGAGCGACCGACACACGAACACATTTCGGAGGATGAAGACGAAGAAATAACGGCACTAACCACTCAAAGATCAAGCACTAATGCTTCATCTTTATTCTAAGGGGAAAGGTGTTACATATCAAGAGGACACCTTTTTGGACTTTATCTCGTGTATATTAGCATAGTAACGTGCATTGCGTCTTAGAACTATTATTAATTATTATTCAATTATTTAATGTAGATGTCCGAACAAACATGGACGACCAAAGTTTCAATGATAACAATGTAGATTAAGCTTGTATAAAACAGCGGCAATTAATCATATTATTTCATTCTATTATCCTAAGTCGAGACGTTATTTACTATACCTCTGTACATAATCAAGAAATAAAAGAAGTTTGAAGATCTGAAGAGTTTCCACTACACCAATATCTAACACGCTTAGGCACTTACGCGGTCTCTATAACCAAGACGCCATTGTATTGCGACGCTTCCTCTTCCCTTTCATACTGTGGCCAGCGTGGTTGTACCAGTGTGCGTTATGACGAATCGCCTGAAATCCGTGGATGATGAAATCATTTTATTCGCCGATGTTACTTCACTTCTTTTTAGCGATAAAAATAAAGACATTTTGGCCCAAAGAATAAAAGAAACAATAGACAGGCTTAGTATTTGGTTCCAAGCAAATAAATTGTCACTTAACGTAAATAAATCAAAAGCAATATGCTTCTCTTTGCGGCCGTCTGATTCCAATGAAATGGACGTATACTTTGGGTCGACAAACTAGAAAATGTCCCCTCCACTAAATTTCTCGGATTAGAAAATGATCAATAATTACAATGGTCTGATCACTTAAATAATCTCAGTGCAGTGCCATATTCGCCATTAGAAAGGTAAGAAATTTATGAGGGTTTGAAACCGCTAAATCTGTTTATTTTGCATATTTCCACTCCCTAATAACGTATGGCCTTCTGTTTTGGGGAATGGCACCAAACTCAAAAATAATCTTTCTCCTCCAGAAAAGATCGGTACTTAGTCTATATAGAGTCTCTCTAAGAAGTTCTTGTAAGCTGCTGTTCGTAGAATCAGGAATCATGACTCTATTTTCTTCCTACATCTACCAAAATATTATGTACGCTCGTAGACGCCTAGCAGAAGTTCCGGTGAATAGTGATTTTCATCATCACGATACGAGGAATAAATCCAATCTCCACATAAACCGACAGCGACTTAGCAAAGTGCGATACTGTTTTATTCACCAAAATTTGTCCTACTATAATAAGGTTCCAGAGCAAATGAAAAGCCTTGGAGAGGACCAATTTATAAAGATAATTATAAATAATTTGGTAAGAAACCTAATTTATGGTATACCTAAGGGAGTTTGAAAATTCCGAGTTTATTTTCCATGTTGATAATTAGCAAAATTTGTAAAATTTTAAATTAACGGTATTATGATAGCTGACATTCTAATTCTCATATAATTTACTATATGTTTAAAAAATACGAAGGCATATTGCTGGTTTGACAATAAAATTATTTTACGTTGATTATTCTACATAGAATTTGCATTTCTATTTTAATATATTATTCTCTCTTACTTTTAATGACATTAGTGTATTTTTATTATTTGTAAGTAGGTAATATTGAATATAATATTACAGCCATGACAACTATCATGATAGTTATGTTTTTAATAATTTAATTTTGTGACGCATCCAAGTGTAGGAATGCCTATCTACTGGAGTAGTTGATTGTATTGCATTGTATTATATATGTATATGTTTATGTTATGTTTATGTTATGTTTATGTATATGTATGTATGTATGTATGAACACATACATACACGTACATATTACATACACATAGTAAACATACGTACACACACATACACACCCTTACACACAATTACACACCCTTACATACACATATATACACATGTATACACATATATACATATATGCATGTATGCAAGCTTGCATGTATGCGTGCATGTTTTTTATGGATTATTACGTAACTGACAATATTCCTAAAATCAAACGTGGTCTTATTGAGTTTTTCGCTTTACCCTCCTATACTATTTTTTGATAAAACCCCGTGGGAACCTAATGGTTCGAAAGATGATGTTTTTGTGAAGATAGGATGGCATTGATTAGGCGAGTACACGATATAGAAGAGCAAGTATAGGCCGCGCCAAATTTCTCGGCCCCTCGCACACATGCTCATATCCACAGTCCACACGTATTGGAAAAGGGCATTGGTGTTCAATAAATGCAATTCGTGTCATCTTAGCATGTGAAACGTTTAACTTCGCGTTTAAGAACTCTCATTTTTCACAAACCGCCAATCCTCGTTAGACAAAGACACATGTGGTTTTACCTGAGATTCCTTCGAAATGGTATGCACCGCCTTCCGGGCATAGCGGGCGGGTTGGTCGGTGGGCCGGGCAAAAAAACGTTCAATAAAGACAGGTCGAAACCAGTTTCAAAAAGCGACAGGTAAAACGATCACCTGCACGCAGCAGCACCGTGTCGAACCAGATCTCACCGAGAAACGAAAGTATATTATATCTCTCAGACAAGGCAAATATTCCCGATGGACGAATAACATTAGGGATGAGGAGTTTATATCGACACACAGTACAGTCTTTTGGTTCTATAAAAAGATGTTACCTGGAAAGTTTTCCGGGAGTTTTGAAAATGGGTAGTTTTATAGATTTCAATTTGCTCTTCCCGAATTACAACTTTGCTATCTTGTATCTTTGCCGCTCGCGCCGCCATATTGAAAATAAATTATTAGTTTAAAAAAAAACACTAAAAACACGCTTTTATACATGCACGTAAAAACCACATCATCAGACCTTGAAACCTAATCGAGGTCAAAGTTCATTCCAAGACTTTTCTAACAAGTCCAAACACAGCTATGATACGATGTTCCATCATGAAGTTCCAGTTCATATCTTCCGACTCCATCATCAGATCAGTTCGACAGTACCATATTATTGTATTGTCTTCAGACCTACATACAGCTGCCAATTTTCATGACGCTACGATCCTTGGAAGATGGTTAAATTAGTTACCTTAGATTCTATTACATAGTTAGTTAGTTAGAACAACTAGTTAAGCGAATTGACGTTACCATGGAAAAACTTGGTACTTGGTTCCAATTAAATCAATTGTCTCTTAATGCATCTAAATCAAACTCCATCAATTTCTCTCTTCGGCCGTCCCAAAATAATATCTTCAGTATTAGCTATGGTGATAAAGTATTAGAAAATGTTGATCATACGAAATTTCTAGGCATTCATATTGATAGCAATCTGCAATGGTCGACTCACCTAGAAGAACTGAGCAAAAAATTAAGTAGCGCCACATTTGCCATAAAAAAAATCAAATTGTTATGTGGCTTTGAAGCTTCCAAATCTGTCTACTTTGCCTATTTCCATTCCCTATTAAGTTATGGCCTCATGTTCTGGGGAATGGCGGCAAATGTTAAAAGGATCTTTCGCCTACAAAAACGAGCGATTAGAAATCTGTTCTCAATATCTTCGCTAACATCTTGCAAGCAGTACTTCATCGAGTCTGGTATCATGACTTTGTACGCCGCGTATATATACCAAAACATCATGTATACGAGAAAAAATATCGAGACTACCTCAACTAACTCAAATATTCATTCGCATAATACGCGAAATAAAGAGGACTTGCGTCATTTTAAGGTGCGTCTGAGTAAGGTTCGGAATAGCTTTATCTGCCAATCTTACTTATTCTACAATAAACTTCCATTACACATTAGGGGCCTTGGGGAGGTTCACTTTAAGAAAAAGGTACAGGGTATTTTGACTAAAAACCCCATTTATAGCATTGAGGATTTCGACAATATCAATTTTTCGCAGCTCTATTGACCTACCTGACTATTATTATTCCTTATTCTTTTTATTATTGACTATTTTACAATTGCGACTATTATTGACTATAATTATTATTACTGATTTCTTTGTATTTGTGTTTTTTCTTTAAAATATCTTCCCGTATGATAATTTGTGAAATTATCCAATATTTGTTTGATTATTTAGTACTTAGGATTATATAGAAAATTAGATTATATAGAAAATTTTACGAAATTACTTAAGAATTTTGATTGGAAATGTTGGAAAATGTTGTTTCCTCTACATATATAACCTAGAAAATCTGCGCTTGGATGTTCAACGTTCATACCTTGCAATACCGACGTTTATATCTTATACCTTAATAGGTATTTATATTATACTTGTTATTTTTATTACTTTTGACATAACCAAGTGTAGGAACTCCTATCAACTGGTTTAAAATAAAAAAAATAAAAAAAAAAAAAATAAATAAAAAAAAGTTACATACAGGTCGACCTAATAAAAGCGTGTTAAAAATCGATTGTGTCACCCCAAGACTTTCCTGTCAAGTAGCCAGGAACTTGATTTATGATATTTATCTGAATATGAATATCATAAATCCTACCACAACCCTCCAACCCTAACCTAGCGCCACCCTTTAACCCTCGAAAATCGAGTTTCGACTGTTTCGATTTTTCGGCTCTTTGCCTCTTTTGACTTTTTCTACTTTATCAACTTTTTCGATATTTTAGACTTTTTTGACGTTACGACTTTACGACTTTTCGAATTTTGTGTCGGAGATGCTGATATTTATAATCTGGCCGAATTTGAGGGCCATGTTTTTTCAAATATTGTGCCCATTTAAATTACTTAAAAAAGTAGAGCCTTATTGTCTGATTATTTTATATGGTCTTATATCTGTACTTTTAGTTTAAAATGCATAACGTAGATTTAATTTGATTATTTAACATTTTACTGACAATTTGAATATTACGATAAATAATTTTACTACGTATCTTTTCGAATTACTAACTACTTCAAATATTAGGCTTCTATTTTGATTATTTATATTTATAGTTTCACAATCTAGTAGTTAATTCTTGACTACCTATGTATGTTCAGTAAAGAGTAGCAACGAAACTTACTACATAACCCAATTATTTTGACACGTCTAAGAGCGGTCTTTAGCCGTCAATTGGACACGACGAAAATGTAATGTAATAGACAAAATTTTAACTAAAAAAACCGACTCCAAAATTTCGTGTCTGTGCTGTCGACCATTGAGGAGTTCCCTCGTCGGGAGCCAACCCTGGATGGACGGATTTCAACCACAGTCTTTTCAGCTCCTGCCATGACCAAATGATGCCTGTGTGCCGAATTTGTATAATCAAATCGGAGAAAAATGAGTTGGTGAGTTATTTTATCAGCGTGCGCTGACGAAACGGTTTGATATATATTAAAACAATATACAACAAACATATCGGCCTCAAAGAGATCTATAAAAAAGTCGGCGACAGCATATATCCAACTTTTATATTTAAGCTACAGAACCTAACTGCTTTTATGTCTTAAAAAAATAAGAAAAATAATAAGGCAGTGTTTGTTGAAGACATTAGCAATAAAATAACAATTCTTATCCAAATAAATTAATTAATTAGCACGGGTGTTAAATAGAGATAAAATTAGCCATTTACTGTAAGTTTTTAGGTGGAATAGTTATAGAGATACCGAGGTCAGCGCACAACGGAGGGCGGCGCGGGTGGCGAGGAACGAGACTCGTACGTCTACTAGATAGGTAGCGTGCATCTGAGGTCTTGCACTATATATTTAAAGGTAGCGTCTAAAATGGCAAATATACGCCACCCTAATTAAATTAACAAATCTATTTGAAACTTTACGCGAAGCGAAGCCGCGGTCAACAGCTAGTTATATATACATTTACCAACATAAATATTTAGTCACAATACCCTGGTGGTATCGACTTAATCCTCTGGGACTGACGTGGTAGTCTGTGGCGAAATGTATCATGCGTCGTTATTTTTCAAATCCAGACTTCCGCATTCTCAGTACCTTTCTATTGCCAGAAAGGTAATAGTTTCTGGCAATAGAAAGGTACTGAGAACGCGGGAGTCTGGATTTGAAAAATAACGACGCATGCTACGTTTCGCAATTATGCGGTGTCTGTCAGACTACCACGTCAGTCGCAGAGGGTTAAGATAGTGTCACTTGACAATAATCCCATCATGCTGTACTCTATTGTATGTGCAATAAAATTTTTCAAAGAAACAAACAAACAAAGACCCGTATTTCACTGTTGGATACCGAAATAATAGACATTTTAGGGGTCCCAGATTTGAGCCCTGAAGAACACCAGATAATAAGCTTTCAATAAACTTTCTCACTGTTGTTTGCAATAAGTCAACAGTTGGCCATCTGTTTGGCCCTCCATATGAACGTTACACCTTCTATTAGATGACGATGGATGATGATGATGATGCATGTGCATGTGTTTGTACCACTTGCACCGTGTTAAGTGAACAGTCAGGCCACACGCAACGTTGTCAAACTTACACCCGACCCGCATCGCTGCATCTCTTTCACCGCGGTACCGCAAGATGTGTAAGAGGGAGAAAGAGAGAGGAGAGAAGCGCAGATGTCAGGTGCACCTTATATAAAAAGAAGAAGGGGCATATTCGTACCAAAGCCATGTGTTCGTCTTTTTTATACGTTGTTATTTCCATCTATAGCTTATATATCGATGGTTATTCCAGACTGACAACTGGAGATCTAGCTACCTAGCAATCATGACCATGCATAGAGTAAAAATGAGATTCTAATGGTATTTTGTGGCTTGTTCTGAAAACAATCGAACCATGAATTCATTTTGGAAAAAAAAGATTCTTCCATTAGGTTTCTTCCGTGGTTAGGTCGCCTGATTATACATTGTAAGGTACCAGGTTCGATTCCCGGCCGTGGACATTTTCCATTGGGATAAAATTAACGGAATTGCATCAATTCTGCCGATCGAATGTAATAACAAGACACTTACAAACATGCTACACTCACATAAACAATTCATACTAGGGTTGGTTGTAAGACATTGTCGTGTGATAATAAACCCGCCCATTGTGAAAAACCAAAATAAAGAGTAGAAACAAACGAACGAACAAGATTAATTAATAATCGATGGTGATGATGAAAACAATTCTGATCGACTGAATTTAACAAAATATTTTCTTTTCTCACAGGTAAGCGATCGCTGAATTGACAATGGAAGTTTCTCATATGGAGTTGTGGTATGTTTTTTATTTTTTATTTTATTTTTGTTAAAAACATACAGCATAAAAATATAAGCATAATATATTATAACAGTAGTAAAGCCAATGATGTTTTAAATTATTTGCTATATAAGGATTACAAAATATGCTAAGCAATACAATACAAAGAAAACCAAAAACAATTTAAAACTAATAGTTAAAATCGCTGTGTGCGAGTATATGGGTGTTGGTGGGTGTTTGTAAGATGGAGAGCGTGTATGTGTGCGTGTGTGCGTGTATGTATGTGTGTGTGTATCTGTAGTGCGAATGGGCTTGTGAGTGCTTGTATGTGCATGCTAATTCAATCCGATCTGATAATCAGATTTTCACGTACCTCCTTAACAAAGGATCGACTATTTTGATGGTTTAATACAGTGGTGCCCAACCGGTAGCTCGCGGGCACCTGGTAGCCCGCGACCTGTTTTCTAGGCGCCCGCGAACAAAATCGGTTAAGGAATACGCAATATCGTGAATTTCATTCGTGGACGAGTGTTGAACCATCGTCTTTTCAAAGATTTGCTGACGAATTGGACAGTGAACATGGGGATTTGATCTACTTCGCAGAAGTAAGGTGGTTCAGTCGTGGTAAAGTGCTGACAAGATTTGTTGTTTTAATGACAGAAATAGAAATACTTTTGCAATCTAAAGATAGCTACGAAGAAAAACTCGATGATAAAGTATGGCTGGCCGACTTGGCATTTCTAACTGATGTAACTGCGAAACTAAAGAAACTGAACGAAATTCTACAAGGAAGAGAAAAACACATATCAGACATGATGAGGGCAATTTCAGCATTCGTAAAAAAAATCGATCTATGGAAGAGGCAGTTAGAGGAGAAAAATTTTCAACATTTTCCTTCGTTTACCTACTCTTCTTTTGGACGCTGAATATCTTGTGGAGTTAAACCCAGTTAAACCTGTGGAGCTGTTTCACCAGTTAAAATCGGAATTCCAAAGGCGTTTTGACAACATTATCTGTACAGAACCTCTGTTTATTTTTGTCAAAAATCCATTTATCGATAGCGATGTTTCACAACTAGCTTCGTTGATGGAATCCCATTGCTTCGTTAATAAAGCGGAAGTTGAATTAGACATTATTACACTTCGCAGTGATATCACCCTTAAAAGCACAGACAATAAAAGCGAAAGCGGTCCATGGGCTGGAAAAAATTTCCAGCTCATGGACCCTGTTAAATACAAAACTATGCTCTCATCATTAAAGCATTTTTTGGGTCAACATATCTATGTGAACGTGCTTTTTCTCAACTAAAAGTAATTAAAACCAAATACAGAAGTATGTTAACTAACGAACACGTCAAAAATTGTATGATTTTGGGTTGTACAGAAGATTACCAACCAGACTTTAAAAAGCTTTCTAAAAATGTGAACAGCCAAGTAGGTATCGCATTAGCTTTTTGCTGTTCCTGTATAATATACAGTGTATGTATATTATGTTTGAAGTGTAGTATGTGTGTCATATTAACATAATAAATAAAAAGTGGTGTAATTGTATAATGTAGTTTCCTTTATATCCCTTATGTTTTTTTATCAACTCGGCGGAGCCCGCGTGGCATATTGAGGTTTTCAAAATAGCCCTTGGAGCAATATCAGTTGGGCACCACTGGTTTAATATGTCAATATCGTTAAAGCCTACATTGAATGCACGCATAACGCGCGGCAATAATGAATTGGAACCAATGATTGGAACCATAGAAGAACCCCGGTCCTATGAACGCCGGTTCTCAACGCCGGTTCTAAGAAGACCTTCATATATTATATATAGCACATATATTCTACATAGCCCCAAAATTATATAATTCCCTTAGTGAAGACATGAAAAATTATCCTAACATAAAAATATTTAAAGCAAACCTTAATAGATGGCTACTTAACAAGGGATATGTAAAATCTGATCAACTTCTTTGCAACGCACGACAATTTATTTAGTATCACTTATGAAAATGAAAAATACCTTTATTGTACTAACAAAAAAAAAATACATGGGTAAAAAAAACTTAAATTCTATTTTAACTTAGTACAAACGGCGGGCTTATCGTTTCACGATTTCTTACAGCCAACCGTGTAATATTAAATAAAAGTATCAATACAGCTCACATACATAAACATATACACATAAATATACATATACATACATCCAAATATACATACATAAAAAATATAATTTTTAATATAATATATGTATATTATAATAATAAATACATAGAAACTACAGATAAATAATAATAAAAATAACTGCTTATATAAAATGATAGATATTACAAAGTTCTTATGCTTCTATCCAGTCAACAACCCAACGAAAGGGGGAAGGGGGGAGGGGATAGGGGGAGGGTTGGTTCTTAGTTGATATTTTGAGGGAGAAAATGTTTTTTCTATTTATTCTTAATTAACTTATCTATTTTTCTTAATTAAATTTTATTAAATTACAACTATAAATGTATATATTTATTACATAGCTATATTTTTTATAAAATTGGTATATTTATGTGTATATACAGGTGGTGGGTCCAAATAATTTATTTTAAAAAAACACTTCATTTCTTAAAATTGCATAAAAATATGCACATCTAGAGACGGGCCAAATTATCGCCTAGTTAGATGTGCTATTGGCGTAAAGGTCATGTAAGATGTGTTAAACCTCCATATATTAATTATTAAATAATATTTATAATTATTATAAGATTACATGACCTATGAATGAACTGTATACCTAATCCTATGTACCTAATTAAATAAATAAATAAATAAATATTTCTTAAATAATATTAATTATTTTTAGATTTTTATAGATTAACGATTTAGAAATATAAATAAGGAAAAAAATAGCCTCAATGTTTTAATTTCCCGTTTTTATAACACCAGTAGCGGTAACATCAAAACTGTATAATTTACGAATACAGTTGCGATCAAAACGATCTAAATATTCAGGTTTCAATCAAAACGATCTAAAAGAACATTTGTTTTTTTTGTTATGTCCCATTCTTGCAATGAAAATTTATTTGGGAATGCTATATCTTATACAAATCAGCCAAGGTATCGACTAAAAAAATCAAAATATACAAATAAACAAATGTAAGTATGCTATTTAGTTTTTACCTCTCCTGTAAAATTGAGGTCAACGCTTTTAGATCGTTTTGTTCGCGACTCCTCAAATCACAGATTGACGTAACCTTGACGCTTGACCACAACTGAACGCGCCACACACCGCATAACGGGTTTCGATATTATAAATTCTCACACTGTCATTGTCTCACTCTCAAATAAACAGCGTAAAAAACGTAATTTTCGTCGGATCGTCGACCCCAGGATAATGATTTTCCTCAATAACTGTATCTGTGCGAATCCTTCTACGCAATTTCGTGACAAATGCTCAAAAAAGCACAGTTAGCCCCAGTCCAGTCCAATTTCGTCATAGCAATTATCCGCATGCTCGTGTTTGCTGCTGCGGTGGTTGAGTGGTTGCGATATGGAGTGGCGGTGCCAGCCGGCCGAGATTCGACACTAGCAGAGTCCATTCCGAAGTCCATTTACCGAGGAGAAATTCCACCCTTTGTGAGGCCTCTGTCTTCGACTTCAATCAATCCGGGATACACTCACAATTCCATTACACAGAGCCCGATGCATAGTGGTTAGGTCGCCTGATCTCACATTGTAAGGTCCCGGGTTCGATTCCCGGCTGGGTCATCATTTTCGTTGGGATCAAATTAACGGAATTGCATTTTCAATTCTGCCGATCGAATGCAATAACAAGACACACACTTACAGACATGTTACACGCACACATATATACATATAACACGTCATAGTAGGGGTGGTTGTAAGAGATTGTCATGTGACAATAAACCCGCCCATTGTGACATTTTCACAATAAAGAGTATAAACAAACAAACAAACAAACATCACTCTTCTGTTTACATGTACTCTTTTATCTATATAATTTTTCATTCTCTCACTACCAGATTTGGCGAGATTTCTCCGTCCTTGTAGTCACAGTTGAGTTCGCATACGCGGTCCTCTCCCTTACCTTACGTAGCGGTGATTCAGTGTCTACCGAATTTATCGCGGACCACGGCGTCCTTTGCCTGGCTGTTTACCCAGTAACGGATGGGGGGCGTTCAAGTATTACGTAACGCATTTTTAGAAGATTTTTGACCCTCCATCCCCCATGTAACGCGCCGTTACGTTTTTCTGTACCCCTCCCCCTTTCTAAACGTTTCGTACCGCCCAAGTGATCATTTTTACCTAAAAGTCAGAACAGAGTACCGGAAAGTCGCTACAATACCTTTGTTATTATTTTAATCGCGTTTGCAATCAAGTAAGTAAAACAAGAGATTTCTAACTCGCAATACATGCGTATATTGTTTATTTTATTTATTCATATTGTTATTTAATAAACAATCACACATAATGTAATAAACATTTGCTTACGTTTAAAATATGGCAAAATTGGTTCAAATTTGTCCTAATAAACTTTTACTACTAATCTTACATTAAATTATGCCGTTTTCCTGACTTGGCCCTGTCCTTACATACATTTTTGGCTTCATCCACCATTGTTCTTCTCATGCATTCTCTTATTTTAGCTGTTTTTTTTACTAATAAACTCTTTTTAAAAAAATACCAATGGTACGTAACGCTTTGTTTAAACCCCCTTCCCGCCCCTGTAATGCACCGTAACGTTTTACAAGACCACCCCCCCCCCTCAAATTGCGTTACTTAATACTTGAACGTCCCCTAGCTGATTGGTCGTTTTAAGAGCAGATGCCATGAGATTAAGAACCACCCCCGCTCTATAGGAAACAAAGCAGTTTCCAGGCTCCCCCGGTTATTAGTCGGAATGCACAGTCGATTGGCTTACGTCGCACGGTGCCCAATGCCAGGGGAGCTGGCCCACAGGCACAGAGTCCTACCAGGGCTCGCACTTCTGAGCGAAGCCTACCGGATAGGTGCTGACCTGTGAGTTGGACCGACCCTAAACACATGGGTTATAGTGGCCTAACTGCACAGGGCCCATTAGCTCCCACGTGCAGTAGGGAGGTGTCGACTACAGCGAGCGAACCCGTCACCCCAGGCTAGTATAACGACATGTGATCGTTCTTTCAGCCGTGGGATGAACGTAGAAGACTTAGAGACAAGACAATCTACCGTCTAGCTCCGCTAACATGTCCGTTAGAGGCCAACGCCTTACGGCGAGGCACCAGGAAAGGTAACCAGCGGGCAGCCTCGCCCTTTAACTACCAGTTTTGGTAGGATGTTTCCGTCTAGTGTTAACCTTCAGGATACCTCCATCCTCCCGGCTGGTTACAGGTCCGAAGTCGCTTACGCGGCCTCTACCTACTGTATTACAGCGGTAATTCAGTTTGAATTTATCGCGGACCTGAGCGTCCTTTGCCCGTAGTGCCACACGGGATCGGGTGGCTCAATGTCATTTCAAGAGTGGCATGACAGTAGGTCAATATCCACCCTCGCTGCTTAGGAGACAGTTTATTTTAATAGTCTCCAGACTCTTTCTGGAGTCCAGTGTGCATAACCGATTGGCGTCGCCGTACGGTGCGCAAACTGTCCAGTAGCGCCGGGATGCAATCGCACGAGGAGAAACCGGTCCACCAGCTTTGAGGCCTGAGACACGGGAGTCTTACCCGGAGTAGCCTTCCACTCGAGGAGGCTTCTGAATAGGAGCTGAATCGTGAGCTGAGCCGATCCGAGAACGAAATGGACCCTGTGGCCGAAGCTGCACGAAATCGTTCGCTCCCACGTGCAGGCAGTGTTCAGTAATTCGTCTCTTCGAGGAGGCTGCCAGATGGGAGTTGTACCACGAATTGGGCCGTTCAACGACACAAATTGGCCATCGTGGCTCGAGTTTCGTGGTGTTTGGCGAACGGACTGGCAACTCCGATCGCGTCGCGGTGCGCGGAGAGATCCCAGGTGTGGTGTCATTGCCCCCCTCCCAGCCCCCCGCAGCTTAGTCCAGCCAACCATCACGCCACGCCGTCACGCGTGCCTGCCTTCATCTGTCGACGATTCCCACTATTTTCCGCGCTGCCTTAATATACTCGGCCTACTTACTAACTTATCCCACTGGGTACGCAACCGCGAGCACTGTGAACAGGTGGGCATGGGAACAACTAGAAGGAAATATGTAAATAGCCAGGCCTGGTGACTACTGGCGTTGAATATATGTATTATTAGATTCCTCAACTCTTTAGTACGATTTGGCAACACTTTTGAAACGACGAAATGTAGCCTCGTCCCCTAACTACCAGTTTTGGTAGGATATCTCTGTCTAGAGTTAACGTTAAGAGTTCTGGTGATGGGATCCATGAGGAATTAAGGGAACTCCTCAAATATTATCATAAGAAGTTGAAAATTCACATGTTGGTTAAATTCCTATGACAATGCATTTTTTTATGGTAAGCATGACCTGATTCTACACCCAGGGTTGGCTCCCGACAAGGGGACTCCTCAACGGTCAACAACACAGACACGAAATTTTGTATAGGTACTCATTCAGTTATGATAGCCCGTTCTAAGGTTTACCATGACATAGCAGCTGCACCCAGAGTTGGCTCCCAACGAGAGGCATCCTCAACGTCCAACAGCACAAAGTCGAAATTTTGTAATGCATTCAATTACGACAGCCCGTTCTAAGTTTCACCAAGACAGGACAGCGGTACCCAAGGTTGGCTTGCGACGAGGGAACTCCACAACGGTCAACAGCACAGACACACAATTTTGTATTCGTTTTCAATTATGATAGCCAGTATCATGACATGACTGCTGCGTTTATTAAAAAAAATATATATTTAAGAATTAATTATTATAAAACATTGATTTGCTTACAAAAATAACAGGAACCGAATGGTAAAACCTTATCCTTTTGCTTATTTGATTCTGTCACCCAACTGGTACTAGCCCGTTCTAGGGTGGACAGGACTCTAATATTACAATCAATTATGTACAAGTTTTAGTAAAATGTTAATAACACTAAATTGCCCTAAAATGTGGTTCTCAAAAAAAAAAAAATATTTTATCTTCTATACTAATATTATAAAGAGGTAAAGTTTGTGAAGTTGTAGGAAGTAATCTCTGGATCTAATGAACCGATTTTGAAAATACTTTCACCAATAGAAAGCCACGTTATTTGTGAGTGCCATAGGCTATATATTAATCCGAAAAATGAAAAGACTTTTTCGTGCTAGTCGGATTTGCAAAGTAAGTCGGAGAATAAGCGGTTGAGCGAAAACGTTTCTAACTAACGCTGCCTTAACGATGAGAATATATGATTAAGTTCTAGAGAAAAGTTGCAGCGCTTGATAATGCCTACAAAAAAGTCAGCGACAGCATATGTCTAACTTTTATATTTAAGAGGCCGTGTACGAAATCGATGTGGGCCGTGATACCTTTATAATTAATGGTATAATATAACTATAGGTAGGTAGGATTTTCGGAGCCAAAGAGATACGTCCACCCTTTGGAAGCGCTCGGCGGGGACTAGCTGACTTGAGGCGTGAATCGTATCATAGGCGAGTATCATAACGCGAGAATTAGATTGTTTTAAAAGACTTTATTGCCAATTTTAATTAATGTTTTGCATTTTTTTTGAGGAAATAGATTGATATTGAACTAAAGTTTATTTCTGTTGTTTTTATTTTATGAACGAGAGTTCTAAAAGGCCAAAATCAAAAGCATTTCTTCGCCTATTTTCTAAAAAATTTGACAAAGTTAAATATTTTTTTTATCAACAAGTTTATATGAAAGTAGTAAAAAGTGATTCACTTATTATATAGAGGACTTTCACAACAATACATTGTAATTTTTTTTATACAGTTTAGATGTTAAAACGATTCGTAAATATGTTATATTCTAAACCTCTTACAGCAAAAATTCACAAACAGTCGCCGGTTTAAGGTCAATTAATCAAAATTCTATAATAATTTTCCAAAAAGTAGCTCATTCATTAGACAATAATATAAATGATCTTTTATGTTGTGCAATAAAACTTATAGAAAAACAGTATTTTAACCCTAAATTCACGTCTGCAAAATTACGTAAATTCACGAAATGCGCAAAATTTCGTGTACGGCCTCTTAAGTCACACAAAGTAGTATTTTATATTAAAAAAATAATTTAAATCGTTATGTCATTTTTATTGGTCATATCAACAATTATGAATTCATATCAAAATAAGTAAATTTATGGTCTCAATTGTTTAAAACAAAAGACTTCCCTTTTACTGCATATAATTTCCGTTTTACTGCATAAATAGTTAAAGAGATAATACGCTCACAAATAAGACACTCACAAGAAGACACTCACAAATAACGGTATTATAGTCAATTTGGCATGCAAATACATACATACATTTACAGTAAAAATATAACTCTTCTTTTGGCAGTCAGGAAATAAATCATAGCACTCAGTACTAACCGAACCACACTCATAATTTCATAACAGGTAAAAAAGTTTTACCGCCCAACGAAGTGGGCACGGGTCAGCTAGTAATAAATAAAATGCAATTCCATTATATAATCGGCAATACATATAATACAAAATTCGATTATATAGAGAAGGAGAGTGGCTTTTTGTGTCGGAGCTGTTTTTTTTTTTTGCTGAAATTTTGTCTAATATTTGTATCTGTTGCTATGATTTTTGAGAAATAAAGAATTTAAATTTGAATGATGACCTGCCTAAATGGGGTCCACAAACGTGGATCCACATTTACATTTCACGCATCCCCACTTATTTTCTTACTGGCATGGACCCCTGCAATTCGAAATCGACCCCTGGGTATCCATATATACTACTTTGGGAATCACTGGTCTAGATCAAACCTCCATAGCGGTGGGTTATGACCATTGTTTAGGCCCGCGAAATATGCGATTTATGGGCTCGGTTCTAAAGTGGAACGCGAGGCGAGCTTCTACGATTGTTTTCGTCGGATGTACGATGTCAATCTTTCTGTCACCTCGCTCAATACAGTTAGTGAGCGATCACCAATTCGACGCTATCTATGTAGGTGATCTCATTTATTTCCACCTTAGATAACAGTCACTTTAATACTTATACTCAAAATAATAAATAACCACTCATGAATAAAATAAAAACGAATTCCCTGCTCGAAGTTTGTGAGTATAAACTGGGTCTATCCATGTGAATGTACACCACATGTGTCAAAAATAAAAGTATAAAATGAAGTGTCAAATTAATGTTAAACTGTGGCGACACTAAACAACTCTATACTTCTTTGTTCTATAAGTTGAATGTTTTATAAGTTCCCCAAGAAACTTGACATATTTGAAAAATAGTGCAGTATTTAAATAAAATAAATTATATTAGTAAGATAGCAAGTTTTCAGTTTTTTAGACATTAAAGGACAAGATATCTATACTAATATCATAAAGAGGTAAAGTTTTTGACGTTGTAGGAAGTAATCTCTGAATCTGCTGAACCGATTTTGACAATTCTTTTACCAATAGAAAGCCACGTTATTTGTGAGTGTCATAGGCTATATATTATTCCGAAAAACGAAAAGACTTTTTCGTGGTAGTCGGATTTTCAAA
Organism: Micropterix aruncella; assembly: GCA_944548615.1. NCBI lineage: Eukaryota > Metazoa > Arthropoda > Insecta > Lepidoptera > Micropterigidae > Micropterix > Micropterix aruncella. The sequence continues at coordinate 14,359,588 of OX155976.1, forward strand.
GTAAGTCGGAATAAACGGTCGAACGAAAACGTTTCTAACGAACGATGAGAGATAAATGATTAAGTTCTAGAGAAAAGTTGTAGAGCTTGATAATTTCTACAAAAAAGTCAGCGACAGCATATGTCTAACTTTTATATTTAAGTCACAAAAGGTAGTTTTTTATATTAAAAAAAATAACTACATATAATTTCACTTTTACTGCATAAATGGTTAAAGAGATAAGACACTCACAAATAAGACACTCACAAGAAGATACATACATACATATGCAGTAATAATATAACCCTTCTTTTGGCAGTCAGGAAATAAATCATAGCACTCAGTACTAACCAAACCACACTCATAATTTCATCACAAGTAAAAAGTTTTACCGCCCAACGAATTGGGCACGGGTCAGCTAGTTGTAATATATATAGACGGTAGTGTGTCACATATTTAAAAAATAGTGCAGTTTTTAAATATAAGTAAATTGGATTAGTAAGATAACAAGTTTTCAGTTTTTTTAAGACATTAAAGGACGAAATATTGTATTATAAAGTGATGGTTGTGTAAGTCACATATAGTTTCCATAATAAATATTTCAATTTTAATACAATGTTTTATTATTCGTAATTTTCTTAAAGCTAAACTCTTGTATTATCATCAAATACACAAAAGTGTAGTCTATGGATCCAAATGAGGAAGAATTTCAAGATCCAATGATGGTCCTGTATTTGATTTCCTTTCTGGTAGTGTGAGTCACATCAGCTAATATTCTGAATTTTCTCACTCAATATATTGCTATTTCGAATAAATCTTTTGTGTACCGAAAAAATACATTATCTATTAACATTTAAATTTAAAAACAAAAGTAGAGGCGAATGCGAAAGGCAGCTCATGGAAATTGTGTCTTTAAATAATAAAAAAATAAAAGTTTTTGCGATGATTTATTATTGTTTATTTATATATTATTATATAAGTATATATAAAAATTATATAATAAATATAGGTATATACGTTTTGTATATATGTATGTGTGTGTGTATGTGTATATATGTATGAGTGTGTATTTATATATAAATGTATCTATTGATTATAATGCCTATGTAGGTAATTATCCTTTTTTTACCCTTTTATTATTACCCCTTTACTAACTAGTAGTAGTAGATAGAGCGGAGGGCTTGTTTCCAGCCCTTGATATCACCTAGATCTGTAAGGTCTTTTGTAACTACCCACTGTGTGGTTAGGTCAGTGGTCAGCTAGTAGCCCGGTACTTCTTACCAGTCCAAGTAGATCACTGACCTTCAAGTTGTCCTCTTTGTCCACGTTGTCCACCTTTACTAACTAAGATTAGATGTCTTTTTCTTCAAATTTTCTTAAGAGCCCGTTCACATATTTTTTCCAGAAAGGCAAGAAAAGTGGATTTTTGGCGTTCTAATTCCAAGAAATAAAGAGATTTCTACAAACTTTAATTACTGAATTACCTGGACCATTTCTTGATGTTGACCATAGCGCCCTTTAATTTTAGATGTAACGAATATTATTTACTTATTCAGCCCATTTTCCGAAAGTCGTTATTCGTAAAACGCTCGGAAGGCAAACTTTGAGCTCCTTAATATAGTAATATCACTACAACGAAAACCGTATACTATTTTTTTTTATGTCCGTCATGTATTCTTGATGTACACTACGGCTTTATTTTTTCGTTTTTTGACCACATATCCAAGGTATACATTACTTACAATTACACAAAATTAAAAAAAATCTTCCTGTATCATTCTAATTTTCTCAGAAATAAAATAAGATTCTTATATAATACTTATACTATATTAAAGTTCACTCTTTTAGCAATACGACATAATATAAATTATTGTCATTAGAAAGGACAAAACACTGCAAAAAACAATTAGAAATTGTGTATATATTTGCTTGCGCAAGAGAAGAGCGCTCAGTGCCGCGGTTTTTCTCCCAGGGTTGAATAGTTATTTATTTATTTATTTATTTATTTATCCTATCTTTTATAGTTACATCCAAAAAAAAATGCGTTCCTTTTTTCAACTCATTTTAAAAGAATACCTACGCTATTTTGTAATACGGCTCTTAATTATGTTGCTAAAAATTTTCATTATTTTAACCGAAAATTTATAAAAATGTGTACTCTGTAACAAATATAAGAGTGGTATCACTCCAGAACAGACTGTAGTCTAGTGGAGCTGATAAAATCCATCAAATCTGTACTTTCTTTGCTTCGTAAACAACGATTAAGTATTTGCTCTTTTTTACACTGTATTATTGATGTCAACATTGTAAACTTTTATTTTGGATTTAAATAAATTAATAAAAATAAATGCAAATATATTAATTTCTATGTTATAAGGCTATAAAGTTGGAATGTATTCTCACATGTAGTGTGAGTCACACATGGACAGACCCAACTACAGTATTGTGCAAATTAATGGAATCATAGGAAATTGTTCTAGTAAAATCGTATATTGCTTGTAAAATAATATTTTTACAAAACGATACAACTTATGTTACACTAATTAAAAGGAAATATGTCCGCCTTCAGCTTCAATAACTGCTTTTACTCATTTTGGCATGGACTCCAACAGTTTTTGCCTTTTTTCTGAGATCATCTCATCCCGATACCAAACCTGAATAACCGCTTCTATCATCTTTGTTTTTGATGTGCCGTCGTTTTTGCACAGTCTAGCTTTGCAAATGGCCCATAAATTCTCAACAGGGTTCAGTTTAGGTGAATTCGCGGGTTAATCTAGAATAGTTATCTTCTTGTCCTGAAAATATTTCATCATTTCTTTCGACTTGTGGCAGGGAGCAGAGTCCTGTTGAAGAATTGCTTCTACTTCACTGTACTTTTCAAGCTCTTTATTCAAATGCTATTCCAACATGGATTTGTATTTTTGGCTGTCCATAACACCATCGATTGGCACCAAAGTTCCAACCCCCATGTATGAAAAACACCCCGAAAACATTTTTTTGACTGGATGTTTTACAGTTTGGTCAATACGAGCTGGAGTAATTTGTTCGTTTGATACCTCCTAACGAATTTAGACGGCTGTTCCTGAACTATGAAGTGAGTTTCATTTGTAAATAAGACCTTTTCCCAGTATTTTGCAGTCCAGTTTGAGTATTTTCTGATCCAGAACAGCCTCTGTTTCTTCATAATTTTGTTTGTGGTCGATTAGTTCTCCGGCCAGATTCCAAAAGTCTTCTACTGACGGTTGAGTCATGTATTGCTACGCCTGATGCTGTTAAGTCTTGTTGCAGGTCGTGACTTGTTTTTCTTAGGTTCAACTTGCTATTTCGAAGCAAAAACTATCATCTCTTGGTGTCGTGTTTCTTTTTCTTCCACAGTTGTTCGATATTTACACCTCAGCTGATACCGTGTCCCTTTTACGTTTTAAAATCTTGCTTTCTGCTGCTTGACTCACTGCACACTCCCTAGAAATGTCTCTTTGTGACATAGCCGTGGGTTCACTCAACGTGACAATCTTTTCACGCTTCCTTGGCATGATATCCATCATGAAAGTTCGACTGCACAAACTTACTAATTATTCGATATACAGCTTTGAATGACAAAGAACAAAAACTTAGAAAATAACATTCCGAATAGCAACTTCTAACAACAGGGAGATAATTATATGTGATGTTTTAAATGCTTTGACGTCTATCAAGTAACATTAAAGTGTTGCAATATGCAAAAAAAAAAAAATCAGCATGATTCCATTAATTTGCACAATACTGTATGTTGCTTGAACCACAGTAGACGGAAAAGGAACAGTAGGTTAACTCGAGCCTGTCCTTGAAATAAATACCTACACTGCGCCGAGCCACCAGGGCTGCCACATCACATAAACAAATATAGAGTTGTGAATTACAACGGGCGAACCAGTCACCTCTGGAAGTGAACGCAGAAGACTTGGACAAAATAGTCCACCGTCAAGCTCCGCCACATACCCGTAAAAGGCCAATGCCTTATCCGTGAGATAACAAGGTATGTTACCATAGGGCTTACACTCACGCCCTTACTTCCAATTGCGACCAGATTACTCCGATCTCTCGACTGGTTACGAGTTTGAGCTCGCTTGCGCGGTCCTCTCCCTTACGAAGCGGTGAAACGGTGTATACCGAATCTATCGCGGACCACGGCGTCCTTTGCCCGGCTCTTCACCCAGAATCGGGTGAAGATCCGGGCAAAGGCCGTAAGGTCCGCAACCACCCGAACTCTATAGGAAACAGTACTGCTTCCAGGCTCCCCCGACTGCCAGTCAGAATGCACAATCGATTGGCTTACGCCGCACGTACGCAGACCGCCCAGGAGCCCCAAAAGGTTTACTCCTAGGGGAAACTACCCCTAAGGCCAGAGTCCTACCCGGGCTCGCACTTCATGCGTGGAGGCCGCCGGATGGGTGTTGACCCGTAAGTGCGACCAACACCAACCCTGAACAAAATGGGTCTTCGTGGCCTACTCAGCAAGGGTGGGTCCATTAGCTCCCACATCACATAAACAATTGATATGTGGTGACTGGTGACCCCATCAGAGCAGAAATGTAAAGTAGCAGTCGTGTAAAGGGCAGTTGTGTTAAAAGTACCGAGCGATCAATTTTTCGCACTATTCACTTCTGTATTCTGTTTTGGATCGACCAATAAACTTAAATCATAATACAGCTTACTCCATAGCAGTCAGCCCGTTTTGAACGGGCCTTTTTTTAGTCAACAATAAAGAAAAATGGTGGAGGACGCGTCGAAAGCGCACGCTAATGGCTATTTTAATAAAGAATGTGATTCATTCTGACTCATTGTCACATTCAACTCTATCTATAATAGTAAGACCCGCATATTTAGTTAGGGACCGCGAGCCATTCATTGTTCACAAGCGTAATATATTTGGAGCCCACATCCAATGTTACCTCTTTAGAAGGGGAGGGGGCGGAGCTATCTCATAAGTAGGGGGGAGCTAATGGACCCGGTTGCAGTTTGGCCACTAAGACCCAATCGTATAGGGTCGGTCAATTTAAAAAAAAATAATTTAGACAACCTACTGCAACCTATCGAGGTTGTATTGCTTCAAACGCATACTCAAAGAACACATTGACATGTGCTTATAGAATTCTCTCGTCTCCTCCCCCTTCCCTGTGTCATTATAGATTTGTGAGGGACCACCCCTCACAAGACTCCGGGTTTATTCGGTGTGAGGTGGTGGTATCAACTTACGAGTTATCTCCGTATTTAAAGGCGGTTTTGAATGAAGTAGAAGGAATTTATTGATCGAAGGTTTGAATATTGCCAGTTATAACGCTTGCCGAAGTAACGAGTGCCCGGATTACTTTATCGAGACGCGAGGGTTGCGCGACGGTGGTTATGTGGGAATAGTGGATGAGGATTGTGCGTGTGCTCCTAGTATCTTGTACTGGGCACGGGTCGAGTCTGTGGGATTGCAGACTGATGCTTCGAGACTCAGGGAAAATGAGGAAAGGAAACCAAGGAGCCGGATCTGTTGAGCGACCTCGTAAGAGGGGTACCGGATATGCCGTCGCAACCTTGGGGGAAGGTGATCACTCGGAGAATGATAATTTGGTTGCTTTTTCGCCGGTTTAAATAGGCCGTGAACTGATGCAATCCGAAAATATTCCGAGTAAAAGTATTGTTTCATCGTGCTGATTCATAGCTACACGAGTCAAAATAATAGCTGAATTGTGTCAGTGGATTTCACTGAAAGTCGATGCATTTGTTGATCGCATGTAATGGACTTAAGGTCCGTTACAGATTTATTGCTTTTTTAAAGTTACAATTTATTTTTAATTTTGGTGCTGGATATAAATGTAAGATACATTTGATACGAGGTTTAATGTGTTTTTAATAATGGTTTTATCTTATTTGTGCCGCAAAACATTTTTTCCCATTAGGTTACGGTTAGCTGTAAAATGTTGCTTTGATACAATTAACTCACCGATTTGTTTCGCGTTAAGTATGATTATTATTACTATTCTCAGTTGTTTAGTATATGCTAAAAATAGCATACACGAGTGTACGCTTAACATGCACGTACATGATCACGACACTCGTAACAAAGCCAACATAGCCCTCCCCAAAGACCCTTTGACTATGATCCAAAAGTCATTTGTGTATTTGGCCTCTAACCCATCAAGACAGTAACGTCCCGAATCGGGTATGATGTATCGGGTATGATGTAGTCAATGCTCAGTAACGTCCCAAAACGGGTACGAGCGCGGCGCAACAAACCGCGCTCTCAACGAACTGAATTTACACCAAAATAACTGTGCAACCACCCCCTGTTAGATATATGCGAGAAAGACGGATAAATTCTGTATTGTACAATTATTCAGTCGTTCTCTTCACAGTCTAGAATCCCTAATATAATTGTTTGTATTCTGGGGGCACTTAGTCGAGTGCTGCCATTGCTCGGATGTAGCTTCTCTTCAGATATATGTATGAAAATAAATAAAACGAACTAATAGATTAGGTAAAGCATGAACGTACACAAATGTTTTTACAATTTCTATATAGGGTTTCGTATTTTGAGATAAAACTCGATATCGCTGAATAAGTGAGTTTTTTCAGTTCTCCAAATTTCTAATAATTATTCATAATTGTCTAATTATTTTACAAAATGAGGTTTTAATGTTTTATATTTCAAATTTCAATGCCATCATTCTACAATTCTTATTTTCATGATCAATCAAGTAGTTTCTTTCTTATGATCGTTTTTCTAAAGTGCTATATTGTTGACCTTCAACTCTCAGAAATGACAGGTGACTGCCAAGATTTACACCCGCTGCTTGAGGGGTTAAACTGTTTAATATCATACGAGATTTAGAACCAAAAATATTCGAATATAGAGTTAAAATGGCTCATCACACATGCTAAGTATAAGATAGACGACCTCGAGGAAATATTACAATACCTTTAATATAGGGTACTTATTCATTATGAAAAATAATATATCTCTAACATAACTCTATTATTCTTATGCTAAAACATACGAGGTAAACATCAATAAAAAGTTGATAATATTTGATTATCCATTATGATTATAGACATTATTGAGCATTCATCTTTTATTTTGTCTGACTTTTGGTTATTTTTTATTTCTGATTTGACAAAAAAAGTAATTATTTGTTACATTTATATTTTGATCATTGTGTTTTAAACAATTAGGATTATGAGATATCCAACTGTATTTGCAATTTTGGATGATTAAAAGACTATCGACTATTGACTGTATTATTTATTTATTTATTGGTCCAGAAAAAAATTACACCGTTAGCACCTAACATAGATTGTGTTGCTCCTAACTAGGCAGAGCCTGTTCTAAGGAGAACACCAATACAAATGATTATAAACTACATAACTTCCAAAATAAAAATAAAAAAAAATAATCAAATCAAGTTAAAATGAAATTCTCACTACACCAAAATAATATTAGAACTATAAACAAGTAATACTAAATAATAATGTATAATAATAATCATAATATATAATAGCAATAATAAATAATCATTTATAATAATAACTAATAATATATAACAATTAGTAAAAATAGGTATATAAAATATATAAAAAATAAATATATTTATTTATTTTATACATAATAATAATAATTTTAAATGCTAAGACGCAAATGCAGTCCCACTACACATAGATTATAAAAATATTACCTACTCGTTTCAAAAAATCGCCCAAACAAACGGCAGAGGCGATGATAAGAATCCTTATCAGCGTTATCAGAACAATCGTCAGACATAATAATAACATTACATAGTTTGTCTGATAAGCTGTATCTTCTTGATTTTAATCCAAAATTCAATATTTATAAAGGTAAAAATATGAGCACTGGGCGCAACGGTTTGGTACCTTTTGGCGGATCGGTTTATTTGCCACGTCACAAAAGTCGCCGTAACTCCGGAAATATTTCGATTTTTGAAAAATTCTTTTGACGACATATTCTTAAAGGAATTTGAAAATATGCAAAGGAAAAAAACATTTATTTCAAGTTCCTAGACCAGAATACCCCCTTAAAATTACAAGTTTTTTTTTTGTATGTTTTCTGTCGCTTATATCGTACATGTTTTATAGCGCACAACTATCGTATAGCTATAGTACCATACTATACCATAAAGCTATCTTATCGTACATTTTTCGGTAAACAAATAGTATAACTTTAATATATAAATTGTAAAAAATTATAATTATACATACAATTTAAAAAAAAGGATAAAATGAATGTCGTTATTAACTACTGATGTCGTTTAATGTCAACAAGTGATATTTGATGTCATCAAAATTTAAATACTCGTATATCAAAAGAATAAAAAACACGACTGCCGTTACAGAAAGTGAACTATTGAATTTATATTACGGTATTTTATAATACATATATATTTCCGGAATGTACTGAATTAGACCTTTCATTTGACACTAAACACGATATATTTATGTTAATTGATTGACATTTCTACATTTAGACAACTACTTAATTGATATTTGAACAGTTTAGGTACCCTATGACACTCGGGATGACATAACGATTCTAACAATACCACTCACTACTAAATCGGTTCAAGCGTTTAGAAATTATGGTGGAATAAAGAAACGGAAAACATACATAGATGGGCAGCCGTGTAAAAACAGACGAAGACGAACGGTTCTGCCTCGGGAATAAGGCCCATTGTCGCGTATGTTTGATATTACACGGTACCTGAAGAAGAAGAAGAATTTTCACCTATCGTGACAAATCAATGACCTGCTAGTTACTGACCAGCGTTGCTCACTGACGCGAATAGGTAACGACCTCCAGTATTGATTGGCTAGAGTCAGCTAGTCGGCACATTGAGGGACAAGGACCTCCATGCGTGTGGGAGTGACCAGCATTGAAAATACAATGGCTTGCATAATGCGTGGAGTCATTAAACTAGGGAAAAAATCGGTTAAAAATAGTCATCAATGAATGGCGTGGAAATGAAGCGCGGTCTAGCTGTAACCATTGATTATATGAAGAGGTAATGATAACACTACCCAGTAATGATAGTACTAGAGTAATGATTCTGTAAAGTCGGATCCACGATTCCACCGATAGAGCGCGCGGAGAGCCATCACACTGTGTTGCCATTACTGTTATTCTTTAAGAATCGCTCGAGGCAAGATAGTGCCAAGCGACAATGCGGCGAAACAATCTGGCAGATCCTGTGTCTCGGCGGTTACAATTTACTGAAGAAGAAGATGAACATGTTTTCAACGATGACGATCAGCCCTCATCTGGTATAACTTTGATCGTATGCGTTTATCTTTGATTCTTTAATTTAGAGTAAAGGGCTATCTCCCTGGTGTGAGCGCAGAAGACTTGAGGACAAAACAGTCCACCATCTAGCTACGCCACAAGCCCGTAAGAGGCCAACGCCTTAACCGCGAGATAGCCAGGAGTGTTACCCGGCGGGCCTACACTCACGCCCTTACTTCCAATTGTGACCAGATTACTCCAGTCTCTCGATTGGTTACGAGTTCGAGGTCGCTTGCGCGGTCCTCTCCCTTACGAAGCGGTGAAACGGTGTTTACCGAATCTATCGCGGACCACAGCATCCTTTGCCCGGCTGTTCACCTAGGATCGGGCAGCCGATGGTCGTTTCGAGAGCAGTCGCCGTAAGGTCCGCAACCACCCCCGCTCTATAGAAAACAGTACTGCTTCCAGACTCCCCCGACTGTTAGTCAGAGTGTACAGTCGATTGGCTTACACCGCACGGTGCGCAGACCGTCCAGGAGCGCCAGAAGGTTGATTCCCAGGGGAAACTAACCATAGGGCCAGAGTCCTACCCAGGCTCGCACTTCATGCGTGGAAGCCGTCGGATAGGTGTTGACCCGTGAGTGTGACCCACCCTGAACAGAATGGGTCTTCGTGGCCAACTTCGAATCCCGACAATACAAGGCGACGATCGCCGTCTGCGGCGTTTCCCACGACGACGCGACGTCTGGCAAATTGGCGAAAACGGCGTCAAAAATGTCGGCCAAAGAAGCGGTAAAATAAACCGCCTATCTCTTCCGGAGCATTACCGCGCCATTACGGACAATTCGGCCAATCCGTTACCGGGCCTAGGTCACTCGAGGTCACGCGCGACCGCCACGGTGAAACTATTACACTTCCTATGCCGCGCTTCATTATTCGCTTTGTATCTTCTCACTATTCACTCCGATGAATAAAAGTTCGTGTCCTGGCTGTATATTTTAGGCTCGGCGCAAACGAGCCACCGGTGGTTGAAGCGCGCCACCGCCCCTGCTGCAAAAGTGGCCGGTGGCTGCCTCAATTTATAACTCTCTGCCCTGCAGTCTCACGGTGGAAGCTAATGGGCTTTGTTTGCAGTTTGGCCATGAAGAACCATTCGTTTAGGGTCGGTCATACTGACGGGTCAACACCCATCCGGCGGCCTTCACGCAGAAGTGCGAGCCCGGGTAGGACTCTGTGCCTGCGGGCCAGTTCCCCTGGGAATCGTCCTTCGGGCGCTCCTGAACGATTTGCGCACCGTGCGGCGTCAGCCAATCGACTGTGCATTCCGACTGATAACCGGGGTAGTCTGAAAACGGCTTTGTTTCCTATAGATCGGGGGTGGTTGTTAAACTTATGGCAACCGCTCTTGAAACGACCAATCGGCTACTCGATACCATGATTCGCTTTGTATCTTCTCACTATTCACTCCGATGAATAAAAGTTCGTGTCCTGGCTGTATATTTTAGGCTCGGCGCAAACGAGCCACCGGTGGTTGAAGCGCGCCACCGCCCCTGCTGCAAAAGTGGCCGGTGGCTGCCTCAATTTATAACTCTCTGCCCTGCAGTCTCACGGTGGAAGCTAATGGGCTTTGTTTGCAGTTTGGCCATGAAGAACCATTCGTTTAGGGTCGGTCATACTGACGGGTCAACACCCATCCGGCGGCCTTCACGCAGAAGTGCGAGCCCGGGTAGGACTCTGTGCCTGCGGGCCAGTTCCCCTGGGAATCGTCCTTCGGGCGCTCCTGAACGATTTGCGCACCGTGCGGCGTCAGCCAATCGACTGTGCATTCCGACTGATAACCGGGGTAGTCTGAAAACGGCTTTGTTTCCTATAGATCGGGGGTGGTTGTTAAACTTATGGCAACCGCTCTTGAAACGACCAATCGGCTACTCGATACCGGGTGAACAGCCGGGCCAAAGGACGCCGTGATCCGCGATAGATTCGGTAGACACCAAATCACCGCTACGGAAGGGAGAGGACCGCGTAAGCGATCTTGAACCTGTAACCAGTCGAGAGGCCAGAGTAATCTGGTTGCAACTGGAAGTAAGGGCGCGAGTGTCGGCCCGCTGGGTGATTAACCTGGTTATCACGCGGTAAGGCGTTGGGTTCTTACGGGCGAGTGGCGTAACTAGACAGTGGACTGTTTCGCCCTTAAGTCTTCTACGCTTACATCGCGAGAGATAGAACTACCAAATATCGTTAAAACTTCCTGAGGCGACGGGTTCGCCCGTTGTAGTTGACACCTCCAAGTGTATGGCAGTGCTCAATCTAATACCCTATGTAATAAATGACGTGATGCACCAAGAAAAATATAACAACAAGGGTTACGTATATAATTCGGACTGTGGTCCATACGTATGAACTAACATGACGCGTAATGGTTTTGGCGTGACGATAGATACCGTGTTGTAAAATTAAACATGATGTTATTTCATTACGTCGCGACTGGGATCTCGCTTCTAACACGACAGCATGTAGCTGTATACGTACGGTGATAGTCGAACACATGAATCATGTTGAAACTGCAGTATACTGTTATTTCCGTATTAACCGCACGGAAAATGTTGATACATATAATCAAGTGATGGAGTTTAAACAAAATTCTTTATAATTCAACAAAATTAAGATTGAAACTTCGTTATTGTAATAACAACATGGTAATGTAAGAAACAATCAAATATTTTTTATTAGCGTGATCCACGGAGTAGCTAACCAGCTGGTTAGCGCCACGGAGCAGCTGGTTAGCTGCTCCGTGGCGTGGTCAGTTTTCCTATAATATGTATTTTCGGGTAGAGAACGGCCGTATTCAAAACTCCTTCGAGACAGTCAACCTTCGCTGATTATGACACCAGAAGATTAGTTTTTTTTGTGTGTAATGGCCTATTATCGAATCAAAAGATTGATTAATCTTTGAGCACAACACGAGCAACGTCTCGCCTAGCATAATATTATGTATGTGTGACATTTGCCCGCCTGACGACGACTTTGACCTAATTTTCGAACAGTTTCGCAAAATCGCCAACAGATGTCATGATTCGTCGCCGCCACTCAATGCCACTCCACCTATTGTTTTAACAAGACAGGCGTTCACTAATAGCCGTGGTATTAAATGTCATTTTTGTGCATTTCCTTATTATAAGTGTTAAGCGAGTTGGTATTCGCCGAGCTTAAAGTTACAGTGGTGCGGTGTCGACTACAACGGGCGAACCCGTCACCTCAGGCTGGTATAACGATATGTGATCGTTCTTTCAGCCGTGGGATGAACGTAGAAGACTTAGAAACAAGACAATCTACTGTTTAGCTCGCCAACAAGCCCGTTAGAGGCCAACGCCTTAGGGCGAGGCAAAGGGAAAGCTACTCAGCGGGCATTATTGCCCCCTAACTACCAGTTTTGGTAGGATATCTCCGTCTAGAGTTAACCTTCAGTATACCTCCGTCCTCCCGATTGGTTACGGATCCGAAGTCGCTTACGCGACCTCTACCTGCTGTATTACAGCGGTAATTCAGTTTGAATTTATCGCGGACCTGGACTTTCTTTGCCCGTAGTGCCACACGGGATCGGGTGGCACTACGGATTCAATGTCATCTCAAGAGTGGCATGACAGCAGGTCAACATCCACCCCCGCTGCTTAGGAGACAGTATATTTTCATAGTCTCCAGACTCCTTCAGCAATTAGTCAGAGTGCACAACCGAATGGCGTCGCCGTGGGATAAATGTAGAATACAAATCTACTGTCTAGCTATGCCAACATACCCGTCAGAGGCCAACGCCTTACGGCGATGCACCGAGAAAGGTAACCAACGGGCAGCCTCGCCCTCTGACTACCAGTTTTGGAAGGATATCTCCGTCTGTAATTAACCATCGAGAGTTAATGGGCCCTTAATGAGTTGGCCACGAAGACCCATTCTGTTCAGGGTTGGTCACACTCACGGGTCAACACCCATCCGACGGCCTCCACGCATGAAGTGCGAGCCTGGGTAGGACTCTGGCTCTTAGGGTTAGTTTCCCCTAGGAATCAAACTTCTGGCGCTCCTGGACGGTCTGCACACCGTGCGGCATAAGCCAATCGATTGCGCACTCTGACTAACAGTCGATGGAGTCTGGAACCATTACTTTTTCCTATAGAGCGGGGGTGGTTGCGGACCTTACGGCGACTGCTCTTGAAACGACCATCGGCTACCCGATCCTGGGTGAACAGCCGGGCAAAGAATGCTGTGGTCCGCGATAGATTCGGTATACAACGTTTCACCGCTTCGTAAGGGAGAGGACCGCGCAAGCGACCTCGAACTCGTAACCAATCGAGAGACTGGAGTAATCTGGTCGCAATTGGAAGTAAGGGCGTGAGTGTAAGCCCGCTGGGTAACACTCCGCTTTTACGGGTTTGTGGCGGAGCTTTTGACGGTGGACTGTTTTGTCCAAGTCTTCTGATAATTTTCAAAATCGGTTCAGTAGATCCAGAGATTACTCCCTACAGCCTCAGACACTTTACCTCTTTATAATATTAGTATAGATAGATTAATGTAAGATACTATTGTAGGAAGCAATTAATCGGCCAGTGAAACATTGCACCAATATTACTTGTAATAATATTTAATGAAGCGCTGTATGTTCCCCGAAAAACAAATAAATAAATAACTCACAATATCTATAAAACCTTTAATCGAAATAGTTGTTGTAATGTGAGGACAGCTTAGCCTGTGTTGTCTTTGCGTTTATAAATATTTGCGCAGTTCGGCGGCCGTTGTGTACTTAATTGCAACCGAAACGATTTCCAAACCATCTAAATATTTCCAAACTACCGCGCGAAATTCCGTTTTTTTTAAACTTTCGCCAACGCGCTTCGATAAGATGCAAAGAAATGTCTTATTTGAAAAGAAAGAACAAAAGAAAATCGTTTTTCGAACATAATAATGTATGTATTAACTGTGATTGCCAGTAGTTATGTTATATGGTTACAAAGAGTTTGTTCATTGTCATTTTACTTTCCTGTTTAAGGAAAGTATTGTGGACGCACTTCTGTGTGTCTGTATGGCTGTGTGTATTCCTCCACGATAGCGCCCAAACGCTTCATATGATTGAGCTGAAATTTGGCATGCAGGCATCATTCGGTCATGGCAAGAATTGAAAAGAGTGTGGTTGATATCGAATCTGCATTAGCGCGGATCTTGGGACTCCCGTGTGCCTAAAGCTCATTAAACGCACTCATCGCTCAGTACTCAGCATGTATAAAGTTTTGACGAAATATTCTTTTTCTTCCGATATTTTATACGCCAAAGAGAATCTTTTAAATTGCGAGCTTCACTCCACTCGACATAGCCATAGCCGACATAGCGACATAAAAACAATGTGTTATTGCCTAAAGTACGCTTGACTAAATATCAAAAAACATTTTTATATATTAGTTTTAAATTGTTCAATTCTTTGCCGTCATCGACAAGAAGACTTGAGATGGCAGCATATAAAATCTGCTTGAAAAATCAGTTAGTCAAACATGCCCTTTACAAACTGGACGACTTTTATGATATTGCGTCCACAATTGCTTGATTATAAATAACCATATTATGACTATACTTTCGCACTAAGTTTTAGATTTTATTGACATTGTTTTTAATTACGCATGTTTCAGAATTGTTCTTTTTCATTGTATTGATTATTATTTATTGTTTGATTATTGATTATTTTGTAAATTTGACTATTTTTAAGTAATCACCTCTGATTACAATTATTATTATTTTCTTTTTTTAATTTATCAGAGCGGTCTTATCATCCGGTAAATTATGATTGTAAAATTTGACAGGCTCCTCAGTATTGTGAAATGCTTTTATGGAATGAATAAATGATGATGATGATGATGATTCTTCTTCTTTCATGAAATCCTATCCCGCCTTATCTACAGTGCTTTAACTTCGAAGAAGATAGACCAAGTACTCGGGATGCATAAAGTTTCGGACTAAAATAATCTTCTTCTTTCGATATTCTTCTTTTTCCGTGGGTTCCTATCCCGCCTTATCTAGAGTGCTTTAATATATACCCAAGTACTCAGAATGTATGAAGTTTCGGATGAAAATATTTATCTTTTTCGGATATTCTACTTCTTCCGAGGGTTCCTATCCCCCGCTTTATCTAGAGTGCTTAAAGCGTTACCGAAATACTCAGGATATTTAAAGTTTGAGACGAAAACACATGCGCTATCGGGGGTGGGGGGTATTCAGATGGAACAGTCTATATTAGAATGTTGTTATTGGACTTCGTCGCTTTTACAGCATAACGCACAATATGTATATAACCTTTAATCGAAATAGTGTTTGTAATGCGAGGACAGCTTAGCCTGTGTTGCTTTTGCGTTTATAAATATTTGTGCAGTTCGGCGGCCGTTGTGTACTTAATTGCAACCGAAACAATTTCCAAACCATCTAGTCAAACACCAACGCAGCCGCGTTCATTGTCGGCCGTCGTGAGTCAGCACAGCCGAAGTAAGGCGACAACGGTGTCTGTCTACTGACTTTCAAATGATTAACCAATTAAAATTACTTTTTTTTGAGAGAAAGACGCTGTAAGAAAAATTGCATCATCTCTCTGTATTGCCGTTCGCAGTATTGCCGTCATTAGCAAACACCGAAACTTCGTTATTTGAGAGTGGAAATACTTAATAAGCCAAGAGACAAAAACACATTTTTTTGGGAAAATGACTTTTTTTCAGGAAACACATTAAGAGCGAAAATAAAATTCTGAATTAAATTTTATTTCATATTTCATATTCAAGATCCACTTTTCGTCGCCGGTGATTATTCGGCGAAGAAAACCTTTTCTTTTTTGACGGCGAAGGAGCATTTCACAAGTCATGAAACGTCTTTCGATGTCTCTTGGCTTCAACTTGCGAGGGGTTTTAAGAGGCCGTGTACGAAATCGATGTGGGCCGTGATACCTCTATAATCAATGGTATAATATAACTATAGGTAGGTAGGATTTTTGGAGCCAAAGAGATACGTCCACCCTTTGGAAGCGCTCGGCGGGGACTAGCTGACTTGAGGCGTGAATCGTATCATAGGCGAGTATCATAACGCGAGAATTAGATTGTTTTAAAAGACTTTATTGCCAATTTTAATTCATGTTTTGCAATTTTTTTTGTGGTAATGAATTGATATTGAACTAAAGTTTATTTCTGTTGTTTTTATTTTATGAACGAGAGTTCTAAAAGGCCAAAATCAAAAACATTTCTTCTCCCATTTTCTAAAAATCAACAATTTTATATGAAAGTAGTAAAAAGTGATTCCCTTATTATATAGAGGACTTTCACAACAATACATTGTAATTTTTTTATACCGTTCAGATGTCAAAACGATTCGTAAATATGTTATATTCTAAACCTCTTACAGCAAAAATTCACAAACAGTCGCCGGTTTAAGGTCAATTAATCAAAATTCAAAAAAGTAGCTCACTCATTAGACAATAATATAAATGATCTTTTATGTTGTGCAATAAAACTTATAGAAATACAGTATTTTAACCTTAAATTCACGTCTGCAACATTACGTAAATTCACGAAATGCGCAAAATTTCGTGTACGGCCTCTTAATGCCCTTCCTTTTGAATGACTCTGAATGTTCTTTTACGAGAACCCCAAAGGCAAAAAATATCGCTCGTACCCCGGTGAATCACTTCCATCGACCTCAACAGCCACGCCGAAGAGAGACATCCACGGATCCAAGGTAATGCTTTGCATTCGGTGGGACCAAAACGGTCTCTATTACGAGCTGCTGAAACCGGGAGAAACCATCACGGGCGATCTCTATCGAGCTCAGCTCAAGAAATTGAGCGATGTTGTGAGGATAAAACGACCGTAATACGCTTAAAGGCACGACGAGGTAATTTTCCAGCATGACCATGCTCGACTACACGTTGGGATGCAGATCAAGAACTTCCTGGAAACGCTTCGCTGGGACATCCTACCTCACCCGCCGCAATCCCCAGATATTGCGCCATCCGACGACTACTATTCGTTCCGGTCAATGGCCCATGGTCGAGGATATTGAAAAATGGCTGGATTCGTGGATAGCCTCCAAGGATGAAGACTTCTTCCGCCGGGTAATCTATCTCTTGCCAAAAAGATGGGAGAACGTCATCGCTAGCGATGGACAATGCATTGAATGAAATGCACTTTCCAATTTGCTTCGAAATAAATGTTCAATATCACAAAAAAAAACGAAGTTTTCAATTCAAAGACCTAATAGAACGGACATTTTATAGGTAAGAGCCTAATATTTCGTCTTCTTCTCGGGTTATTGACTGAATAATATAACTACTTGCTATCGGCTTAGAACAAACTCAAATTTACAATCCGCCCACATACAATCTGTCAATCAGTTAGCGATGAATAACAATATTTATTAATCTCAATACAATGAGAAACAATAGAAGGTGGGTGCCTTTGCTCGATGGCCAACCAATACGATACAGTCTGCTAATGACAGAGGCAGTTTTGATGATGTTTTTCTCCGAATTGATTCAGATTGTCGGTTGGCTGTAAGACATTGCTTAGTCAATAAGTCCGCCGTTGTGGTCAAATTTATGTGAACGGTGAAGAGTTTTCTTATTGACTGATTCTTGATTATATACATACATAATCAAGAATCAGCCTTTTCAAGAAAGAAGATTTTAGGGTTTTCGTTCATAAACATGAGCATATCAATCTTTTTTTTTGGTTCAATGGCTGGCTGATACCATTTTTTAAATAATACATTTAAAATTTTATAATATTTTAGAAACGGCATACCCCCAACACCCGAATCCGAGAGGATAGTCAGGCAAAGGACGCCACAATCCGCGATAAATTACTGAATTACCGCTACCATCACTTGGATGTGTCGACTACAACGGGCGAACCCGTCACCTCAGGAAGTTGTAACGATATTAATCGTTCTGTATATGTGAGGTGAGCGTAAATGACTTTAGGACGGAACAGTCCACTGTCTAGTTACGCCACTCGCCCGTAAAAGACCAACGCCTTACCGCGTGACACCGGGTATGCAACCTGTGGGCCGACCACGCGCCCTTACTACCAGTTTCGGCCAGATTTCTCCTGCCTCCCGACTGGTTACGGATTCGAGATAACTTACACGGTCCATTCCCTTGCGTAGCGTTGATTCGGTGTCTACCGAATCAACGCCACGTAAAGGAGCCGATTGGTCGCTTCAAGAGCGGTTGCCATAAGGTTAACAACCACCTCCGCTCTATAGGAAACAAAGCCGCTTCCAGACTCCCCCGGTTATAAGTCGGAATGCACAGTCGATTGGCTGACGCCGCACTTTGCGCAAATCGTTCAGGAGCGCCCGAAGAAGGATTCCCAGGGGAACTGCCCCGCAGGCACAGAGTCCTTCCCGGGCTCGCACTTCTACGTGAAGGCAGCCGGATGGGTGTCGACCCGTGAGTGTGACCAACCCTGAACAAAATGGGTCTTCGTGGCCAACTCAGCAAGGGCCCTGGAAAATATATAGCTCGGCCTTTCTCGGCAATGTTTCTGCAAAAGTAAGGCCCATCATTTTGACTCGTAAACGGGCTACACATCGGGCAACAATGGTCGACGGAATCATACTTGTCGCAGCGGCTCATATTGTTTTAAATGAAAATTTAAAACGACAAAAAAGACGACAATTTGGATTCGACCTGACTTCAATAAGCGTGATACTTTAGATATCTTAGCCTGAATATTTTCGACGATATAAATACCAATTGAATGATCTTCT
Source organism: Micropterix aruncella (assembly GCA_944548615.1). Taxonomy (NCBI): domain Eukaryota; kingdom Metazoa; phylum Arthropoda; class Insecta; order Lepidoptera; family Micropterigidae; genus Micropterix; species Micropterix aruncella. Next base: position 14,378,609 of record OX155976.1, read on the forward strand.
CCATGAATTTACTATTAATAATAAATTCACAATACAATTATCTACTAATGATGTATATACACATTTAAATACACTAATAAATAATATAAATTATTTTACGCAATTCTACATAAAATATCAGAATAGATAATAATATTTTATAGATCAAAAAAAATAATCATTAGATGGTATAAATACAAAATGAAGATGTCGTGCGTCGTGGCTCGCATCAGAAAGGGACGCACTTATGGCGCAAAACGAAACAGCAATAAAGCTGGCCGGGCCATATTGCAGTATTTTCGATTGCGAAGCGATCGTCCAGCAACACTGGTCAGCAACGTCGGCCATACGAAAATTATGTGGCTATATGGCCGCGATATACTAAAAATATTACTGTATATTGCATAGTCGTATGGGTGGTATTGCTAGCAATGTTGCGGGGGCAATGTATTACATCGAAAATGTAACCCGTTTAGAAGCAACATAAGAATACTAATATCTACCTCGCGGGAAGTGCATTTTACTTGTTACTATGCCTTAACTCATTCAATAAATTATTAGTTTTAATAACACTAAAAACACGCTTTTATAAATGCACGTAAAAACCACATCATCAGACCTTGAAACCTAATCGTGGTCAAAGTTCATTCCAAGACTTTTCTAACAAGTCCAAACACAGCTATTATACGATGTTCCATCATGAAGTTACAGTTCATATCTTCCGACTTCATCATCAGATAAGTTCGACAGTACCATATTATTGTATTGTCATCAGAACTACATACAACTGCCAATTTTCATGACGCTACGATCCTTGGAAGATGGTTAAATTAGTTACCTTAGATTCCATTACATAGTTACATACAGGTCGACCTAATAAAAGCGTGTTAAAAAAACGAACAGACAGCCATTTTTTTTCCTAATTTTCTTTTAGTAAATAACTATAATTTATTACAAACGCATGGGAAATGTTTTGAAGGGGCTTTCTTAGCTATTTGTTCCCTGTGTCGGTGTCGCCGGTGGTGCATCCGACCATAGCGAGGCGACGAGGTACGGAGAGCGGCAAGCGCGAGTTCAACGCACTGCCGAATCATCGGGATTCGCGCATACAACCGGTTCCGCAAATATGATTGCGGATCGCCACGGACCAAATAACGGTACCGGATGTGGATGGACCCGGCTGCCGTGCCATGCCATGCCATTTAAACTGACATCCGTCTAACAAGCCTAACTACACGACCGACGCTTCATTAGTACCTGTCCACACGAGAAATAATCATTGCAATTAGGAAAACATCGGTTGTGTCACCCCAAGACTTTCCTGGCATGCAGACGCCCCCGCTCCCCCGTGCCAACCCCCCCCCAATGGCTATTTTCCAATAAGTTTAAGGCGACATGAGACTTCAGAAAAATATCCGAAATGGGCGGACTTGCGAAGAAATAGGCGGAGTCAATTTGTAGGGTTTGACCAATAAAAATCCAGCGTTGACGAAGCGTCAGGCACAGATTCCACGTCCGCTCGTGCCGGCGACCCGGCGCATACTAAACGTTCTATCGCAGCGCTAGCACAGAATAAATGCCTTTGCGCAGTGGCGGTATAAGGGTGTTAATGGTAAAGCATATTTAGCGGAACTGTCAGAGCGCTCTCACGTTTTAATTAATTGTAATTAATTTAGGGCCTAAATAAAAAATGTGGCTAAGCGCGACGCTAGAGAATTAACCAGTCAATATAATGAAATTAAAATAAAACACACTCACCGCTTACATTGTAGGAGTAATGGCGCCTGAAAGTTTTCGAAGTCAGTTTAAAGCCTTAATGTCCAAGGCAATGGGCAACTTTTTTGAGTCTAAATTGTAAATTGGTTCCTTATCTAGGGTTGCGATTATAAACTTTTTAAAATTATTTCTTATACTTTTTTTAAAAATCATGAAACTAACGTTCTTTAGATGGTCGTTCCCAGGTATGTCATCTTATATAATATTTGTGTCGTTTGTATATGAGATATTTCAACCAAACGGTTGACGGTCTGACGTCACAAAGGCCCACACTCGTTTCACATTTTCCTCAGTTTTCGATGTTGAAGGCCTCCATGAGTGAGTTTTGTCTTTCATTGCTTCTCGGCCTTCCAGAAATGTTTTGTGCCACCGACATACTTGTGTTCTTGATAAGAAATATTCCTAATAGATCAACATCTCTCTTGGCAAGATCAAGTAAACCAAGTAAGTCGTCGCATTTTCCATTGTTTTCATAGTCTACGGCGGCTTCAAAGATTTCTCCCCATGTCACATAAAGAAATGATTGTGTCCACACTCTTAACGCCTATACTTGACTACGGTGATGTTTGTTATATAGATGCCAGTGAGGTTATTTTGAATAAGCAGGAGCGTCTGCAAAATATCTTACTCAGGTATGTTTTTAATTTGCGAAAGTTCGACCACGTTAGCTGCTTTCGTGAGCAACTTCATTGACTTCCCATTCGCGATCGAATAAATTTGCATACGTTGTCGCTACTCTACAACATACTCAATAACCCCACTTCACCCTCCTATCTCAAGGGGAATTTCCACCCTTTGGGAGGCCACGGTCTTCCACTCCGATCAAGCCGGGATAACACACTCGCCATTCCGATACATCATTCTTCTGTTTACACGCACTCTTTTATAGTCCATTCCGCTCGTTTATGGAATCAGCTCCCGCACTCTATCAGGCATGCACCTTCGTTGCATACTTTCAAAAAGTTTTTGAAGAAACAATTCTTTTTACACAGCCACTAACCAAATAGCTCACCTTGTCATCTTCTTTATCCTTCCCTGGGCAACCTTAGCATAAGTTACTGACATATTTTGTATAAGTTGATTTTAAATGTAACTTTACCACTTCTTTGTGTATTATACTGTGAAAATTAGGAATTATTTTATCAAATGGCTGACTGAAAGATATCGCTATAGCGATAAGTCCGCCATTTGTGCATAAATTGTCTTTTTTATAAAACCAGTGTAATATTCATTAAGTTATGTTTTTTATAGCACAATAAAGCTATTCTATTCTATTCTATTCTTGTAGGCTCGTTGCATCTTTTCATATGTCAAAGTGTCACTTTTGTCGCTATATATGCTGACTTTTTTATGTTTATTTGTATGTATGTATCGACTATGTATGCTATCGGTAGATAAAAGTATAAAGTGCATTTTGATTAGATTCGTTTTGTAACACTCCTAAAAACGATGAGATTGTGTGTAGTGAAAGTCTGTGAAAAGTTTTTAAAATGATTTTACTGGTATCACCACTTGTTTACCTATTAAGGGGGTATTCTGGTCTAGGAATTTGAAATAATAGTTTTTTCCTTTGCATATTTTCAAAGTTTAGACCTTTAAGAATATGTCCTCAGAAGGATTTTTCAAAATTCCAAATAATTTCGGAGTTACAGCCACTTTTGTGACGTAGCAAAGTAACCGATCGTGCCGAAACGAATCGATCAATAGACCCCTGTACTATAATGTAATCCCAGAATTCATGATTATGAATCTAGAACAGCTCGTTTAGCTGTGAGAACTTCAGAAAATGTTAATTTTGAAGTAGAACCAAATGTAAGAATTAAGTAACATTATCTGAGTTACGCTCCCGAAACTGTCTCGAACTTTAAACGCTTTTTTGTCGAAACTACTTTTTTCGAACTAGTTAACATGATATCTCAAGTTCTACTATTTAACGATTTATTCGAAATTTGCTTATCCGTCTGTATCCGGGATTTTTTTAAACAAATGAAAAAATAAAGAAACATTGGTATTTTTTTTTTCAAATTGTCGCCATTTTGCGAAAAAAATGATATCTTTCTTTCCAAGGTCCGGGTCATAGCGACGTCCTTACTAATCAAGTTTTGTTTTGTTTTCCTTTATTTCATAACACTACAAGGGTTGGAAACATGTCAACCAGGATGCGCCCTTTTTTAGCTTCCACTTTACTAGCCTTTAACTCTTTGAATGTTTGTTTTTTTTTGGTGTTTTTTTTTGTCTTTTGAAACCTCAATAAATATTTTGTAAAAAAATGGATTATAAAAATGTTTTTTTTATCCTTCTCGGCAAAACGCCTAAAATTTAGGCCTCTAGACCAGAATACCCCCTTTAAACTTTTGTCGTCAAACATTAGTCGTTTTTAATGACTAAAACATTTAAAATGTACAATATTTTAAAAAAAGAAAATTTTCATTGTATTTAGTTTTTCCGATTTTTTTGCTGTGTTTTTTGCTAAATTTTATAACTGAAATCCCTGTTTTTTTATTATATTTTTTTTGGCACCGTCTTGGCACAAACCTTTCTCGTGCCGAAATATTGAGTCAAAATTAATGAATGGTAAAACGATTTAAATTAAAGTGTTATTAATGTTAGTATGGAGATATCATACATATATTGACGCAATTTTATAATATAAAATAACTTTCTCCGTATGATAAATTTACCGCGAGACGAATTTTCGCAGTTTTGTATGTGGGAGGCGGTTCAATAATGATTATATTTACATGACGACGTGATTATAGTCGCATAATAAGATTTACTGCTTACGCAAGACAGAAACGCTGTAATAATTAGGTTTTTAATTTGCATAATTAGCCACAACAAATTCGCACATCAGCAAGTGTTGAAATGTGGTCATTTCTAAATTTGATATTACAAAACTAAATAAAAAAGAGGATATCAGAGAATAATAGGATTTGTGGTCAACAACCTTTGTTACTCTAATGACAACGTCTTTCTCGGCGCAAAGTGCTTCGACCCTTGGACAAATGTCCCTTATAAATAGCAAATTTACCGCTTGAAGTTTTGTGGCACCCGACGTTTCGTAGATGTTGCAACCGTTGTCCAGGGTGGGAATGAAACACGATATCATGTTTTCAACCCTCGAGAATTCGTTTGTAGGGGGTTTTAGTGCACGCTTTCTAATATATGTCGGTGGCATATTTAGGGAGCTAAGAGGCCCTTGCTGAGTTGGCCACGAAGACCCATTCTGTTCAGGGTTGGTCACACTCACGGGTCAACACCCATCCGACGGCCTCCACGCATGAAGTGCGAGCCTGGGTAGGACTTTGGCCTGGGTACGATTTCACCGAAACCCAACTGTCTCGTCTGGATCTCGGGGAGCTAACGGGCCCATGATGAGGTGGCCACGATGACCCATGTGTTCAGGGTCGGTCACACTCACGGGTCAACACCCATCCGACGGCCTCCACGCATGGGGTGCGAACCTGGGTAGGACACTGGGTCAACCAGTCTCCCCTGGGAATCAAACTTCTGGCCCTCCTGGACGGTCTGCGCACCGTACGGCGTAAGCCAATCGATTGTGCACTCTGACTAACAGTTTAGAGTTTCAAGGCGATAGGTGAGGGCAGCAAACCCCGCCCACCGCCCGGGCAGTTATAACGACGAGGGTCGTCTTGTCTGCCCGGGATGTCGTGCTACGACAACCCTGCGCGTACCAGAAGGGTAGAACGCGCAGGGGGTGAAATAGGGTAAACCACCCCCCCCCGTACCGCCCCGAGAACCCATTTATTTATAATAATAAAAGAATTTACAAAGTAAAAATTTACAAAAATAATACTAAATTTACCATAATCACAAAATAAAAAAAATAAAACAACAAATAACAAATTTAGGGCCGGTAAGCGGGGTAGAGGACGCTCCAGAAACGATGATGGTGGAGGCGCACGGTCCGTGGGCAGGTCTCGGAGCAGCCACGGGGGGGAGGAATCCCTGGATCCTGCAAAGAACGAAACGCCCTTCGGGGCGGTAAAGAGACGGACACAAAGACGGGCACTTCGGGCTGGAAGTAGCCGCCGAATCACGCCACCAAGGAAGAGGGTACCCCCTGGGGGGTATCCCGAGGCCTCATGCTTTCCCAAGAAGCCACCCAGTGCTCCACAAGCTCGCCAAACGACTGGAAGCAGCTCCTACAACTGACCAGATCCGGGTACCAAATCGGAGAGCGCCCAACGCACGCGCCCACTGCATCCATCAATTTCTCCCGTGCAGCCGCTAGAATTGGGCAAGACCAAATTACGTGTTCCGCAGTTTGACTAACAGTCGGGGGAGTCTGGAAGCAGTACTGTTTCCTATAGAGCGGGGGTGGTTGCGGACCTTAGCGACTGCTCTTGAAACGACCATCGGCCTTCCGATCCTGGGTGAACAGCCGGGCAAAGGACGCTGTGGTCCGCGATAGATTCGGTATACACCGTTTCATCGCTTCGTAAGGGAGAGGACCGCGCAAGCGACCTCGATCTCGGAACCAATCGAGAGACCGGAGTAATCTGGTCACAATTGGAAGTAAGGGCGCGAGTTTCGGCCCGCCAGGTAACATTCCTGGTTATGTCGCGGTTAAGGCGTTGGCCTCTTACGGGCTTGTGACGTAGCTAGATGGTGGACTGTTTTGTCCCAAGTCTTCTACGTTCACTCCAGGGAGATAGAACGACTAATCGTTAAAACTTTCTGAGGTGACGGGCTCGCCCGTTGTAGTCGACAACCCAAGTTGTCTCGCTCACCTACTCGGCAGGTATGAACCCATGCCGAGCGCCACTCGCTACTCGCTCGCGCTGGAGTCTGCGCGTCGTCTGTTGTGTTGTTGCCGTATTTCGCCCTAGATTTTTTCGACAATTTAACTAATAAACTGGGAAGCAAAATGGGTGTAATCGCCGGGAAGTAAATACCTACTGGCTCACCCTACTGTCTCGGCCGAGTACCGATTTGCTGTCTCGCCGCTCTACTCGGTGCGTGTGATCAAGGCATACGGCGTTGGTCTCTGATGGGCGAGTGGCGTAACTAGACAGTGGATTGTTTTTCGTCCGAAGTCTTCTGCACTCACCTCACGAGAGACAGAACGATCCAATATCGTTAAAACTTCCTAAGGTGACGGGTTTGCCCGTTGTAGTTGACAGCTCAGTACTTTAGTCTACCCTGGATAACGAAAGGTGCTACAAAACTTCACGCGGTAAATTCATTTTATCCTATTTATAATGTCAAACAACGATAGTCTTCGATTTCATAAATGTCCCTATTTTCAAATATGTTGGGAAGTTGTAATTACTCATTAGCGATTAACAGAGCATTCGAAACAGTTAAGTTTTTTTAAAATTTTTACTACGTTTCTTTTAGATTCTGGCGCTGTGAAAAGTTAGGTAATCACACTACACTAATAAATACAATTTCACTAGTTAATTATTTTTTTTGTTTTTTGATCAAGCATTATTATCAATCTATTTTCTTTTAATCCATGTAGAAATGTTGGGAGTTCTGTTTGGTGTCTTATCTACCCATACACTCAGGCACGTATCCAGACTTCAGTTTCGGGGGGTGGGGGTACATTAAAAACCGCGGGACCCACCAAACTTGAATTTGCCCCTATAATCAAACAAAGCTATCCCCCCCCCCTCCCCCTTTCTCCCCAGCCCCCTGAATACGTGCCTGATCCTAGGTACATAAATCGCAAATTCTCCCTGATTCTCAATTTTCTTCGATTTTATTACTCAACAAAATTCGGGGGAGTCCCCTATGTAAAACCTTTCCCCCCCCCCCCCCCCCCGTCTGGATACGTCCTCTGTGCGACGATTTGTGAATAATGCGATTTGACCAAAATTTGTAATTTGTGTCTTTTTTTAAACTTTTGGAATATTTTTTTTTATATTTCGTCCACTATTCTCTTCCTGTGACTGATTCAGTTTCGAGGCTGTTGTGTTCGAAGTATGTAATTTAATTGATTTCCATCAGATGACGCCAAAAAAAAAGTTTTTTTTTCTTCAAATTTCCTCAAAATTAACATTCCGTAAGCACGTTTTCTCCAAACAATTACCAACTAGACCGATTTTCAGAAGCTCTAAATCAATCTAATATGTATTTTTCTTTGTTTTTCAGGTAAGCGATGATTTATTGCGGCAATTTTACTGTCGGGATTTGGTATGTTTTATTTTTATATTTTTTTTCGTTTAAAAATGCATAATAATATTTTTTTACTAATTCTGGGCAAGCAGCTTTGCTGATACGTCCAGATCAGATCTTGTAAACCTTATTAACAAGATAAACAATATTAACCCTTTGCCTGCCAAGATTTTTTATGTAGGTTAGGTTGAACTGCGGTAGGTACAAAAAAGTATGCCCGAGAATACTTGGGCCCGGCAACGAGACAAAAAATCCTATTCACTAAGCCAAACCCGATTATACTCAGCGTCCTTTTGCGTCCAGAATTGTTTCTGGATTCATCATTTATAAATATTTTCTAATTTTAATAATAACATGCAAAGTAACCTTTAGTTTTAGTTCGATATTTTGAGATAAAATATTCGTTTACTAATTTAGTTGTTTATTTCTTTCTATTGTTTTGCCGTAATTACAAACATTACACGTAACTTTTTGTTTCATTTCAATCATCACCCTACAAAATACTGCAGAGTGCAAGTCAATAACAGCCAAAGTATTGGCTTTCATATGAAAACTGCAAGTCGCCCGAGAATACACGTGGTTGGCAATAGTGGTACAACGCCAATCCCTGGATAACTCGGGATTTTTTTTAAATTTTAATGTATGGGGCTTTTCTAAGGTCTTAATGAGCCTTGTAACACTGCGACCATCGCTGATGTATTGTGTTCGCCACCTACTATAGTTCTGCGCTAAGCCTCGTGTCATTTAAGAACCGCAACAGGCTTTTGGCGACAGATTGTTTTACCTCCTCAGGTTGGAGGTATTGACCACCCAAGTGGGTGTATCTTTTACGCATCAGCGGGCCACACTCGCACATGAGGTGCAGGGGAGTTTCCTCTGCCCCTTGGCAGAACCTGCATATTTTTGTGTCTCGGAGCTTGAGGTTGTACGTGTCTTGAGGCCACAATGCCCCGTGAGCGCCCTCACCAGCATGCGTAGATTGTTCCTATTTGGCGATAAGGTCTTACGGTCGTAAGCCTTAATTAGCGCTTTGCAATGATTCAACCCTGGCGTGTTGTTCCAGTGGTTGACGGATTATTCTAAACATATTTGTTTGAGCACTAGGTTTGCAAGGCTTTTTGGTATGCCACAGCAAGGTTCAGGGCCGTATAACGTTCCCTCCCGTCTTAGCAAGTTAAAGAGAACAAATATTTAGGCACAAAGCGAGTCTGTTTTTACACGACTAATTATGTTTTCCGTTTCTTTATTCCACCATAACTTCTAAAGCGCTCGAACTGAATTAGAAGTATGTGGTATTGTTAGAATCGTTATGTACTATCCATATATCAAGTAAATAGTTGTCTAAATGTCCAAATCTCCAAATGTCAATAAATTACTATAAATATATCGTGTTTAGTGTCAAATATAAGGCGTGACTCGAAAATATATATTTATCTATATAGATAAATAGATATAACACAAATATTTCATAAAAAACAGTAATAAAAGTAATCTAAACTAATATTATATAGAAGTAATGTTTGTAAGTTTGTATGTAAGGGGTAATCTCCGAAACTACTTATACGATTTCAGCAGGTGAAATTGGAGCTGGTGAGTCACTATCGGCGCGCGCTGAAGAAACGGTTTGATATAGTGAAAACGATATATTATTATGATAAAAACATCGACCTTAAAGAGATCTATAAAAAAGTCGACTCAGCATATATCTAACTTTTATATTTAAGCTACAATAACTGCTTTTATGTCTCAAAAAAGTAAGAAAAATAAGTAGTCAGTGTTTGTCGAAGACAATAGCAATAAAATGAGAGTCCTTATCAAAATAAATTAATCTATTATCACGGGTGGTTAATTAAGATAACATTATTATTATTATTATTTTATTTATTCCTTAGCCGGCGATTGGGGAGGTTGTCGCCCTCGCAGCCAATACGCTGCTGTCGGTGCCGCCGGATCTCGTACTTTATTCACGATTCGCTTCCATTCTTGACGATTTTTTGCCACGTCTCGAGCATCCCTAGCCGATAATCGTTGATTCTTAAGGTCGTCTTTGATGTTATTTAGCCAGGTTTTCTTCGGTGCCGATCGCTGAATTCTCCATTCTGTCGGACGGTCTCGCCAAAGAAGTTTACATGGCAAGCGATTATCGTTCATTCGGCAAACATGGCCGAACCATCGTAGCCGACGAGATAAAATTAGATAAAATTAGCAATTTACTGTAATTGTTTAAGTGGTATTTTTATAGAGATATCATGGAATTCGTAACGTGTGGCGAGGAACAAGACGCGTACGTCTACGATATAGGTAGCGTGCATCTGAGGGGCACGTCTTGCACTATAAATCTAAAGATGACGCTTCTAAAAAGGCAAATAAAAACCACCATATCTAAATTAACTAATCGATTCGAAACCTTGCGCGAAGCGAAGCCGCGGGCAACAGCTAGTATCACAATAAGGAGTGGAAATAAAACAGTTTGGCCTTCACTAGACGGTGACGAGCGAGCATGGACCCCCAAGCGCTTGTAACGGACCTTAAGTCCACTACATACGATCAACAAATGCACCGATTTCCAGTGAAATCCACTGACACAATTCAGCTATTATTTTGACTCGTGCAGCTATGAATCAGCACGATGAAACAATACTTTTACTCAGAATATTTCAAATTGCATCATTGCACGGCCTATATAAACCGACCAAAAAGCAACCAAATTATCCTCTACGAGGTCGCTCAACGGATCCGGCTCCTGGGTTTCCTTTCCTCATTTTCCCTGAGTCTCGAAGCATCAGTTTGTAATCCCACAGACTCGAGCCGTGCCCAGTACAAGATACTAGGAGCACACATACAATCCTCATCCACTTTCCTACATAACCGCCGTAGCGCAACCCTCGCGTCTCGATAAAGTAATCCGGGCACTCGTTAATTCGGCAAGCGTTATAACTGGCAATATTCAATCGATTCAATCAATAAATACCTTCTGCTTCATCAAAACCGCCTTTAAATACGGAGATAACTCGTAAGTTGACACCACCACCTCACATCGAATAATTTGGAGTCTTGTGAGGGGTGGTCCCTCACACGCTCATGCTATGGACTCCTCGGCGGTCCTCCCGGGTTAAGAAACCTTACTCTAGGGTCTGAAAGACACTTCCGATGCAAATTTTGACACTTTCTAAGCGTGCGATCAGCTTCGGCGAAAAGGCAAAAATATAACCGGTTCGCTGACGACTTAAATGTATTCGAACGCGACGCAGACACCTACCGCAAATTAAGCAAATCAGCGAAAGTTGGTCCGTCTGACAGTCGCACGCGGCTGTGTATTCGCGACTTTTGACACTGCGATTTCTAGCGAGTAAATCTGGCTCCGTGACCTGCTAACCGCGGACTGGTGCGTATGACGCGGCGCGTTTCCTCACATTCGTAGGTAAATCTGCGCTGATAAAGAATAGCATAAACGCCTGGCTAAAGAGCATAAAAGCCACACTAGTCCAACGTACGCAACGTACGCAACGCAATATTGCTTTCGCGAGCAACTTTATTGGCTTCCTATTCGCGATCGAAGAAATTTAAAAACTTACTCAATAACCCCACTTCACCCTCCTATCTCAAGGAGAAATTCCACCCATTGGGAGACCACGGTCTTCCACTTCGATCAAGCTGCCATCGAATACATTTATTTATTTATTTATGGTAATGTACATAATATGCAACAAGAGTAACAAATCATAATTAAAATCTACACTTTAAATAAAACCCACAGTAAGTTGTGTCACGCTTATAGTGAAGATCGATTATAGTTTCAAGGCGTTACTGAAAAAACATTTTCTCCCTCAAAATATCAACTAAGAACCAACCCTCCCCCTATCCCCTCCCCCCTTCCCCCTTTCGTTGGGTTGTTGATTGGATAGAAGCATAAGAACTTTGTAATATCTATCATTTTATATAAGCAGTTATTTTTATTATTATTTATCTGTAGTTTCTATGTATTTATTATTATAATATACATATATTATATTATAAATTATATTTTTTATGTATGTATGTATATGTATATTTATGTGTATATGTTTATGTATGTGACCTGTATTGATACTTTTATTTAATATTACACGGTTGGCTGTAAGAAATCGTGAAACGATAAGCCCGCCGTTTGTACTAAGTTAAAATAGAATTTAAGTTTTCTTTACCCATGTATTTTTGTTTTGTTAGTACAATAAAGGTATTTTTCATTTTCATTTCATTTTTCAAGATCGGTCCCATATCGCCCAACTAAAGAAACACTTGTTCTAGGGCAAACATTTTAAACAAATACTAGTTTATACAAGAAAACATATTCAAAAGAAAAAAAATAGTAAAAAAAAAGCGAAAATAAAAAAAAACATTGAATTAAATAAAAATATATATAAAAATAAAATGTATAAATATATAATTATAATAAAATAAAATATTGAAATAAATAGATAACACAGGCCTACATTTTTTTTTTAATGAAAAAGTGTTTCAGGTCTGATAGGTGTATTATAGTAATTAGGGTATGCTGATCACGAATCTATGCTTAGTTTTTTTGCAGCACGTCAGATTTTCAAGAAAAGTGTGTAAGGTGATTTTGTAAATTTTCATATAAACGACAATAAGTACAGAGAAAATATTTATTAAAATAATTATACATATCGAAAGATGCATTGCAAAACAAGAGTTGTAGTGTATACATTACACAAGCATTGGTTTTTTTAAATAAAAGCTTTCCGTTTTTCCTTGAAAACTACGTTTTGTTGTTTTCTTTTTGTGTAGTTTAGCCGGTGAATCCTTCTTCAATGTCCAGCAGTAGTCCGCCATCATTCTAACATCCCATCTTTCTTGATAACGTCTTTCTATCTCCTTTATGTCCTGGTGAAACCTCTCTCCTTGTTCCTCGCTGACAGCCCCAAGGTTTTCAGGAAAATACTCCACGTGGGAATCGAGAAAATGGAGTTTAACGCTCATATTGCATCCCAGTTTTTTATAATTTTCAACCATTTTGGCTACAATTTATTTGTAGTCTGGAGACTTGTTGTTTCCGAGAAAACCTTCTATGACCTCTACGAAAGAACTCTATGCAACAGATTCATCCTGGGTCATCGTATTCTGGAACAAACTGTCGAATTTTAAGGTTCGAATTTGAGGACCTACGAAAATTCCTTCCTTCAGTTTCGCTTCAGAAGTGCAGAAAATTTTTCGCACAGGTATTTAGCAGTCACCTTCTTTATTTAAAGCCTTGACAAATTGTTTCATTAGTCCTAATTTGATGTGAAGGGGAGGCAAAAGAACTAATTTTGGGTCAACTAATGCATCACGCTGCACATTTTTGTGTCCAGGCACAAGTTGGTCTCTGGCTGGCCATTCTTTCTTCATGTAATGTAGATTTCGTGCTTGACTGTCCCACTCACACAAGAAACACGGATACTTTGTGAATCCGGACTGCTGACCCAACAGCATGCATATTATTTTGAGGTCTCCACATAGCTGCCAACTATATTCGTCATACTTTATTTTATTTGGTAATAGCTGAAGATTTTCATATGTTTCTTTGAGATGCACGGAGGGAGCAACGGGCACTGAGGCATATGTATTACCATTGTGCAACAATACACCCTTAAGACTTATTTTAGAAGGGTCAATGAATAACTTCCATGATGTGGAATCGTATTTGTCAGCTCCCAATTTCAATTTTTCCTTCCCGCGAATAACTGCTGTCAAGTTGACTTTGATAGATGCGGATAGCTAACAGTGTTGCCATATAAATCTACATATATTATTCTACAGTATTAATTCTATCGAAATACTTAATATCATGAATGAAATTGAAGAAATTTAACGAAATTAAGGAATTCTCCACTAGGTGGAATGTTGTCATCATACAAAAAAATATGAAAACTTTTTTTTATTTTGTTAAAAATCCTGACGTGATGGACTCAAACCGAATTCATATTAGGAATCAGCGTACCCAAATTAGTTAAGAACACTCGTCAAAATCAAAACACCAAAAATCATGTCGGCCTGTGTAATTAAATACACTTATCCTTCGGTTAATAATAAGCTATATAAGTCATAACTTAAATTATAAATAAAATTTGTAATATGTATTTGTAAAAAAAATAAAAAGTCACAATAAAATTATAATACTAGTAATAGTAAAGTTTCTAAAAAAATAAAATAAAATAGTCACAAAGAAAAATCAAAATAATAGTAATAGTCACAAAGTGCAGCCAAACAGAGCTAGATTAGTTGAGAGTTCTTGATGTATTCGGGACCTTCCTGGCCCAAGCATCCACGAGACCAGTTGTTTCTTAAAATTTGATATACACAACATTCTTCTGCTTACACGTACTCTTTTACGGTGCATTCTGCTCGTTTATGGAATCAGCTCCCTCACTCTATCAGGCATGCACTTTTTGCACACTTTCAAAAAGTTGTTAAAGAAACATTTATTTTTACACAGCCACTAACTAAATACCTCACCTTGTCCTCTTCTTTATCCTTCCCTGGGCAACCTTAGCATAAGTTATTGACATATATTTGAATAAGCTTATTTTAAATTTAACTTTACTACTTCTGTGTGTATTGTACGGTGGCAATTAGAAATTAGTTTATCAAATGGTTGACCGTAAGATATCGCTATAGCGATAGTTCGCATTTTGCGTTAAGTTCGCATAAATTGTCTTTTTTTATGAAACCAGTGTAATATTCGTTAAGTAATGTTTTTATAGCACAATAAAGTTATTGTAATCTGTTCTATTTTATTCAATATGACTCCTGGACCTTGAATTTGCATGAAAGCAGTCACACTTATCCCACGCAACGTTGCATGGGATAAGTGTGTCTGCTTTCATGCCAATTTAAGGGCCAGGTAAGAGCGGGATTTCACCCTAAAAAGGTCACAGTAGCTTTTTGGTGGACTTTTGAAGGGGTCGTTCATTATTATTTTTTTGAAACCTGGCGAAATGATTACAGCGCCCTACTGTGCAGAATAAGACGAAATTTATTTTATTTATTTAATACTTGTACAAAGAAAAGTAGTTACATTGTTACAGAAGTAAAGATTGTATACATTGTAAAGAACAGCTTAAAATAGACACAGCTTATTTAAAGGACTCTCTAGACTCTAGACGATCAAGCATGCTAGTCAAGCTTCGCGTCGCGGGCGGGGAGGAGATCGTAAACTGCAGGTAATATATATTTTTTTTAATATTTACTAAAAATGCCTAATTTTGTAGATGAATCAATCAATCATTGAATAATCAATCATCAATAAATCGTCAATCAATCGTCAATCGACAATCAAACAATCGCCAACCAATCAATTACTTCTAATTAACGTGACTTTCTGGTATAAATCTACAAAATTAGGCCTTTTTGGTAAATATTAAAAATATATATTTATTTGCATATTTCATGCGGTTTACGATCCCCTCCCAGCCCGCGACGCGAAGCTTGAACAGCATGCTTGATTGTCTAAACAGAGAGCCCTTAAGAGCCCGTTCACATATTTTTTCCAGAAAGGCAAGAAAAGTGGATTTTTGGCGTTCTAATTCCAAGAAATGAAGAGATTTCTACAAACTTTAATTACTGAATTACCTGGACCATTTCTTGATGTTGACCATAGCGGCCTTTAATTTTAGATATAACGAATATTATTTACTTATTCAGCCCATTTTCCGAAAGTCGTTATTCGTAAAACGCTCGGAAGGCAAACTTTGAGCTCCTTAATACAGTAATATCACTACAACGAAAACCGTATACTATTTTTTTTTATGTCCGTCATGTATTCTTGATGTACACTACGGCTTTATTTTTTCGTTTTTTGACCACATATCCAAGGTATACATTACTTACAATTACACAAAATTAAAAAAAAATCTTCCTGTATAATTCTAATTTTCTCAGAAATAAAATAAGATTCTTATATAATACTTATACTATATTAAAGTTCACTCTTTTAGCAATACGACATAATATAAATTATTGTCATTAGAAAGGAGAAAACACTGCAAAAAACAATTAGAAATTGTGTATATATTTGCTTGCGCAAGAGAAGAGCGCTCAGTGCCGCGGTTTTTCTCCCAGGGTTGAATAGTTATTTATTTATTTATTTATCCTATCTTTAATAGTTACATACAAAAAAAATGCGTTCATTTTTTCAACTCATTTTAAAAGAATACCTACGCTATTTTGTAATACGGCTCTTAACAAATTGCACTATGATACCTAACGAGGCTTCTCAGGCCTGTATCTAGTAGACCCCATGCCCATGATGCGGGTGGCGTAAAAATATCAATAATAGTATTAACCTAATTTAATTCGAAAAGGAAAAAAGAAGAGAGAAAAGGATGGAAAAATATAGGTAACCCTTCACCGTTTTATATTAACAAATATAAAAATATTTTTAGATTTAAGTAACACAATTCACCACACATTGGGCTCGATTGCGTTTCTTTTGAACTAAAATCGGAAATCATTACATGTGCACGAGGCAGAGCAGTACGTCAGAGCGGAATGTGAAATGAACGGTTGTCACTTTTCCTCATTAAAACTACCCACCGAATGTAAATCAGCTAAATCAAACACCGCACGCAAAGTGTTCAAACTTATTAGGCCGTCTGTAAGTTTTATATACATATAAGTTCAGGTTTGGTCACACTCACAAGTCAACACCCATCCGGCGGCCTCCACGCATGAAGTGCGAGCCCGGGTAGGACTCTGGCCTTAGGGCTAGTTTCCCCTAGGAGTCAACCTTCTGGCGCTCCTGGACGGTCTGCGCACCGTGCGGCGTAAGCCAATCGATTGTACATTCTGACTAGCAGTTTAGTGGTTTCAAGGCGGCAGGTGAGGGTGGAGAACCCACCCACCGCCCGGGCAGTTATAACGACGGTGGTCGTCTTATCTGCCCGGGATATCATGCAACGACACCCCGCGCGTACCAGAAGGGTATACGCGCGGGGGATAAAGAAAGGTAGCCACCCCCCCCCCGTACCACCCCGAAAACCCATTTATTGAATTGAAACCCATTTATTCTGACTAGCAGTCGGGGGAGTCTGGAAGCAGTACTGTTTCCTATAGAGCGGGGGTGGTTACAGACCTTACGGCGACTGCTCTTGAAACGACCATCGGCTACCCGATTCCGGGTGAACAGCCGGGCAAAGGATGCCGTGGTCGCGATAGATTCGGTTTACACAGTTTCACCGCAGCGTAAGGGAGAGGACCGCGCAAGCGACCTGGAACTCGTAACCAATCGCGAGACCGAAGTAATCTGGTCGCAATTGGAAGTAAGGGCGTCGCGGATAAGGCGTTGGCCTCTTACGGGCATGTGGCGGAGCTTGACGGTGGACTGTTTTGCCCAAGTCTTCTGCGCTCACTTATCTCACGCGAGAGATAGAACGAACAATCGTTAAAACTTCCTGAGGTGACGGGTTCGCCCGTTGTAGTTGACAACTCTATTTGCCCTATGTATAATTTTGTAAAAAGGCGATGAGCGTATATTGACATAATTTGTATACCGTTAGAGAACTGAAATGAGAGCGTCACTTTTCAAATAGTTCGCGCATGTATTACCTACTTCATTTCAAAAATTTAAATTAGTACATTCGTGGCCGAACTTGCGTAATCGCGCACAGTCGTTTCGTAGGCGGTCGAGTTTATCGCGTATGATTTATGTCGTTTTTGGGAATGAGACGACGCTTCGGCGGGCACGTTTTTGACAACTTTCTCTGCGTCTCACGCACGAGCACGACGCACGCGGCGGCAGCGGTCAAGGCCGTGAAGTTGGTTGCGTATCGCTCCGCGCCGGCCGCCCCCCTCCCCTCCCCCCACCCGACCCGTTAAGTCCCATTGCTAACTTCCGGTCGCTAACGGATTTAGAATAGACCGGCACGTACCTACTTATAATTATAACGACACGCACGCACACATGCCCGCATTTCTGTTGTGTAACACATTAATTAAGGGTCGGTACTCCTTAACACGCTGGCTGCGATGGCATTTTCGATGGACTTTCATCCAGTGCGTATGAGGTCTTTTCAGGGCAATGTTGAACTTCTTTGGGGCAATTTAATTTTTTTAATACGTAGTCACGTTTTTCTGATTTTCGAACCCCCCCTCCCCCATGTCAACAGACGTAATCAACGGCCTGACCCCCCCCCCACTCCCCTAAGATATGTAATCAACCGAATTTACGGAAAATGTGAAGAATCGTGAACCCAGCGTTTGTAAAGTGTTTGAAGAAGGTAAGTGGAAAAAAGCTCCCATTTGCCAGTGACACGCATTAAACGATATTGCCGTTTATGGCAATAAGCCTGCCATTTGTACCCTTTGTGGTCAATAAAGAGTTTTTATTTATTATTATATATTTAAACGATGCTGACGCGCATTACTCGCATAAAATACTGCGCAGTGCAACACACTTCAGTAGTCAGGCGAGGCCAGATGTGTTTTTTCGTGAAATTAAAGGATCCATTATCCTGTACAAAAGTTTCAAGATTGAAAATGAGTTTGTATTTTTGATCAATTTCTATTCCGCCAGAGGCATTCTGCGACTTTTTAAAGTTTTAAACATGTTTTTAACATCAATTTAATAAGGGCGACTTATCCGTAAATCACATCGTTTTTAAATTTGGACTCAAAAAAGTTTCTCATTGCCTTGGACGTTAAAAGGCTTTAAACTGACTTCGAAAAATTTTAGGCGCGGTTACTCCTACAATGTAAGCGGTGAGTGTGTTTTATTTTAATTTCATTATACTGAATGGGTAATTCTCTAGGATCGCGCTTAGCCACATTTTATATTTAGGCCCTAAATTAATTACGATTAATTAAAACGTGAAGGCGCTGTAAGAGTTACGCTAAATATGCTTTGCCATTAACATCGTTATACCACCACTGCTTAAAGATAGCTATTCTGTACTAGCGCTGCGATCGAAAGTTTAGTATGCGCCTAGTTGCCTGGTAGTATGCGCCCGCGCGAGCGGACGTAGAATCATTATAAATAGGATAGAAAACGAATTTACCGCGTGAAATTTGTAGGAACGCTACTTTCTATGGAACGGCGATTATTACAAACAAATCGACGCAATGGGATGCCCCGTATCGCCGATAGTTAGTGACCTATATATGGAATATTTTGAGGAATTAGCCATAAAAACCTCCAAAATTAAACCCATTCTCTGGCTTCGCTACGTGGATGATACCTTCTGCATCCTGAAAGGCAACATTCAAACGGTGAAAGAATTCCTGGGTCATCTAAACTCCATACACCCAAAAATCAGTTTCACCTATGAAGTAGAGAAGGACGGCTCCTTACCATTTTTGGATGTCAAAGTGACGAGGAGAACTGACAATACTCTCGGACATATGGTATATCGTAAGCCCACACATACGGACAGATATTTGCATGCAAGCTCACACCATCATCCCTACCATCTACGTTCAGTGCAAACGTCGCTCGTGAATCGAGCACGCGATCTATGCGACACTGAGCATTTTCCGAAGGAGATGGAACATGTCAATGATGTCCTTAGGAAAAATGGATACGGAAAATATCACGAGACACGCACACGATCTAATACGGACGAAACTCAAAAACCGAGCAGATCAAGAGCATTCTTACCATACGTCAAGGGCGTGACTGATCGAATAAGTAAGATGCTAAACAGATTCGATATAAAAACGATCTTCAAACCGACCCAAAATATAGCTCGATTTTTGAGGCCTGTAAAGGATGTAATACCACTGCAAACCCCGGGTGTGTATAAAGTCGAATGCAGCTGCGGTCTAGCCTAGGTTGGACAAACGAAACGGCCCATAGCCACGCGACTGACAGAACACATCAAAGCTGTTAAAAACGTTCAGCGAGAAAATTCGGCGATCTGCGAACATATATTGGATAGCGGAAGTAACCACTGGATGCAGTTTCAAAATCCCATTGTTCTATCCAAGGAACAATTCTACTTTCCTCGCATGATCCGGGAAGCCATTGAAATAAGAAGAACTCCGAACTTCAATAGAGATGACGGCTACAAACTCTCTTCTACGTGGAACCCTCTTCTTAAAATGTTCCCGCCGCCGACCGAACGCAAAGACGTAAAACAGGATACAGTGAGTGTTGTGTGCAAGACGGATTTTAAAAATTCCCGCGCTCCGAGCCCGGCCCCCCACTACCGTTATAACCTACGCAGTGGCGGCAGCGGTTTGCGGCCTACCCGCAAAACAACGGACTGACAGCTCTTCAGTCTACCCTAGACAACGGCGGCTGCAACGTCACCGAAACGTCGGGTCCTACAAATTTCACGCGGTAAATTCGTTTTCTATCCTATTTATAATGTCAAACAACCGCGATAGTCTTCGATTTTATAGGACGTAGAATCGTACCTGACGCTTCGTCAACGCTGGATTTTTATTGGTCAAACCCTACAAATTAGACCCCGCCCATTTCTTCGCGTGTCCGCCCATTTCGGATATTTTTCTGAGGTCTCATGTCGCCTTAAACGAAAAAACAAGTTTCGCCCGTTCAGACAGAACATATATTTCGAAGACGTTTCTATACGTCATGGCAAAAGAGCGATAGATCGATCCCGCTATGATGCTCTACATAAATAGATCTATTCACAGAAGTCGCCAACAAAGAGAAGATCTCTTTATTTCGCAACGAAAACGAAAGGGCTACTTAGTCACTCGTCGCCCCAAAAAAGACAAAGATCCGTGTGATTCACTCTTTTGTGCCGCTTACGACTATTTTTAAACAGCACGACCGGCGACGGATAGTGGACACACGTGCCGGACAAAGGTTAGCGCCGCTATGATACGTCACAACGGTCATGCGTCTAAATGAAAAGTTGTGATTCTCAACGAAGCCCTTAGCCCCTTAGTGACGAGATCATTAACCAGCTGTCGACTGACCTCGATTCAAATACATTTATTTTCATACTAGCATTTAGCATTTCATACTAGCATTTACATACTAGCATTTCATACTAGCATTTACATACTAGCCCAGCGGTTTCACCCGCGTGGTGATGGAAATTTGTGATAATGATGATAGAAAACCATATATCTTTGTAAATTATAGCCTATGTGTTATTCTGATGTGTAAGCTATATTGTTGTAAAGTTTCATCAAAATCCATTCAGTAGTTTTTGCGTGAAAGAGTAACAAACATCCATACATACATACAAACTTTCGCGTTTATAATATTAGTAGGATTATACATTTTCAACCAAGTCATTGACGGCTGTTACGACCTTTATTGGTTATATAGGTTATTAGAATGCTACCACCTTCGGCAGCTAGGGTTTCACTACGAAGCGCAACGTGTAGATGGCAGTCATAGTTCAAAACATTGATTTTATTTATTTATTTTTATTTTTATTTGAATTATCAAATTAACCATTTACAATAAGTATAATATTAAAACAAATGGCAAAAACTTTCCTCTTTCATTCACTGGCTAGTGCTGCCCAATTGGGATATACCCATTCCAGGCCAAGCAATTTATATTTTTACATTTAAAACGAGGGTCGATGAACCAACCAAACACACTAATAATAATTAAAAAATATATATATAATAATAAAAATGTAATAAAAATTACAATATTTCCAAAGGAAATAGAAATACTAAATACATTAGAATACACATATACACACATACATACATATATTTTTGAAGATTTTTATCCTCCTCCCCCCCCCCCCCATGTAACACGCCGTAACGTTTTTCTGTACCCCCCTCCCCTCCCTAAATGTTACGTAACACCCAAGTGACCATTTTTACCAAAAAGTCTCGGAACCCTGTTGGATGGAACCCGTAGGTTCCGCGGACCCAGTTCGGGAACCGCCGATCTAGATTGTTTACGCGTAGCATATAATCTTATCAGTAAAACGGTGGGAACGGGGTTAGGGGTAGTGAGGTAAGGGAGGGGGGGGGGTGTTGTCAGGTTTCGTGATGACGTCACATTCCGTCCCGGTTTCAGTGGGCCATCGATTCGCTGGCTCCCTCGCACCCCCCTCTTCCACCCGCGTCGACCCTCCCGCGGGAACGGGGTCGACGCATCCCTCGCACACAACGGCGCACACAGCTGAGTTACAATTTGAAAACAGGCAACATGTCTAATAATTTTACTTTACCGTTATTCTAAGACCATATAAAATAATCAGACAATAAGGCTCTACTTTTTTAAGTAATTTAAATGGGCACAACATTTGAAAAATCATGGCCCTCAAATTCGGCCAGATTATAGAAACGGTGGCCTATCAGCATCTCCTTGATGTTTTTTTTAATTTTACCGTTGGGCGGTAAAACCTTTTACTTGTGATGAAATTATGAGTGTGGTTCGGTTAGTACTGAGTGATATGATTTATTTCCTGACTGCCAAAAGAAAGGTTATATTTTTACTGCATATGTATGTATGTATTTGCCTGCCAATTTGACTGTATTAGCGTTATTTCTGAGTGTCTTCTTGTGAGTGTCTTATTTGTGAGTGTCTTATCTCTTTAACCATTTATGCAGTAAAAGGGAAATTATATGCAGTAAAAGGGAAAAGTCTTTTATTTTAAACACTTGAGACGATAAATTTACTTATTTTGATAAGAATTCATAATTGTTGATAATATGACCAATAAACATGTCCTAATGATTTAAATTATTTTTTAATATAAAATACTACTTTTTGTGACTTGAATATAAAAGTTACACATATGCTGTCGCTGACTTTTTTGTAGGCATTATCAAGCTCTACAACTTTTCTCTAGAACTTAATCATATATAGCTCATCGTTAAGCCATCGTTAGTTAAAAACGTTTTCGTTCGACCGTTTTTTCTCCGACTTACTTTGCAAATCCAACTGCCACGAAAAAGTCTTTTCATTTTTCGGATTAATATATAGCCTATGACACTCACGAATAACTTGGTAAAAGAATTTTCAAAATCGGTTCAGTAGATCCAGAGATTACTTCCTACAACCTTACAAACTTTACCTCTTTATAATATTAGTATTAATAAATATAATATATTAAATACTATAATATAATAAATGCTACTATGAAACGAAACACCGTGCGACGCGGCTGAGCTCTCCGCAGTCGATAATTGCAACAGGCCGAACTCTACACACACAGGGTACTATCGTACAGTTAACAACTCTTTGTAAGTCTCCATTTTTTATGCGTGCATTTTTTTGCCACGAGAACGTCTACGTATTGCGCCACGGGAACGTCTTATTCCCCTATCCCGTCATGCCCCGCTCACAAGCGTGACACTAGGGCGGTGTCGACTACAACGGACGAACCCATCACCCCAGGCTGGTATACCGATATGTGATCATTCTTTCAGCCGTCGGATGAGCGTAGAAGACTTAGAGACAAGACAATCACTGTCTAGCTCCGCCAACAAGCCCGTTAGAGTTCAACGCTTTACGGCGAGGCACCGGGAAAGGTAGGCAGTGGGCAGCCTCGCCCCGTAACTACCAGTTTTGGAAAGATATTTGGGTCTGGAATTAACCTTCAGGATATCTCTGTCCTCCCTACTGGTTGCGGGTCCGAATTCGCTTACGCGATCTCTACCTGTTGTATTACAGCGGTAATTCAGTTAGAATTTATCGCGGACCTGGGCGTTCTTTGCCCGTAGTGCCACACGGGATCGAGTGGCCCAGTGTCATTTCAAGAGTGGCATGACAACAGGTCAACATCCACCCCCGCTGCTTAGGAAACAGTGTATTTCCATAGTCGACCCCTTCAGAAATTAGTCGGAATGCACAACCGATTGGCTTCGCCGACAGGAGCGCAAATCGTCCAGTGGCGCTGGGATGCACTCCCGCCGGGAGAAACCGGTCCACCAGTCTTACCCGGGGTAGCCTTCCACTCGAGGAGGCTTCTGTTCGTGAGTTAAGCCGATCCGAGAACGAAATGGATCTTTTGGCCCAAGCTGCACGAAACCGTTCACCACCTCACAAACATGACATATAGAGTTGTCAACTACAACGGGCGAACCCGTCACCTCAGGAAGTTTCAACGATTAGTCGTTCTCTCTCCCGTGAAAAGAACGCAGAAGACTTTGACAAAACAATCCACCGCCATGCTCCGCCACATGCCCGTAAGAGGCCAACGCCTTAACCGCGAGATAACCGGGTGTGTTACCCAGCGGGCTTACACTCACGCCCCTTACTTCCAATTGCGACCAGATTACTCCGGTCTCTCGATTGGTTACGATCGCTTGCGCGGTCCTCTCCCCTACGAAGCGGTGAAACGGTGTAAACCGAATCTATCGCGGACCACGGTTTTCTTTGCCCGGCTGTTCACCAGGATCGGGTAGCCGGTGGTCGTTTCAAGAGCAGTCGCCGTAAGGTCCGCAACCACCCCCGCTCTATAGGAAACAGTACTGCTTTCAAACTCCCCCGACTGTTAGTCAGAGTGCACAATCGATTGGTTTACGCCGCACGGTGCGCAGACCGTCCAGGAGCGCCAGAAGTTTGATTCCTAGGGGAAACTGGCCCTAAGGCCAGAGTCCTGCCCAGGATCGCACTTCATGCGTCGAGGCTGCCGGATGGATGTTTACCCGTATGTATCGGATAAACGCTCCGATTCTCTTGGATTTCCAGTACTGCCGGACGTCGCGGGCGCCGACCCCCTCTTCGCGGCGATGGCGACTAAGTACTCGCTTGAAGAAGAGGAGCTATCGCCCTCCAGACGTCGCAAGTAATTAGCGGCCCGTTGACACCCGCGTGTACCATTGGCATGTACATAATTACTCGGCTGGCTGGCACGCAAACTTCACACGGGACAACACTTTTCAACCGTCGCGCCGCCCTACTTTGCGTTCATTTTTGGGGGTTCGCCGACCTTCCCGCTCCTTCGGAGAATATCCAAAAGTACACCGCGGAAATAAACCCGGGACTAGCATGAAAGAACAGTACAAAAAGTAAACGAAAAATGCGGAAACCGCGCTGTGCGTTGACCGTTTGTTATAAAAGAAAAATCGTTTATTGATAACGGTATGGTAGTTGTAGTTCCAGATATCAAATGTGTTTCTGCATAAGTAAAGTTGTCAACTACAACGGGCGAACCCGTTACCTCAGGAAGTTCTCCCGTGAAATGAGCGCAGAAGACTTGGACAAAACAATCTACCGTCAAGCTCCGCCACAAACCCGTAAGAGGCCAACGCCTTAACCGCGAGATAGCCAGGAGTGTTTGTTACCCAGCGGGCATACACTCACGCCCTTACTTCTAGTTGCGACCAGATTACTCCGGTCTCTCGACTGGTTACGAGTTCGAGGTCGCTTGCGCGGTCCTCTCCCTTACGTAGCGGTGAAACGGTGTCAAAGACAAATACCAAAATTGCTATCGTTTTTTGACAATTTTCTAGAAGTAGTTTGAGATATATTATATTTATATTAACCTTAAAATTTATAAGAATGAATGAGCGATCGGAATGAATGAGGAAAAAAAATATAAAAAGAAAGTGATTAAATTTAAGTCTTAAATACTATCACCCCAGAACAGATATACAATCTAGTGGGGTGATAAAATCCACACAAATGCAATCTTACCTGCTTCGCAAAATCAATTGTATTGTATTTGATAATTTTATAAAATAAAATAAAAAATAAAATAAAATATCAATTATGTTCTGTATATTTTGCTGTAAACGTGTCCAAGATCCAAAAATCTGGTTGATATAGTACAAGAGGCAGCGACAAAATAATGCAAGTTTTGTAAAAGCTGATAATTTTATATCAGACAGTATCAGAGTATGCGATATTGGCTATGACATCGATCTTTCTTTTGGGGGGTCGTCCCTCGAATGGCGACCACGAACGCCGTCTGCCGGTTCGTGGTCGCCATTCAAGAACCTTTTCTTCCCAACGGTTGTCGGTTCTGCGAGATATAGGTATGGTCTGCCCATTTCAACTTGATAATTTTACGAGCTATATCAGTGACCTTGGTTCTTCTGCGGATTTTTTCATTTCAGATCCAATCACGCAGTGAAACTCCAAGCACAGCTCTCTCCGTGGCCCGTTGCGCGACTTTAAGCTTGTGTATGAGGCCAATAGTTAGCGACCACGTCTCAGTGCCGTATGTCATCACTGTTTAGAATAAATGTTTGCCATGCCATATGTTTTAGAATAACCTTTGATAGTATACTGTGTCCAGTGGACCTGATCGCGAGTACTAATGCTTCACATTAGGATGAGACTCCCTAAGTGTTAACTTGTCATGTTGTTTATATAATTTATATCAAATACATATATAATAATAATAAAGTAATAATAATTTATTCGTAATAAAAGGCCTCTCTAATGGACTCTCTATATCTCTAAAGGGCTCTATTTATATCAAATGTATAAAATTTAATAAATTGAGTAGTATTCACCGGCGGCATTCCGCATCCGAGTATAGCCGCGTGCAGCATATTCGTCTGACACTCCGTTTCGCACTCCAGCTCCTGGTTCACCATCTGGCCTGCAGAACTCTGCAATGAATCCTCAGTCTTCTGGATCCTCAGTCTTCACTATCACTCGCGCTTATTGCACAGTCACGCCTCCTCGCGGTAAACAGCGGCTTCTGTGCGGCCAAATCAACTATCCTCCTGTCACTAAGGAGCGTCGCTTTCTGAGCCGCCGTATTTATAAATGTGGGAAATCCCCCCACTCCTGCGGGATTCCTGGACACTGTTAGTACCCGGAACAGAGCCATTTTTCGCGAACTCTTTTCATTCATTTTCGCGACTGCCGGGAAATTGATAAGAGATGGCACGCCTTGTGCCGCGGTCACACTACACTACGACGATTCGAAATTTTATTATATTATTATTAGGCTGCGTACAGATAATATCCCGACTAGTTTATCCCTATCAGGGTTGATAAAAATCATGTTTTTTTTTAAAAATAAAATAAAAAAAGACTGATTAATTTGATTTAAATCGGATTTATTTGTTTTAAATCAGTTTTTTTGATTTTTTAATTATTTGTATTTTATTAAATTTGAAAGTCAGGAAAAACACAATACAATTGTTATTTATTTTAATATGCTTTATTAACATTAACAAAAATCAACATGTATTAGTTCTTCTAAATAGTATAAACACAGTAGCATATTTATTTGCCATTTATTTAACAAAAACTGTTGTAAAATGTACAAAAATCAAGGAGTTCTTACTTCTTCTAAATCAAAAACATTTTTTCAATCATTTTTTTAAAAACAGAAATACCGTAAGGTTTTTGTCATATTTATCAAGAAGTGAACAAAGAAAAAAGTCGCAGATTTACATTATACTTACATTATTATATTAGTAACAGTAACTTAGATGTTATTGTTACTAATATGACGTCATTAATATTTAACAGCAAGTTATATTAAAATAAAATAGCCAGATCAAAAAAATCGAAAAATCTAAATAATCAAAATCAAATAAATCCACAAATCAAAATAATCAAAATCAACATATTTAACATCAAATAATCATGATACAAATTTATAGACAATCAAAAGACACTAGTAATCAACAAATTAAAAAATATATATTTTTAAATAAATTCAAAATATGACATCTAAATCTAAACATCTTTCTTTAATAACATACTCTTATAGTGGTCCTTAAATACTGCAACTGAAACCCCTATGTAATCAATGGTCTAGCTAGCATGTTCTGCACCGGAACCATCGATATATTATTAGCTAGATATGCCCTGAGATACAAATAAGTTGGCTACACATACCCTTTGCTCGTAAATCATGTGACAGAGAGAGCAATAAAATGGATAGTAAGCGAGAGAATAGCGCGCGTTAATATTCTTCGCGGCAGCTCTCACACCGGAAACGGTCGGCTGTCTGCCAGTGGACTGCAACCAAACTAATACTGGCCGGCTTTCAGTAGTGGGTTTGAAGGGGGTCATTTTCGAGGGGATCGTATATCGATGACCGGAACGCCTTGCGCCGCTTGCAGTGTGCGCGCGTCTCCTGGCTTGTTTTCCGCTGTTTCCCCGAAGATGGGACACATTTTGTCGCCGGTGAGTCGCAAAGTCCGCGTATCGAGCATAAATATGGCCGTAGGACGTCTGGGTTACTGGCGGCCAATCTCTGAGTGAATTTTTATTTTAAAATCGGAATCACCGCGCGATGTCGGACCGCCGACAGAGAAATGTAAAAAAAACGGAGAAAAGTGTCATCACTTGGGACGCGCCCACACTCTTCAGGCGATTGTTCCGCGGGGTGGCTAGCTATCAACTGTGCGTAAACGTTTATGTTTGTTTTTTTAGATTGGTACCAAAAAGGGACATATTTGTCATATTTTCATTCTGCTTACGAACCGACGGTTCGCTCATTAGAAGTTTAGCATTTCCATTGCTCATTACTTAGCTCATTGCTCATAGCTTCCATTGCTCATAGCTTATAAATAATTATTAGCGCTGACAGTCTTCTGCAATCGCCCTTGACCAATAATATATTTTTTAGTTTTTTGAAAAATGAAATTGAAAAAAAATATATCGCATCATCACACATTTTATCACACATTTTATCATCACATTTTAATCATTTACTCGATACGTATTACCAATATATTTTCGAGGTTTTTGCCCCGATATATTACAAAGAAATTACAAATAACAAAAAGGTGATGACTTCAGATTTATTTATTTTTATTAAGAAAAAAAAATAATATTGAAATTTCTCATCATAGTACGAAAGACTATGATGAGATTTATTTTATGTATGTAAGTCCATAAAAATACATTTAATTACAAAAACATTCTCTTAGCCTAATATTTCATAATTAATTACATTACATTTTCGTCGTGTCCAATTGACGGCTAAAGTTTTACATTTCTGTGGCGAACAAGTGACAATTTCAATGATTTGATTAAACGCTTTGACTTTGATCTTATTCTGTACGAGTATTAACTCAGCTAGGCAGCAGCTGAACAGTGAATTCTTTAGCATTAATTTTTGAATAATTTTTGATGTATTTTTAATCGATAGCTTCAATTGAAAGGTCACATATGTTTCTACAACGTTACTTAAACGTGAAAACCTTTAATTGGCTCTCTGTTATTCTACTTCTCTTTTTGTTAAATTATAATTAGCTGTTGGTTTTCCTAAAAATAAATAAAAAAATAATAAAAAAAGCCCTTGGACGTGTCAAAATAATTGGGTTAGAGGTAGTAAGCATCGTTACTACTCTTTACTGAACATACATAGGTAGTCAAGAATTAACTACTAGATTGTCAAACTATAAATATAAATAATCAAAATAGAAGCCTAATATTTGAAGTAGTTAGTAATTTGAAAAGATACGTAGTAAAATTATTCATCGTAATATTCAAATTGTCAGTAAAATGTTAAATAATCAAATTAAATCTACGTTATGCATTTTAAACTAAAAGTACAGATATAAGACCATATACTCGTAAAATAATCAGACAATAAGGCTCTACTTTTTTAAGTAATTTAAATGGGCACAATATTTGAAAAATCATGGCCCTCAATTTCGGCCAGATTATAGAAAGGGTGGCCTATCAGCATCTCCTTGATGTTTTTTTTTTAATTTTACGTCCTCTAGCTGTTTAAAGTTTAAATTTAACCAAACAGTTTTCCAATTTACTTCCTAGCTCGGATGTGGTTTAACACCTCACCAGGAATAATAACCTGTATCGAGGTGGTACCAACAGAAATTGTATATTGCCTGCCGAAAGGGCATGATAATATATCCGCTCATAGGTTTATATTTTATTTTATTTATTTTTTTAACTTTTTTTATTGCAATGGTATTTAAATTTAATAATTACAAGGATGGAGGTAGTTATTATTAAAAAAAATAAAAATGTTGAAGAGACCAAATTAAACATAAGGTATGTTAGTTCAAATATTAATAAATAAATATTCTTACATACTAGTAAAATGCATACATAGATACGCTTAGAATTAATTAAAAGGCAATGAAATATATATTTTTTCGTCAGCAATCCACAGAATTTAAATCCGGCCCGATTTTTTACATAGTGCGCGCGGCTCCATGTGCCTCTATAGTCCCTATAGTCCATAAATTCTCCGGAAATATTACGCAACGCAGTACGCGCCTGGCCTTAAATTCATGTCAATACACGTACCGGTGACTCACACATTCGTTAAACAAAAAAAAAGTTCCGCCCGTTCAAAGATAGAACATAATAATATTTCGAGGACGTTTCTATACGTCCTACTCGTACTCGATGCTGTTTAAGTTTGACGCATATATACGTCATGCTTGATTAAGGGGACACGAGACCTCCGAAAAATATCCGAAATGGGCGGACACGCGAATAAATAGGCGGGGTCAAATTTGAAGGGTTCGACCGATAAAAATCCAGCGTTGACCAAGCGTCAGGCACAGATTCCTCGTCCGCTCGCGCCGGCGACTAGGCGCATACTAAACTTTATATCGCAGCGTTAGCACAAAATATCTATCTTTGCGCAGTGGTGGTAAAAGAATGTTAGTGGCAAAGAATATTTAACGTAACTCTCAGAGCGCTCTCACGTTTTAATTAATTGTAATTAATTTAGGGCCTACATAGAAAATGTGGCTAAGCGCGACGTTAAAGAATTGAATAGTCAGTATAATGAAATTTAAATAATACACACTTACCGCTTACATTGTAGGAGTAATCGCGCCTGAAAGTTTTCGAAATCAGTTTAAAGCCTTAATGTTCAAGGCAATGAGCAACTTTTTTGAGTTCAAATTGTAAATTAGTTCCTTATCGAGGGATTCGCTTACAAACTTTTTAAAATTAATGCTTGTATTTTAAAAAAATCATAAAACTAAAATTCTTCAAATATGGCCGTTCCCGGGTATTCACCTTAACAGATTAAGCATTAGCCAGTGCTTGAGCAATGCTTGGATAAGGAATGCAGCACTCGACTATAGATTCAGGTGATAGTTCTTTGGGAGTATAATAGCGGCTGGCAACACTTTCGTTTATCAGAACCAAAATCATCGTAATATTTATGTGTTGCTACACATAATACGCCGTTTGTCATAATATTTATATTGTTATGACAAATAAATGATAATATGTGACGCTGAGGTAAGCAATTAAAAGCTTTTAGTCCAGAGGGCGTATGACCGACTTTCCTTTGAGCAATTTCCCAGAAAAGCGGGCTCATTGTAGCGTTCCATATACGTGAGGAAAATAAATGGTGTATTTATTTTGTGACTGAATTTACGGCCAATAGGCACTTTCTGTCAGATCAGATCAGCATTCTTAGGATCGAGGGCCTGAGGCTAAAATATCGTTTCTACTAAAAAAAATCTAGTTGTAAATCGCCGGTTCCTAATTGTTCCGTGCAGCTTGGGTGGGGTTGACCAAAAATCTATGTGATCTGGCCTGCCCAACTCACGGTTCAACTCCAATCTGGTAGCCTCTTCGGAGAGGGGCTTATCGAGTCAGGGTCGTTGTGAGCTTCTGCCATGTGATATAATCCTGCAGTAGGGCGGTGTCGACCACAGCGGGCGAACCCGTCACTCCAGGCTTGTATGACGATATGTGATCGTTCTTTCAGCCGTGGGATGAACGTAGAAGACTTAGAGACAAGACAATCTACTGTTTAGCTCTGCCAACAAGCCCGTTAGATGCCAACGCCTTACGGCGAGGCACCGGCAAGGTAGGTAGCCAGCGGGCAGCCTCGCCCTTTAACTACCAGTGTTGATACGATATCTCCGTCCTCCCGACTGGTTACGGGTCCGAAGTCGCTTACGCGACCTATACCTGTTGTATTACAGCGGTAATTCAATTTGAATTTATCGCGGACTTGGGCGTCCTTTGCCCGTAGTGCCACACGGGATCGAGTGGCTCAAGGTCATTTCAAGAGTGGCATGACAGCAGGTCAACATCCACCGCCGCTGCTTAGGAGACAATATATTTTCATAGTCTACAGCAATTAGTCAGAGTGGACAACCGATTGGCGTCGCCGAACGGTGCGCAAACCGTCCAGTAGAGCCGGGATGCAATCCCACCAGGAGAAACCGGTCCACCAGCTTGTGAGGCCTGACGCGAGAGTCTTACCCGGGGTCAAAATTATACAGAAAAATATGATAATAGAAAGAAACAAAATATGACATAATAATAGAAACATCTAAAAATATAATTACTGCAAATTGAAAAGATTGCAAAATGGTTTACTGTGTTTTTTTTAATAATATAAACTGTTTTGCATTAAAGTTTGCATTAACGATTTTCATTTAGAAAACTTGTTGTATGTCGGTCCGATACGAACCTGGATGTGTCGTCTGTCGCGGTGAGGCGTCGAGTAAGAATACAGTTCCGGGAAGATCCAACTTGTAACATCAAAGACGATTCGCGACGCGTTGACGTGTCAACGACCTTGCATATTTTTTACTGGATTTTCGCGTTTTTCCGCTTTTTTTAATTTTAAGTGACAGGCGACTTTTGCGAAGTCTTTATTTGCGGTACGATAAATGTTGCGTGCTATATAAAACAACTGGGAAAATTTACACGAGAACAAAATATTTATTACTACCTTTTACCCGCGGCTTCGCTTCGCGTAAAGTTTCGAATCGATTTGTTAATTTAAGTAGGGTGGCGTTTATTTGCCTTTTTAGACGCTACCTTTAGATATATACTGCCAGACGTCCCATCTCAGATGCACGCTACGCTACCTATATCGTAGACGTACGCGTCTTGATCCTCGCCACCCGTTACTAATTTCAGGATATCTTTATAACTACACCATGTAAACACATACAGTAGGTATAGGCTAATTTTATCTCTACTTAACATCCGTTATAATAGATTAATTTATTTTGATAAGGATTCTTATTTTATTTCCAACATCTTCTACACACACTGTCTACGTATTTTTCTTACTTTTTTGAATCATAAAAGCAGTTATTGTAGCCTAAATATAAAACCTTAATAATATATGCTGTCGTCGACTTCTTTATAGATTTCTTCTCTTTAGGACCAACGTTTTTATCATATATTTTCACTTATATCAAACCGCTTCTTCAGCGCATGCAAAAGCAACTTGCCAGCTCATTTGTTTCCGACTCGTTTAACAAATATCGTAATTTCTTTTTGAAAACCAATATCTATCGTAATAAAATATAGCCTATATATAGCACTCGTCGGTAATGGAGGTTTCTATTAGTAAAAGAATTTTTGAAATCGGATAAGTAGTTTCGGAGATTACCCCCTACATACAAACTTACAAACATTATCTTTTTTATAATACTAGCTGACCCGTGCCCACTTCGTTGGGCGGTAAAACTTTTTACCTGTGATGAAATTATGAGTGTGGTTCGATTAGTACTGAGTGCTATGATTTATTTCCTGACTGCCAAAAAAAGGGTTATATTTTTACTGCATATGTATGTACTGCATATATATGTATTTGCATGCCAAATTGACTATAATACTGGCTGTCGCTGACTTTTTTGTAGGCATTATCAAGATCTACAACTTTTCTCTAGAACCTAATCATATATCTCTCATCGTTAAGGCAGCGTTAGTTAGAAACGTTATCGTTCGACCGCTTATTCTCCGACTGCAAATCCGACTACCACGAAAAAGTCTTTTCATTTTTCGGATTAATATATAGCCTATGACACTCACAAATAACGTGGCTTTCTATTGGTAAAAGAATTTTCAAAACGGTTCAGTAGATCCAGAGATTACTTCCTACAACGTAGGAGTAGTATAGATATGGGGAAAGCGTCGTTTTCTTTCATTTTCATTATGCAACGGAAATAGTGACCCGGCCGGGAATCGAACCCGGGATCTTGGCTGTAAGATCTGGCGACTTAACCACTATGCCAACGATCACTTTCCCTGCAGTCTGACAAACTTCATGGACTGAACTGATGCCAGATCGAACGTGTAACACTCGTCTAAGAACCTAATACTTATTTTCTCAAAACTGTTCACGCAAGTCAATAACTTCTCGTAATATTTCATTTATACATGAGCTACTTGTAAATTTATTCCTGCGGGGAATCGATTGTCGGTCTGTTTACTATGTATATAGCCCGTCTATCTGGCTGTACGGTTGTATACGGGCTCAGATACGGTGGGAAATATAGGTCGGGAGAAAGGGACAGCGCTATGCGGGCGAAAGGGGACGGGACGACGGAATGCCGGCAACTGTTGCGCCGCGGCCAAAACACCGAAATATACGGGGGCTTCACTTCGGTTGGTAGCACTTCGCCGGGTACTCGGTCATTAGCTAAGGCCTGAGCGAAGTTTGCGCTTCGACACTTGCCGACATTGAAATCTCAAGGCGTAAAGGTACTCCATCTTACATATTGAGATGTCAACCACAACGGGCGAACCCGTCACCGCAGGACGTTTTAACGATTCATCGTTCTATCGACCGTGCAGTGAGCGTAGAAGACTTTGGACATAACAAATCCGACGTCTAGCTACGCCACAACCCGTTAGAGTCCAACGCCTTACCGCGAGTAGCCAGGTATGTTACCTGGCGGGCGGCACTCGCGCCCTAACTACCAATTGTGACCAGATTTCTCCGGTCTCTCGATTGGTTCCGAGTTCGAGGTCGCTTGCGCGGTCCTCTCCCTTACGAAGCGGTGAAACGAAGTGTACCGAATCTATCGCGGACCAAGGCGTCCTTTGCCCGACTCTGAACCGAGATCGGATGGCCAATGGTCATTTCAAGAGCAGTCGCCGTAAGGTAGACAACTACCCCCGCTCTATAGGAAACAATACAGTTCCCAGACTCCCCCGATTGTTAGTCGGAGAGCACAATCGATTGGCTTGCGCCGCTCGGTGCGCAGACCGTCCAGGAGCGCCAGAGGATTGATTCCCAGGGGAGACTGGTTGACACAGTGTCCTACCCAGGCTCCGCACCCCATGCGTGGAGGCCATCGGATGGGTGTTGACCCATGAGTGTGACCGACCCTGAAACAGAATGGGTCTTCGTGGCCAACTCAGCAAGGGCCCATTAGCTCCCTCTTACAGCCGGGGATCCGGCCTAAGCCATGGTTCCATCATCAGCCACTTAGCCGCAAGGAAATAGCAGTCATTTGCAGATTGCAGTCGCTCCTGAATGCAGATTGCAGATCCCGTCCCCCAATGCGATTGCGGTCATGCAGTCTACACTGCTGATCACCTCTTTTTCCCTTCGGCTACGTAACGACCAAATTTGGTTGCACATCAGAACACCGTTGGGCGTTGACTACTTAACGACCAATATTGGCGGCTTGCTCCCTGAGCGTTCAGTAATATTATTTTCTAATTCGAACGCATCCTAAAATCCATACCAAATATCTCATTATTACCATAGATACATAGACGGCCGCTAGAATAATTTCGCGCGTCATTTCGCGGATATTTCTGGTAAAATTCCATTGTCAAACATCATCATTTTTTTTTTCGAGAAATCATCAAAAATTATAT
Source organism: Micropterix aruncella (assembly GCA_944548615.1). Taxonomy (NCBI): domain Eukaryota; kingdom Metazoa; phylum Arthropoda; class Insecta; order Lepidoptera; family Micropterigidae; genus Micropterix; species Micropterix aruncella. Next base: position 14,413,929 of record OX155976.1, read on the forward strand.
TGGTTTTTATGAGCTAATATCTAAATATTTTTGTATGTAAATAATCAAAACGAAATATTACCTTTGATAGAGAATCTAATAAAAATCACGATAATATTTACAATTTCTAAATAGGGTTCCGTAAGACAAGTACAAGTTAGAAATGCCGAGTTTTTTTCACTTTTTCGACTTTCTCATATTTATTCATAATTATATAATTGTTTTACAAAATGTTATTTCAATATCTATATACAAAATTTCAATGCGATCATTGCACAGTTACTCTCTTTATGATTGCTATAGTAGTTCCTTAGTTATAGTACTTTTTGTCGAGCGCGGCGATATTGCAAGAAATTCCAATAAATTGCCGCGGTCTGCCATGAAATTATGCCGCTGCTCGAAGGGTTAACTGCCCATTTAACAACAACTATCCTAATTTCGTCTCGGACCTTACAGCCCTCAAAATTCAGCTCCCACTGTGTGTGGACCATCTCCTCTCCCTTAACTCTCCAAAAGTCTTCAAAATCCTCTGTAAATGTATCTCCCGCAACTACATTTCCTTTTAGTAACAATATTCCATTCCATAATATACTAGTTTCTACTGTTTAGTGTAAGTTTTGTGTCTGTTTGTTTTAGTGCTGTCCTACTAACAATAAAGTTTCCAAATTAAAAAAAATAAGTAACCACCTGGCAGAAATCACCCTCATTGGGTGGATCGCCAAAAGGAAAAAAGAAGAAGAAGAATACATTGAAATCGGCACTATTATTCTTAAAGCATTCGGCCTCTTGTCGACACACGTTTTTTCTGCATTGAAAATCTACGGTTAATTCGCCGTGTCTAGGCACGGTGGTCAGTGCTGTATGGATCAATAATATTTGAAGTTTGTCGACGGACACGGCGGAAAACGTACGGCACCGCCGCCGTGTCTGTGGACAAGCTTCCATAGCCATCCATACAACTCTGACGACACGGCGAATTAACCGTAGATTTTCAATGCAAAAAAACGTGTGTCGACAACTAGGGTTGTCGACTACAGCGGGCGAGCCCGTCACCTCAGGAAGTTTTAACGATTTGTCGTTCTATCTCCCTGGAGTGAGCGCAGAAGACTTGAAGACAAAACAGTCCACCATCTAGCTCCGCCACAAACCCGTAAGAGGCCAACGCCTTAACCGCGAGATAGCCAGGAGTGTTACCCGGCGGGCTTACACTCACGCCCTTACTTCCAATTGTGACCAGATTACTCCAGTCTCTCGATTGGTTACGAGTTCGAGGTCGCTTGCGCGGTCCTCTCCCTTACGAAGCGGTGAAACGGTGTTTACCGAATCTATCGCGGACCACAGCGTCCTTTACCCGGCTGATCACCCAGGATCGGATAGCCGATGGTCGTTTCAAGAGCAGTCGCCGTAAGGTCCGCAGCCACCCCCGCTCTATAGGAAACAGTACTGCTTCCAGACTCCCCCGACTGTTGGTCAGAGTGCACAGTCGATTGGCTTACGCCGCACGGTGCGCAGACCGTCCAGGAGCGCCAGAAGGTTGATTCCCAGGGGAAACTAACCATAAGGCCAGAGTCCTACCCAGGCTCGCACTTCATGCGTGGAGGCCGTCGGATATGTGTTGACCCGTGAGTGTGACCAACCCTGAACAGAATGGGTCTTCGTGGCCAACTCAGCAAGGGCCCCATTAACTCTCACGTGTGTCGACAAGAGGCCGAATGCTTCAAGAATAATAGAGCCGATTTCAAGGTCGGTAAGCGTCGAAGTGTCCGGTGCCATGGACACTTCGACGCTGCCATACAACACTGATACAAATTTCGCCGTAAATACATACGCCTGGCTGAGAGATAAATACGATACATACGGCGGCGACGCCGTGCCGTTTTTCCGAAGTGTTCGTGGACAAGCTTATGTATAGTGATTAATACTCCACTGACGTCCGCATCCTAGACACGGCGAATTAACCGTGGATTTTCACGGCGATAAAACGTGTTTGGACAAGATGGCTGAGCGTATCGTTTTCTTCTTCTTCTGGTGCCATGCCCGTTGCCAAATGTAAGCAATCCTATAGATATGGAGAATTTCCGGAACAATTCTCGTAGATGTCTTCTTCTTCCGGCAAGAATAATTAGGTGCATAATTTGGAATTGCGCAATTTGGAATTAATCAATACTATAAGGAACTACAATGTATGGTAGATTTTAAATATATCCCCTTTTAAATATAGCGTTTTTATGAAAGCAAGCTCTCAGATCTTGACAGCTTTTTTATGAATTGAGATTTAAACTTAAGCGTATATGGGGTATTTTGAGAAGTTTTTATGGTATAATGGTAGCAACATAGGATAAAATTGTATATTTTTATTAATATTATAATATTTTTTAAATAAAATATTTTGAAATAATTCGTTTAGAGGATGATGCTTTGATGGAGAAATAAAAATAATAAAAGCTACTCTCATAGCAGCAAATGTTTTCCAGGATTGAATTGGGAAATGTTTATGTTAAAGCGAGATGACCGTATGGATGTGCACAACCTTTAACTGTTCTATATAGGTTTAATGGGGTCACTTTGCCACCGGTGAACGATGAAGGGGCAAACATATTATCGGACGCGTCCGTCAGTCGCGGATTATGGATGCGACTGAACTGGTTATCTGTGTAATGAATTTCTATTGAGCCGTGCACATTATCGGACGTAAGTCGCGGACGTGACCTTGAGGCTTCGGCGGTCCAATAGAGATCTGCAAGCCGCGTCCCGAACGACTGTGCATACTGTTCAGTCGCGTCCGTAAGCCGCGGCTTACGGACGCGTTCGATAATATGATTGCCCCTTCACCCTTCACCCACGCATCTCAAAAACCAAGCGTATCCTTTTGCATAATAAAATCTCCAAAATAGAGCCGGATTAAATAAAAAAAATAATGAATAATTATAATGAATAATCGGCGAATATGCGGCGAAAAATAATGAATAATCTTAAATATAGGACGACAGTTCGAAATATTTAAAACTTTCGAGCGTATCCACTATTTAAAAAGATGATACAAAGATGCTGCACTCGTTATTACCTATCAAATCAAGCCATTAAATCAAAATGCATAATATGCTACGAGAATGATGATGGGATCCATGACGAATTGAGGGATTTCCTCAAATATATCATATGAAGTTGAAAATTTACAAGTTGGTTCAGTTCCGATGAAAATGCATTTTTATGGTAAGCATGACCAAATTCTACACCCAGGGTTGGCTCCTGACGAGGGGAATCCTCAACGGTCAACAGTACAGACACGAAATTTTCCATACGCATTCAGTTATGATAGCCCGTTCTAAGTTTTACCATGACATGGCTGCTGCACCCAGGGTTGGATCCCGACGAGGGGACTCCTCAACGGTCAACAGTACAGACACGAAATTTTGTATATACATTCAATTACGACAGCCCTTTCGAAGTTTCACCAAGACGGGACTGCGGCACCCAGGGTTGGCTTCCAACGAGAGAACTCCTCAACGATCAACAGCACAGACACGAAATTTTGTATACGCGTTAAATTATGATAGCCCGTTCTAAGTTTTACCATGACATGGCTGCTGCACTTATAGAAAATTTTGGAATCAGTTTTTTTTTGTTAAAATTATGTCTATTATTTATGAAAGGAAAAAAATCTTCAATTTTGATGGAGTCTTATGTAATACTTAAGGCTATATAATATTTACAGGGGTTTTTATGGGGTAATAATAGAAGATAGGATAAATTTCTATAATATTATTAATATTTGATTAAATCAATTGTAAAATCTTTTGTAACGTTTCATTTACAGAATGATGGTTTGATGTTGAAATAAAAATAATAAAAACAACGAAGGACTTCCCAGATTGAATTGGTTGAATTGTTATGGATTGGTTAGATTGCTAGATTGGATCGCTATATGTAGTGTAGATCCGATTGTTTTCATAATAAAATAAAACTAGCTGATACCCCTCAAATTTGAGGGTCACTTCAGTGACCTTAATGTTTCATAAATAAACGGAAGTATACTTATTATTTATGTACAAATAATATTTGTTTGGAATAATTTAATTATGTTGCGGTGCCTTGCTCACTTGATCTACGATCAGAAATGTCACCAAGGTCTTGGAAACCATTATTGAATGTGCGGATATTAACCTCCATAAGAACTACACAAACCACCGTATCTATATAGATATCTATATCTATATATATCTATATCTATATTATACATCTGGATGCAAAGATGTCATGGAATCTACATATAGAGCATGTTAAATCAAAACTTTCGTCAGCCTGCTATGCTCTATTACGCATCAGAAATTGTTTGGAGAGAACTGAAGTAATATCGGCCTATTACGCGCTAGTTGAGTCACACCTGCGCTATGGTATTCTTTTATGGGGTAATGCAGCACACATCAACAGTGTATTCACTCTCCAGAAAAGAGCCATACGTGCGATAGTAGGTATTGGTCCACGGCAGTCGTGTCGTGAACACTTCCAAAAACTAGGGATATTGACCGTATATGCGATTTTTGCTCAAGAAGCTCTTTGCGAATTCTATTGCAATAAGAGCTCGGCCATATCCCACGAGGAAGTACATCGGCATGACACCAGGAATAAAACCCTGTATCTCCAACCGTTCGTAGCACGTACTGCCAAGTTCCAGGCGACTAGTCGATACTTAGGCCTCAAACTTTTCAATAAATTGCCCGAAAGATTAAAAGAAATTAAAAACATCGATATTTTCAAGAGATCCATCCGAGTCTATCTGCTTAAAATCAACATGTATGCCCATAACGACTTCTTAAAATATTTTGAAAATACATAGCATCGTATCTACCCATTTAATCTAATACATATTATTTACCGTTAATTGTTTTGTTGTAAACTGTTATCATATAGTCTATGTTTTTGTAAATTGGTAAGTTTAAAACTATATATTGTATATCATCTCTTGTCTAAATTGAGTAACTAATTTAAGATTAATTACTGTCATTCCTACACAATTGTATGGTTGTATTGGAAATAAATACCTTTTACTTTTACTTTTTTACTTTTTACTTTTATATCCACTCGGATAGCAAAGCAGCTCTTATGGCACTACCCTCGAATACCATTTATTTCAAAGCTGGTGCAAAACTGCGTATCACTACTGACTTCCCTGGGCGAAAATAACAGGGTAATTCTAAGATGGATTCCCGGCTATGCAGGAATCGAGGGAAATGAAAAAGCCGACGAACTTGCTAAGACGGGAGCAAAGGGATTGTTATGCGGCCCTGAACCTTGCTGTGGCGTACCAAAAAGTCTTGCAAACCTTAGCTCAAAAACATATGTTTAGAACAATCCGTCAATCACTGGAACAACACACCAGGGTTGAATCATTCAAAAGTGCTAATTAGGGCTTACGACCGTAATACTGCCCGTGAGGCATTATCGCTAAATAAGAACAATCTACGCATACTGGTGAGGGCGCTCACCAGGCATTGTGGCCTGAACAAACACATGTACAACCTCAAGCTCCGGGACACGAAAATGTGCAGGTTCTGCCAAGGGGCAGAGGAAACTCCCCTGCACCTCATTTGCGAGTGTGGCCCGCTGATGCGTAAAAGATACACCCACTTGGGTGGGCATTACCTCCAACCTAAGGAGGTAAAACAGTTGAGGTTCTTAAATGACACGAGGCTTAGCGCAGAACTATATTAGGTGACAAACACAATAGATCAGCAATGGTCGCAGTGTTACAAAGCTCATAAAGACCTTAGAAAAGCCCCATGCAACAAAAATTAAAAAATCCCCCTCGCTCGCCAAGCCCCTAACCCCCTGCCCAACCCCCTATCAAACTTCACCTGCCTCCTCCACCCCTCCCCGCCCCCCATACCCTCCACCCACCTCCGCCCTCCCCCTCTCCCAACCTTCCCCCAAACCTCCCTCTCCCTTTTCTCTCCCCAACCCCCCTCTTCCTACTCCCCTGTCCAATACCCCCAAATCTCCCTTTCTCTTCCACCCTTCTCCACCTCCAACCCCCGTTCCAACACTCCCCCACTCCAGCTCACCCCCAACTACCTCCCCTCCCCCCGCCCTCCCTCCGACAGAAATCCAGTAGATAGCACTATACATTTTTATTTTTCTCTTTTGATGACACATCTACAAACCGAGAGCTCTTTTTTAGACACCTCAACCAAATTTTTACACCTAGCCATTCTCTCAATTTGGCGGTTAAAGGAAAAACATGTCATTGTATGAAATTAATATATAGATAACTTATTTATTCAGTGCTTGCAGTACTGATCGGCCTTCTCAACTTATTTGCATTGCCTTTTTTTAACCTCTTCTGCTGCCATGATTGTACTTAAGTTCGTCTCTTCTCTTTATTTGACAGGTGATAGACTTCGGCAGTTCCTGCTACGAACACCAGAGGGTGTACACGTATATCCAGTCGAGGTTCTACCGAGCGCCGGAGGTCATAATGGGAGCGAGATATGGCATGCCCATCGACATGTGGAGTCTAGGATGCATACTGGCTGAACTACTTACAGGTTTGTAATAATAAATAACTCTTTTTTTTTAAATGGCGAGCAAGTGGAAATATCCTATAACCGACCAGGGCTTAGTAATACAAAAATATGTTTTTTTATTTATATATTTAAAGTAAAGCACGAGATGGATGTATGACCCTATCTTATTTATGATTTCACCAAAATTCAACTGTCTCGTCTGGATGCACCGGTGACATCTAGTTTAAAATCCTGGTTGTCCTTAGCCAAACCAGCTGACCCCTCGATTCTCTTTAGGTCCAAACACAATTTTGTGCTAGCTCTAAAACTGCCCTCTCTGCTCTACGCCAACTCCAGAATAACGAAAAATTCGATTCTAAGCAATTCCGAGGATCCAGCAATATCAAAGCAAATATTGGCCGCAATAAGTGGCCGTAGTGAGTCAAATTATCTACAAGCCTGCGTAGACTTCCACAAATAGTTTCTTGCTGGAATCAGCCAGAACGGCAATGGTCAAGGGCTATGGCAGTACAACCATGAGCGATGTGGACTCGAAGAAGTCTTTTTTTCGGGGAGATTTTTTGACCGCAATAGTATGGCTCACGCTATTGGCCTATAATGCCAGAATGATTGGAAAAACAATTGTATACCTTTGCATTTCTTCTCCAATGCACTGGAAAGTAATGTTGTATGATTGGACGCCAGAGATGCTGAAATTTTATTTAAATGCCTTTCAGCATACACTTCCAGACTCCAGTAACCTCGCTCGGTGGAGCTATTCCGAGGATAGTTCATGTCCCCTTTGTAGCAATACCGCTTGCACAGCTATACATATTCTAGCTGGTTGCAAGGTGGCCTTAGATCAAGGACGGTACAATTATCGCCACGACGAAGTCCTTGCTGTTATTCACGGGGTAATTAGCCTCTCAGTGGCTCGTGCCAACAAGGGTTTGACAGTACCCTCTAAACCTCCAATACAGTTTGTGTGGGTTGACTCTAAAGGCAAGAAACAATTGACTACCAAACCTTTCTCAATAATCGCAAAAGCTTCAGTTGTATTCTGGAGATCGATTCGGTTTCTAAGCAGTTTAAATTCCCTGAAAGTCTCGGATGCACAAGTTGCAATGGAAGATACATGTTTAAATTATTTATGATGTTTTTAAGGCATATCAGCATTAGATCTGCATACAAAAAATAGAGTAAGCGGCTGTGTGTGGTGTCATTCAGTCGTGGCAAGAAGTGAAAAAGTTGTGGTTGAAATCGGATCGCAAGAGGGGGCGCACTAGCCATATTTTAATCTCGAAATATTGGACTCAGAGACTTGAAATTTAGTACAGAAATGCCTTGTTGGGCCAAAATCACATTGCGAAATTGTGGTTGGAATATCTCATATACTACACTAATCATATTTAAGATCCACCATACATTTTAATAAAATATTAATGACTTGGGCGGTGCGGTTCGTTTTCTTGGCTAAGGGCCAACAGATGGAATGGAACCCAAACTGGGTTCGTCCAACGACCGAGAGAGGGCTGCGCTCATCGATTTTATTTATGAAATTAACAATCACATAATTTTATGTCATCACCCAGAACTTACCTACTATCAGCTGGACCCAAGACTCACCCAAGATTTATCTTCTATCACCCAAGACTTATCTATCTTATAAATTTGTAATTTAAAGTAATAATTTAAACTTTGCTAAAAACCCTATTAATAGTTTCTTGGGCATTCTTCTCTGGCGGTCATAATCAAATGCCCACACGCAATTATATAAAAATTAAACGATAATCTGAGCGTCAAGAGAGATGAACTTGGTGGCATGAGAGGAGTCGACGCCTGAAGCAGGCGTAGAAAGAGTGAGGCAGCTGTAGCGGCTGTAACTGAGAGAGATGGTGATAGACGCTTGTAGCAAGCGTCTATTTAGGCACAAAACAGCGTTGTGACGCGCAGGAGTTGCGGTAGGGTCGCGACCCGGAGTCTGATCAACCTCTCGGTATAAGGCGGCCGCAAGCGTTCTGATGTCTTGTCGCTCAAATTCTTCGACAGGTGGGTGCTAAACAGGCGTTGACTGTTTACAGTCCGGTCAGCATTAAACCTATAGTGCTAAGAGAAGCGGCGACGGTGGTGATACCGAGAAAGTCTTGGGGTGACACAACCGAGAAAGTCTTGGCCTATTTGGCCGTATACACATGGCTGTATACATACACACCTATATGGCCGTATTATTATTGTATTAAAAAATATATATTTTAATTTGCAGGGTTTCCGTTATTACCAGGAGAAGATGAGGCTGACCAGTTAGCTTGCATAATGGAACTAGTGGGCATGCCGCCCAAGAAGCTAATCAACGCGGGCAAACGATCAAAGAACTTTATCAGCAGTAAAGGACTGCCTAGGTACTGTCTCACCACTACACTCGCCGACGGAACGCACACTATAATAGGAGGAGGTACGTCTACAAATCATACATGCCTTTCAGCATACACTTCCAGAACCTAGTAACCTCGCTCGTTGGAGTTATGCCAGGGATAGTTCATGTCCCCTTTGTATCAATACCCCTTACACGACTAGACATATTCTAGCTTGCTGCAAGGTGGCCTTAGATCCAGGACGGTACACTTACCACCACGACTAAGTCCTTGCTTTATCCGCGAGATAATTAGCCTGAGTCGCTCGTGCCAACAAGATTCACAGTTTGTGCGGGATGGCTCTAAAGGCAAAAAACATTTCACTACAAAACCTTTCTCAATAATCTAGAAAGCTTCAGATTGGATTCTGGAGGTCGATTCTGTCTCTAAGCAGTATAAATTCCCTGAAACTCTTGGATGCACAGCCCTTCGTCCAGATATAACTCTTTACTCTCTTATCTCAGAAGATGGCCCTTATTGTAGAATTAACTGTTCCATGGAAGTCAAATATCCCAAAAGACCACGAGTACAAATGAAATAAATACCATAATCCCGCAAATGCTAACACCCGGAACGACTTCGCTGTTCACCTTCATGCGGTGGAAGTTGGCGCTCGTGGCCTGCCAGTGAAATCTCTGTTTCACCTCTTTAAAGATCTTGGCGTCTCCAGAGAAATAATTAAATCCTTCGTTGAAAAAATATCTAAAATGCAAAGAAAAAATATCAAATTCTATGGCTTTGAAGGTGTCAGTCAGGTGTGCAAGAGACAGCTGTCCTAAACCTACCACAGCAGGTCATTAGTCCGGAGTTCACAGCTCACCCCCCAGAAGTGTAATAATAGTATTATGATGGGCCTGATCCCGGTCAGTGAATTCCATGGCAGCTCCGTTTGTATTGTATTTTTTAATGTACTTTATTTATCATGAGGAATGTAAAAAAGACAGCGCTTCTCTGAGAACTGTCAAACATGACCGCGATATAAGATATAATGAAAGACATGCAACATAGAATGAAAACTACCTTCGGACAAAGACCAACATTTATTAGCGCCAAAGCACATAACCGCTTTGTTCAATATCTGATTTATATATAATTTAAGGTAATCATTTTACGGTGTTACTTAATGCTTTATTTTTATCAACCCCTGGCACACTCTTTTACCTAAAAATAAACTCGCAATTTATAATAATAGTCTACTTAAGTAAATTTTCTCATTTTTCAGGAATGTCGAGAAGAGGAAAGATGCGAGGTCCCCCTGGTTCGAAAAGTTTGAAATCTGCACTAAAAGGCTGTAACGATGTATTCTTTCTAGATTTTATAAGAAGGTAATGAATTTGGCATTTATTATATTAGTTCATTAAGTATGTCTGAAACTCGAGAGTTTGTTTTTAGCCTAAGCACAAGAAATAAGTTTTATTATTATTATTATTATTATTTATTTTGAACAGGCAGCTTTGCCGATACATTCAGATCAGATCTTGTAAATCTAGTCATAAATAATATTAACAAGTTTTTAGGTACAAATCGAGTGTTTTTAAATTGATTGACAGAGATTGCACTAATCACTTCAAGTGGTAGTTTATTCCACATGTCCACCACATTATTTTGCATTTTGTTCTTAAGAGGATTAGATTAAAATTTTGTACGGTTGAGTTTTTTGTTGTGACCTCGAAGATTTGTGTTGACGTTGAATTTATAAATATTCTTCAGTTCAGGTACATCGTAATAATGTGTTAGAATTTTAGATGTCTCAATCAGGTCCCCTCTTTGTCTTCTTTGTGGCCCACTGGTATTTTGGTTGCCCTTCATTCCACATTTTCCAGGACATCTTTGTACAAGTAGGGGTTCCAGAGCTGATAGCTATACTCAAGAATAGGTCTCACATATGCCTTGTAGATCTTGATAAAAACCTCTTATCGACTGATGTTGGAAATCCTTCCTTATTAGATAGAGAGTAGAGTTGGCTCTTTTAGCAATTACAATTATGTGTTTCTCCCATTTGAGGTCATCAGTAATTGTTATTCCAAGATCTTTTTAGAAAGGGAAATTTGTTATACGTTTTTAAATTTAAGTGGATTTGGGCTCATTAGCTTAATAAGTTGCTTGATAAAAGCTAATAATAATAATAATAATAATCTAATTGATCCAATGTGACCAACGGAGGGTTAAGATTAGCGATTCGAATCTCGGTATACCGAGATCTCGAAATATCGGGATCCCACTCCCTGCGGGATTGGAGTGCTAGATCCCGCGGAATTTGCGGGATTGAAAATGATGCTACCAAAATGGGTGATTCGAAGGGAAATTAAGCAGTTAATCCAGAAAATGAAGTTTAATTTGACATCCTCCGTCGAAGCTGATGATGACGAGGTGCCTCTTTCTGTTGTGGCTGAAAATATGAAAATGATGTTCAGAGTCAAGCTGTTGTTGCTGTAAACACGGAAGAGAACACGGCTACTCGAGCTCTGACATTGCAAGAAGAGCTAGAGCAAACTTTTAACTCCGCCGTGACAAGTACTTGTCCATCGCCTGCTCAAATTCCTCTTATCGAAACCATTATAAAGAAAGAGATGACTCTTTATGGATCTAATGGATCGATGGGTAGATACTTAACTAGCACACAATTCACTAAAGTCTGTTGTGCCTACAATCATAGAAGCTGAATGGGCATTCTCCGCTGCCGGTTATCTCGCTAATAAGATACGAAGTAGTTTGGCTGACGACACTTTGGGAATGTTGTGTTTCCTGGGAAAACACTTCCAAAATGCATTTAAAAAAACATAATGTTTTTCGTTAACTTCTCAAGACAGTAACGTCCCAAATCGGATACGATGTATTGTAGTCTATGCTCAGTAACGTTCCAAAACGGGTACGAGCGCGGTGTGACATTTTTCAGTTCTCTAATTTTTTAATAATTATTCATTATTATCTAATTGTTTTACAAAATGAAGTTTTAATGTTTTATATTTCAAATTTCAATGCGATCATTGTACAATTCACCTTTTCACGATCCATCGAGTAGTTTCTTTCTTATGATCGTTTTTCTAAGTGCTATATTTTTGACCTTCAACTCTTAGAACTGCCAAGATTTACACTCGCCCCTCGAGGGGTTAAGGCTACATTTTACTACCTATCAAATTGTCGCACCGGGGGGGGGGGGGTTTAAATGAAATGGATCCTTAAGGAGTAAAAGGCGATTAAAAAATATAACAAAATCCCCTTCGTAAACTTATTTCTCATGCTCGTACTAAAAACAACTCGTCGCGAGTCGGAGACATACTAAAGCGGACATACGAGTCGAAGACGTAATGAGGGTGCGATGATTCCGGTTTCTGTTTGCGTTTTAACGGAGGAATTTGGTTATTCAGGTGCCTGGAATGGGACCCGGAGGCGCGCATGACGCCAGCGGCCGCTCTCAAGCACGTGTGGCTGCGCCGGCGCCTGCCGCGGCCGCCCGCCGAGGCGGAGGCCGCGGCCGCGCAGCCCCAGGCGCCGCCCCACCCCGCGCTGCCGCTGCACCCCCAGCACCCGGCCGACCAGCAGCTGCAGAGGGTGCGACCGCCTTACCTAGCAAATGCCTGCCGCAACTAGCGAGCCGCAAAGGCTACTTTCTCCACTCTACGCTTTCGCCTCTTGGCCGCTTTTTCCCACGAGTCGAGCCTAGAAACCTCCGCCCGCCGCAGAGGTTACATTCCCAGCCTGACTACCGTATTGCTTTTTAACCGCTTTTCTCAAAGAGCTTCAGCGGCATCGTCCGAGGAGCTCTGCCCCCGCGACTGGCGACGGCGGACGTAACATCCCCGGATCGACTACTGTACTGCATCGAGCGTCCGGGGAGCCCGGGGAGCTCCTCTCTCGGCGAATAGCCGCTGCGGGGGCTACTTTCCCGACTTCCCCGCTTCGTCGCTCCCTAATTGCTTTTTTAATCTAGCCGGGAGGCTCAGAAACCCCAACCCCGCAACGAGCAGCTGCGAGCGTTACAGTTCCGGCTTCGCAACTATACCGCTCGATGACCGCTCGCTGCGGAAGTTACATTCTCAGCTCGACTACCGTACGGCTCTAACCGCTACTAGAAGCCGCAGAGACTACTTAAGTTTCCTATTCTACTCCGCGATCACTACTGTAACCGTCTCCCTAACCGCTTTTTCCGAAGGACATCCTAGGGAACTCCGCCCCCGCAACTAACAGCCGCAGGCATTATATTTCCCGCTTCACTACTGTGCATCTTCGTAACCACTTTTCTCAAAGAGAATTTTGAGGAGCCAAGGGAGCTCCGCTCCCGATATAGCAGTTTCCTAACCGCTCTTTCCAAAGAGCCGCCTCGAGGGCCTAGCGGAAGACCACAAATATCAGTCGCAGAAGGTATTTTCGCACCATTATTCCTCAACTGCTTTTCCCAAAGTGCTGCATCGGGAGCTTAGGGAGCTTCATCCACTGCCAAAAAGTTTTTCGAGAGCAGGTAGCTCCAAATCCGCATCGAGAGCATAGTGAACTCCACCCCCCGTAACCTTGTAACCTTCAGCTGCAGATGTTACATAACTTGACTACTATACTGCTCCCAAACCATCTTTCTTATAGAGCGTCTGGGGAGCCAATAGAGCTTCTCTCCCGCAACTAGCAGCAACAGAGGGTATTTTCCCGATGCTACTCCTCCCGTTGGGGACGTTACAACCTAGCATTCTGCTGCAGCTTGAGTGTTGTACTTTTACCATTCCTAACCACTTTTGTCACAGTTTTTGGGGGTCTAGGCAGTTTCACTTTCGCAACTACCAGCTGTAGTGGGTACTTCCTCTTTTCCACTCTATTGATTCCTTAATGCTTTTTCTAAAGTTCTGCTAAGCGATCCTGGGGAACTTCACTCCTGCAGATATCAGCTACATAGGGTAATTTCCCTACTCTACCCTATTGCTCCTTTAATACTTTATCCATAGATTTGCTTAGGGATCCTAGGAAACGTTATTCCTGTAAATAGCATCTGCAGAGGGTACTTTCTCTGCCTATTGCTCCTTTAATACTTTTTTCAAAGATCTGCCTAGGGATCCTAAGTAATGTCAATTCCGTAAATAGCAGCTGCAAAGGGTACTTTCCCTACTCTACCTATTGCTCCTTTAATACTTTTCCCAAAGATCTGCTTAGGGATCCTAGGGAATGACATTCCCGTAAATAGCAGCTGCAGAGGGTACTTTTCCTACTCCTTTAATACTTTTCCCAAAGATCTGCTTAGGAATCCTAGAAAATGTCATTCTCGTAAATAACAGCTGTAGAGAGTACTTTCCCTACTCTACCTATTGCTCCTTTAATACTTTTCCCAAAGATCTGCTTAGGGATCCTAGGTAATGTCATTCCCGTAAATAACAGCTGCAGAGAGTACTTTCTCTACTCTACCTATTGCTCCTTTAATACTTTTCGCAAAGATCTGCTTAAGGATCCTAGGGAATGTCATTCCCGTAAATAGCAGCTGCAGAGGGTACTTTCCCTACTTCACCTATTGCTCCTTTGATACTTTTTTCCAAAAAGCCACTTGGAACTTCACCTAAGCATCTTATAGTTGCAGACGTTATATTGTCAGCTTGATTATTGTACCGCTACCTAACCACTTTACTCTTGAGCTTCTGAGGAGCCTATGGAGCGCCACTTCAGTGACTAGCAGCTGCAGAGGATATATTTTTCTACATTACTTTACTCACTTTATCGTTCCGTTAATGCTTTTCCCGAAGATCCATCTTGGGAGCTTAGGGAAGTTCACTACTGGAAATAGCAGCTATTCAGGAAATTTTGTCTACTCGCTCTATCCGTTCCCTTAATGCTCTTTTCGATGATTTGTCTCGGGAGCTTATGGAACTTCACCCTAACAAATGGCAGTTACAGAGGCTACTTTCTCAGTTTCGCTATTGTATCGCATCCTAACCAGTTTTCTCATAGAGCGTTTCGGGGGACCTCGGTAGGTTTGCTCCTGTAACCGGCGGCTTTAGATGACACTGCCCTACGTTACTCCGTCTCTCCTTAACCGCTTTTCCCGATGATTCGCCTAGAGAGCATACGGAGCTCGGACTCGAAGGGCACTCCCCCCGCTCTACTCCTTCGTTCCCTAATTACTTTTCCCGAAGAGTAAATTCGGGAGCCCGGGGAGCTTCGACCATCGGAGCCGTCCTCCGAGCCGAACGCATCCTCCTCGAGAACCCCACGCGACCTCAATGAGACTGTGAATTATAACGTCGACGTCGACGATGACGAGTCATAATGGGCGTTTCTATTTTTAGATGTCTCTGGCGGCGGACGATCGGAGGATCTCCCTGGCGGGGTCGCTGAGGACGCCGTCCGGCAGAACCGTCAACTGCTACGGATCGTCGTCTCTGGCCGGTGAGGATGGGAATGCGCGCGCGCAGGCGGGGGCGTTTGGGCGGCCGCATTTTGACGCGAGCGTTCGCTCTGCTCCAGGTTCCAAGGCGCGGCAGCAGTCGGAGGAGCTGTCGCTGGGCGCGGAGGGCGAGGAGGCGGGGGGCGGGGGGCGCGAGTGGCGGGGGGCGCGGGGGGCGGAGGGCTCCTAGCGGGCGGCGGGCGTGGCGCTGCGGCCGCGCCGCATGGCCAGCCTGGAGGAGGCGCGCGCGGGCGGGCCGGCGGAGGCGCGGCCGTCGCGCTCGGCGCCCTTCGCGGACGGCGCGGACGGCAGCCCGCGCCGCGCCGCCCGCCGCTCCTGCGGCGCCGACTTCGACCGGCGCCGCCTCGTCTGACCTTCCGGGGACGCTCGCTCCCGCCGCCCTCGCCTCCCGTCTTTCGCGCCGCCTCCGACCTTCCGCCGAGCGGGCGAGCGGGCCGTTCCCGCGCTCGAGCGTCGACGTCTCCTCGCCCTCGCCGTGACGCGGGCCGTTTTCCAATAAAAACGGCCGAACCAAATCTAAGAGGTCGCTCTGCCCGAGCGCGCGCGCCGTTAACTATCGCAATGATCTCAAAGAGTAAACCGTCGCAGTCATGTCATTATCGTAATATCGTATGTTATCATTAAAAAATAGCGATACCTTAGTTACTGTTTAATAAAAGGAAAAAAAACGACACGACAGAACTTCATCGAGTCGCGATTATAGTGTATTTGTTGCCATTCACTTTCGATTCGACGTCTTCCTTTCCCGTTCTTTTCGTCTAGAGAACGAGGCGAACTTTCGCCCCGTTCCGTATTTTGCTTCGTATGGAAAATCCCAAATGTAAGTTATATAGTGAAATTGATACATATTTTATATTAGAAAATCATATTTAAATGAGGGTAATAGCATATATGTTTAGTATTATTAAGAATGTATGAAAATAATTAATTAAAAAGCCACACTTTTTGATATTTGCGAAAGATGACAGCCGATGCAATCATAATCTTTAAGACGCTCATATATATATATATATATATATATGTATATGTAACTAACCAATATATACAGGTGAGTTATTATTTACCGGCACCCTCGAAGTGTGTCAATCGGTACCAGCAAACGAGCAACTTTTGATAATATTTTTTTTTAAATCAAACAAAAACGTATCACCATCAATATTTGTAAGATACAGTTTGAAAAGAAGAGGCTGAGAAAACGCAATAATTTAGGGACCGAATCAATAAAGAATAAAACACAGTTTGCCATCTAGTGGTAGCTGAAATTACTATTTCTACTGAATTAACAATTAATTATAACATTTCACAATAGTCACGAAAGGCACTTAAAAGTGAAAAACGACAATAGGCAGGTGCTCTTTAATCAGTGAAAATACCTTATACTGAAAAAAATAATGCAGGAGCGGAAATTCTTGGCTGAAGCAGGATGGTATAATCAATAAACACAGGAAATTTGATGCCTATGATATGCTTATTATTATTTATTCTGGACAGGCAGGTTTGCTGATACGTCCATATCACATCTTGTAAAGCTAAACAATATTAACAAGTTTTTAGGTACAAATCGAGTCTGTTTTTAAATTGATAACAGATATTACACTAATCACATCAAATGGTAGTTTATTCCACATGTCCACCACTATTTAGCAGAACGTTCTTAAGAGGATTAGATTTAAATTTTGTACGGTTGAGTTTTTTGTTGTGACCTCGAAGATTTACGTTGACGTTGAATTTGTAAATATTCTTCAGTGCAGGTACATCGTAATAGTGTGTTAAAATTTTATATGTCTCAATCAGGTCCCCTCTTTGTCTTCTTTGTTTGAGTGTAGTAATTCCAAGTAATTTCAAGCGATCTTCATAAATCCTATTCTTCAGGCCCATACTGGCATTTTGGTTGCCCTTCGCTGAACCTTTTCCAGGATATTTACATCTTTGCAAAAGTAAGGGTTCCAGATCTGATAGCCATACTCAAGAATAGGTCTCACATATGCCTTGTAGATCTTGATAAAAACCTCTTATAGACTGATGTTGGAAATTCTTCCTTATTAGATAGAGAGTAGAGTTGGCTCTTTTAGCAATTCCAATTATGTGTTTCTCCCATTTGAGATCATCAGTAATTGTTATTCCAAGATCTTTTTGTTGCTTGACTGCTTCTAGTTGGGCGTTTGCCAGAAAATATTGTTTGTTGGGGTTGCTTTTCCCGATATGAAGCACTACACATTTCTCAACGTTTAAGGTAAGCAACCAATCTTCCGTCCACGCTTTGATCTTGTCAAGATCTCGCTGAAGCTGGCCACTGCATAGAATAGGATTGGCGAAGAATTTTGTGTCATCGGCAAAGTAGCTGCTCTGCGATGTGATTGAGCCTTGAAGATCCGTAATATACAAGGTGAACAAAACTGGACCCAGCACTGACCCTTGGGGTACACCACTGGATACAGTGAAATATTTAGATTTAAAGTCGCCTACTTTCACTTGGAAGGTGCGACCAGTTAAGAAGTCTGATATCCAACTTAAAATTTTCCCTCGAATTCGGAGATGTTCAAGTTTTTGCAAAAGTTTTCTTACAGGAACTCTGTTGAAGGCCTTTTCAAAGAGATATATAACGTCTGTCGGTTAGATCGATCCGTATACGTAAACAGGATACAGTCTGTGACTGCTTGCCGACAATCACAAAACACAAAATAAATTCACCGTTTTCTCTAAATTATTTTGCAATTTTCTGTTAAATTGCAAAAAACGAAAAACTATGAAAAACTGCTGTACAGTTACTAGAAGAGTCTAGAAAACGCGACGAGATGACGACGATTCGAATTAATGAAAGCTCCGGACGACATGTCGAAGACGACACTCGTCAAAGACGGAGAGACAGTTTTTGTCAAAGCGCGCTTAACGCTTGTCAAATTGTTTTTCAAAAATATCGGTGGTGATTTGGTTTTTTACGTTTTTTTTTTAACAAAATATTAAAAGTTACTTGTTTTTTGGTACCTATTTACCCACCTAAGGGTGGTGGTAATTAAAAACTCACCCTGTTACGCAGGGTGTTCGATATGAGAGTGTGGAATTGCGGTTATGCAGGAACAGTAACCCTAGAATCGAACACCCGTATTACATTTAATAGATTGAAAATATCAATATCTCGAAACGGTCTAAAGATGATCTCCCGCTCGCGTAACGCCGTTCGTTTTTCTTTCTAGTCTACGTTTCACACTGCCCGCTATTTCGAATTGATTTTAATTTTAGATAATTAAAAATGTACGCTCTTTAATAATTGCTCTTAACGACTGAATTGTACGTAATGTAGTTTTTTTTGTTTAATTATTTAGCGCAATTTTAGAGGTGGCGTCGCCCATCCCTACGAATCATAAACTAAAGAGCTTACGAATCCGCAGTTCAGTTTTCACCCACTTTTGTCTCGGCATAGACAATTTGACAATACACATTTTTAAGGAATTTAATATTTAATAATAATACACCATGTGTTTGTTGTTTTCTAATTCGTGTCACTCTACCTCTCCGTGTTCGTTCGTTTTATGTTTCGGACCAATTTAAAGATGAACTGTCGTTGTATAAGAGCGGCTATGGATGTTGTAGCTTTTTACGTGTGTTCGTAGCGCGTCTGACGGGGGTAGTTGTGAGGATGTGTGCGGGTTAAACATTTTCAAACTTACAAGGAATTGTAACACTTACAAACGAGACAGGGAATTTGTACCGCAAAGTCTTCAACTGAAGCTAAAATTCACTCGGTCAGGGATGCATAGGGATGTCACCAAATTTTGTTCTTACTATTAGTGACATCCCCATGCATCCGAGTAATTTCCTTGTTTGTTTCTCGCGACGGTACTTCAAAAACATTTTAGAAAAAAAATATAGGCTAAAAATTAAAACACTGATTGCAAAAAATGACAATGAAGTCGCAAAGACTTCCAGATAAAGACAATCCAGCTCTGCTACGAGCCCGGCAGAGTCCAGCCTCAAACCGTTTGGACGGTTAAAGAAAAGAAGGGAAATTCACTTACTGATCGGAAACAGCTTGCCACCCTGTATCGGTGTTGCCAACCTATGGATGTTGCTGTGTCCTTTTTTATCATTCAATTGCAATTATAACGTAATGCTTAAACCTTAGATAACCAGCCATGTTAATGAAACTTACGACGGCATGTTTTCAACCCTCGAAAATTTGTGTGTTAGTGCATGCATACCAATATATAATGGTGGCTTATTCAATGAGGGCCACTTTAAGCACATATAATTGCATATGAAATCGAAGACTATCGCGGTTGTTTGACATTTTAAATAAGACAGAAAACGAATTTACCGCGTGAATTTTGTAGCACCCGACGATTCGGCGACGTTGCAGCCACCGTTGTCTAAGGTATACAGTCTACCCTAAACAACGGCGGCTACCCTAAACAACAGAATTTATAAATGCATAATTGTACAAATAGGGAGATAAACCGCCTGTTAAATGTCACAACAGGTAAACCACCGATCGGTTATATCGGCATTCCAGCTGTTAATCATTCTACAATGTTACCAATTCGGAAATCTTCTGTCTCCAATTTGAACTATAAACTTCCGGTTTTCATGTTAAAGCCACTTTATAGAACTCGTTGTAAAAATCGTTAGTATATCTCGTACCGCCGAGTTAAGACTAATGGTCTTTTGTTTGGCTGGAGCAGGAATTTAATTAAACACACCAGTGCTTAATTATACAATCTAGCAGGCACATGGCATAGTGGTTAGGTCGCTTGATCTTACATTGCCAGGTTCCACATTCGATTCCTGGCTGAGTCACATTTTCAATTCTGTTGATCAAATGCAATATAGATATATACACAAGTTACTTGTACTAATACATATAAAAACTTCATAGAGATTGCCCTACGATAATAAACCCGCCCATTGTGAAATTTTAGTATAAAGAGTAGAAACAAACAAACGTATAGTCTTTGTTGAGGACAAACTCCCACAGCTCCCAGGCGACCACTACTAGAACAATTTTAAAGATGCTTTCACTTCTAAAGAGATAAACACACACACGCACGCATCTTTAAAACTACCTTCTTTCTGTACAACATAATTAAACTGTGGTTAGTGAATCGCCGATTTGGCTATTACTCGGTCCAATTACTATCCGTAATAGTATCATATCTTAAAATTGTATAATTACTACATAGATGTGTTTTGCCCACGAACCGCTTGCCTTTATTTGATGTAAAAACTATTAAAAATAAGCAAAAAGTGTATATATTAAAATGTATCATAAGTATTACTAACGGGCTATTGATTCAGTGGTGGAAGGCTAGATACGAAGTGGTTGAGTCGAGTTTTAATTACCTTTTCTGCGCATTTTCATCCTCCGTGTTGACACAGTATAAAGACAATAGCTTCTCGTCCTCGTCGTCGACGTTACGAGTCCTAGGGTCTCACATACAACCGCCACCAACAAAAGGCGTTAGCCGAGACTTATCATTCTGCTCACTTCCGGAGATAACTTTCCAAACTGGTAGTTAGGAGGCGAAGCTGCCCGTTGGTTACCTTTCTAGGTGCCTCGCCGTAAGGCGTTGGCCTCTGACGGGCAGGTGACGTAACTAGACAGTGTATTGTTTTTCGTCCCAAGTCTTCTGCGCTCACCTCACGGGATATAGAACGATCTAATATCTTTAAACCTTCCTGAGGTGACGGGTTCGCCGTTGTAGCTGACAGCTCTAGTTGGTCACTTCCCTCGCATCCTATCCCTGCATCGCCCTGCCGCCCGAGAGTGCGTTACTGTTCTAACTCGGTATACTGTGGCGGTATACTGTGATCTCCAGATCCATTGTATATTGGGCTCGATTGCGATTCTTCGTGAGCTAATATCGAAAATTAGTTCATGTGAATGAGACAGAGCAATACGTTAGAGCGGAATGTGAAATGGACGGTTGTCATTTGTCTGCATTAAAACTACACACCGAAAATTAAGTGGCTGAATCTAAAATCGCACCAAATGTGTTCAAACTTATTCGTACGGCTATAAGTTCCAACACGTAGTGTGATGCCGTTAAATCGATGATAGTTCATTGCATATTTCGCTCTTAACGTATTGCTCTGTCTCATTCGCATAAACTATTTTATAATTTTACTTTACGAAGAGACATAATCAGACCCATTATCCTATTCAAGGACGTATTCATTAGTGGGGGGCACAGGGGATGCATCCCCCCCTGGATTTTTTTTACTAAAGAAAGATAAAGTCGAGAAAAATTTGAGAATCAGAGAATCTGCGACTTATTACCTAGTGTCAGACATGTATCCAAAGGGGGGGGGGGGGGGGGGAGTAGTTGGGATATAACCCCCGGAAATCGGACGTATTTTCGTCTTATTGTTCGTTTCATTGCAAATTCAAGTTTGGTGGGTATCGCGCGCATTGTTTCAATGAATGTCCCCCTCCAGAAACTGAAGTCTGCACCCGTGCCTGGTCCTGTTTCATCATAAGTGCATAACTGACCTCAGGGCCTTCACCCGTTGAATCAACCGCCCTAAAGTCACGCGTATTTCTTAAGAAAACTCGCTTACTTTATTGTGCCTCTATAACTATAAACTGGAACCAAGCGCATAAATGCTGCATTTTTATGTTTTAGTCAATATTAAAAATAAACGTGATTTTATTTCACTTCTCTAAGTATTATTATATGGTATAAATTAAATGAAAGAAGCTACTACCGCGCACTGCCCGTTTACCCTGTCACCAACAAAAAAGTCATCGTGGCATTTTATATTTTCTCATAATCCTTAATTTTTAATTCTCAATATCAAGCTCAATTATAGTTTTATCGTTTCTACTTAAGCTTATCATATTAAAAGTAAGATTGTAAATAATAATCGGACGTTTTACTCGTTTTCTGTAAATTAAAACGATTATACTTCTTTTATATCATTATAAAATAATAATAATAATAATGGAATTGCGTTTTTACGGAACACAAGTCTTTCCCGCTTTGTCGTGTGTGATGTTTTTTTTAAAAATGATATTTTTAAATTTATAATAATTGAGTTCTCGAAGAGCGAACCAGGAGACCAACAATTTTTACTGTTTTTTGAGTTTAGATTAAACGAATTGCGATCCTTCAATGTTTTTAAGATCTTTGTATATACTAAACGTAATTGAAAAATGAAAAAAACCTAGCGAATTATTATACTTAAATAAAGATGAAAAATGTTTGAACTGATTTTGGATTTGTTATTTAAACCTAATACCCTTACCCTTCCTATACCCTTCCTTCAACATCATTGGGATTATTATGGCAGCAGTTGAGGTTGAAAGGTTACCCTCTCAAGCGGCGGGTGTAAATCTTGGCAGTCACCTGTCATTTCTGAGAGTTGAAGGTCAAAAATATAGCACCTTAGAAAAGCGATCATAAGAAAGAAACTACTTGATGGATCATGAAAAGAAGAATTGTAAAATGATCGCATTGAAATTTGAAATATAAAACATTGAAACCTCATTTTGTAAAACAATTAGATAATTATGAATAATTATTAGAAAATTGGTGAACTGAAAAAAACTCACTTATTCAGCGATATCGATGTTTTATCTCAAAATTCGAAAACCTATATAGAAAGTGTAAACACATTTGTGTATGCTATTACATGCTTTACCGAATCTATTAGTTTGTTTTATTTATTTTCATACATATATCCGAAGAGAAGCACAGATCCGAGCAATGACAGCACTCGACTAAATGCCCCCAGAATACAAACAATTATATTAGGGATTCTAGACTGCGAGAAGCAGGACTGAATAATCGTACAATACAGAATTTATCCGTCTTTCTCACACATATCTAACAGGGGGTGGTTGCGCTGTGATTTTGGTGTAAATTCAGTTCGTTGAGAGCGCGGTTTGTCGCGCCACGCTTGTACCCATTTTGGGACGTTACTGAGCCATTGACTACAATACATCGTACCCGATTCGGGACGTTACTGTTTTGAGGGGTTAAGGCAAATCGAATGGTATGGGGGATAGGACACAGTGGAGTTCAAGTTAGGAAGAAAATAGCTAACCGTTCTGTGCAGCTTATGCCATATGATCTCGTCATCTTGGGTCGGCTCAACGCACGGTTCAAGTCCCATCCGGTAGCCTCCTCGAAGAAGAGGGAAATACCTGAAAAGGTCTCTGTGAACCGTCTCTGGTGTGTCGTGGACATTGGATCGGATCCTCTGGGGATAACCTTCGGGCGCTGCTGGGCGGTTTGCGCATCGTGCGCCGTTAGCCAATTGACTGCAATCCGGAGAATACCGGGCGGTCTGGAAATTGTCTTATTCGTTTCCTAAGAATCGGGTGGTTGACCTGATCAGTGTCAGCTACTCTTGAAGCGATCTGTTGGCCATCCGATCCCATGCAGTGCCTTGCAGTAAGGCCTCGGACTCATACAAGCTGTTGGCGTAGTTCGACTGTGGATTGATTGTGTTTATCCTCAAAGTCTTTGCGTTTACTCCATGGGAGACAGAGTGGCTAGTATCGTTATAACTCCCTGGGGTGGCGGGCTTGCCAGCAATTGACACCCCTCGTATGGCCAGGAGCACAATCAGACCCGAGCTTATGCTGCCACTGACACATGGAGGAAACAGTGTCAGTGGCAGCATAAGCTCGATTTTATACACACCCGCGGTTTGCAGTGTTACCATCTCGCTCCAGCACTGTTATAATCTGCATAGTAACAGAAGCAGTTTGCCGCCTACCTGGAAAACAGCGGATAACAATTGACAGCATTTAAGTCTACCCTGGGACAACAGCGGTTGCAACATCGCTGAAACGTCGGGTGCTACTAACTTTATGCAGTATATTCGTTTTAATCCTATTTATAATGCCAAACAACTATGATAGTCTCCGGATTTCAGCTTCAACTTATGCCGTTATAAGAACGACCAGACCGCCATAGTTATACTTAGTACTCTTTTAATGACTTTTCTCAATTCGTACAGACTTTTGTTTTTAAAGCTGTGGAAGATTTTTTTCCGAAGATCGGATTAAAGATATCTCTGAGTATTCCGAAAACCCGCCATCCAATGACGCCAAAGTATACCACATTCGTCTACCGGAGGGCAGATTTGTCCCATCCAAGTAATCCAATAACCGCCAAATAAAATCACAATTCAGAAATAAAACTGTTTATTTTACAAAAAAAAAAGAATACACAAATGCATCTCTAGAAAAATTATAAAATTAAATATTTTCAATAACAGTAACCAAGAAATAAAAAGACGCCGAGAGTGCGACTCAAAATTATACAAAATGTCGAAGAAAAAAATAGCACCGAAAATATATTCAATATAACTTTGTAGACAAAACATAATGAGGGGTTCTCCTTCATACAAAAATAATACTACAGGGAAGGTTTTTTTTAAATAACAAATAAAGCAATTTTACGTAGTTATTTGGTTAAATAATAAATAAGACATAAATGTCACGGTTTCTCCACTTCAGTCATCCGAATTTCTACAGTATTGCCCTTAAATAAGGGTGGCACATAAATCACTGCACATTTAAAAGAATTTTATAAGAACAACGATTCTTGAAAATGGGTTAGCATACGAATTACTTCTGTTCTTCTGCAACTCTTCTATTCTCCTGATCTAGTCCCTGCCGATTTTTAAATTGAAAACTTAGCTGAAAGGATGAAACAACAAGCCCTGTCTTAAAACTTTCCAATGACACTTCATACAGTAATCAGTGCCCAAGTTTTAATTTAAAACATGGATCAGATAATAAAATACAAACAGAGCTGCCATGGAATTCACCGAACTAAGTTGGGCTCATCATAATACTATTATTACATGAGTGATATTACACTCATAATACTATTATTACATTATTACATGAGGGAGTGCAACTCCCCCTTCGAAGTCATAGAAATGCACTCCCCCTTCGAAGCCATAGAATTTAAGATGCGGAAATTGCGGTTTTAGAATCGTTTTCTAGGAAGGTGTTGATTATCTTCCGAGGAGACCAAGATCTTTTAAAGAGGTGAAACAGAGACGTGGCTGCCAGGCCACGAACGCCAATTTCACCGCGTGAAGATGAACAGTGAAGCTGTTCCGGGTGTCGGCATTTGCGAGATGACGGCGTTTAAACAAACTGGCTTCACCGTAAATGTGAAAGAGCAGGACAGTTCCCGGATGTGTATACCGAGTTAAAACAGTAAACGCACTCTCAAGTGGTAAGGCGTTGCAATGGAAGTGAGCCTAGGGATACGTTACGGCAAACGCCTGTGTTTGGCGTTGCGCGGGTGGGGGTTGTCAAATTTCATCGCACTCGATCAAAAAGTGTAGCGGCGACCATTTCCGCAAGCGCATCGTCATCGACGCGCTTGCGCCTTTACTTCTGTGTGTCTCGCTCAACGGCTCCACAGTCGGTAAACGTAGTAGGTAGCCCTTATGACTCGTGAGATTGCTTGCATCGATTTCAATTTAGTTCTAAGAGAAGCTACAGTGTTTATATAGGCAATAAATTATGTAACAACTCAACAAAACAGACATCTGGTTAGTTATGACTTTACCAGTTTTTCTTAAATCGAACAAGTGTAATAATTTACGAACCACCCTTTCTAATTATGTATGTATAAGAATATCAAAATCGTTACAAATTTTAAAGCTATAGATTATTATTATTATTATTAATATTATATGGAATATTGCGCATAGTACTTATTGCTTCCTAAACAATTTCGTTGTTTTTCCTGGCCTTTTTAAATGTCTCGGCCTTTTCGTATGTAAAAATTAACAAAATAGAAACGCCGGTCGAACGGGAATGAATTTTTCGGAATGCTTAATTTAAAACTTATTGGAAGAAGTATATGTTTTGTACTACGATAAAGAAAAACCTATTTACAGAAATAAAATACTACTGAAAATGTCGGGTTTGGTTAGCGATAACGGTGCCCAACTAATGTATTTTGGCGCCCTATCATTTAATAAATAATGTCACTATGACAATCGCTATAACAAAAATCACTGTCATGTTTTTTAATCAAAAGTGCACAACTAAAAAAGTGTAAAATACGAGGGCTGTTTCTTTTTTAAAGTCTGATTGGTCGCGAAATGAAAATCACAGTGAAATTCCGATGATGCTGTGCGCAGATTTGTGCACAGCGTATGCCCGTCGATTGCCACAGGTCGCAGTTGTCAGTTCTGAGCACGTAAACATCCCTCAAACAATAGAGTCCCCTTTTAAGTGTGAAGTGCATGCTGTCATTCAGCGGTGCAATGCAGACGACGACTGAGTAATGTGTATGGTCAAACTTCAAGAGTGACAGCAAAGTGCGGCAAAGGTGCAGGAACTTTGAATCGGGACGTACAGACGTTTATGACGCAGGTGGCCAGGGAAGGAAATGAGTGTCAACCAATGATCATATTCAGCAAGTGGATCAGTGTTCTGTTGATCAATTCTGTGTTGATCAATCTGTGTTCAGTTAATGGGCCCTTGCTGGGTTGGCCACGAAGACCCATTCTGTTCAGGGTTGGTCACACTCACGGGTCGACACCTATCCGACGGCCTCCACGCATGAAGTGCGAGCTCTGGCCTTATGGTTAGTTTCCCCTGGGAATCAACCTTCTGGCGCTCCTGGACGGTCTGCGCACCGTGCGGCGTAAGCCAACCGACTGTGCACTCTGACTAACAGTCGGGGGAGTCTGGAAGCAGTACTGTTTCCTATAGAGCGGGGGTGGTTGCGGACCTTCGGCGACTGCTCTTGAAATGATCATCGGCTACCCGATCCTGGGTGAACAGCCGGGCAAAGGACGGTGTGGTCCGCGATAGATTCGGTAAACACCGTTTCACCGCTTCGTAAGGGAGAGGACCGCGAAAGCGACCTCGAACTCGTAACCAATCGAGAGACCGGAGTAATCTGGTCACAATTGGAAGTAAGGGCGTGAATATCGGCCCGCCAGGTAACATTTCTGGCTATCTCGCGGTTAAGACGTTGGCCTCTTACGGGCTCGTGACGTAGCTAGATGGTGGACTGTTTTGTCCCCAAGTCTTCTACGTTCACTCCAGGGAGATAGAACGACTAATCGTTAAAACATCCTGAGGTGACGGGCTCGCCCGCTGTATTCGACAACCCAAGTTGTTCAGTGATGCGTTTCCCGAAATTTCACAGTCATCTCTCTATACCCACCGTGGAGACAGGCGTTTGCCTTCCATGACGAGGGTATTAGAAAGTTGGTATCACTTCTTCTTCTTTTTGTTACTTTATGGCAATCACCGATAAACGGTGCCTTTCTGCCAAGTCGTTTTCGAAGGGCAAGTTGGTATCGCTCTATGACAAATGTCCTAATCGGAGCGGCGACTATGTAAAGTAGCTAAAAGGAGTATCTAAATGTTCGATATAAAAGTTTTGATTTTTATTGCGATTTTTATTTCGCGAACAATTGGACCTTGAAAAAAATAGTCCTCGTATAATAAATACTATTAAATGAGCTAATCTCTCACTTGAGAACGAAAAGATATGCATTCGAGTTAGTTACTCGGCATGACACACTATTTAGCGTCCAGGTTCTGGGTTCAGAGAGATGTAGAGATATTGGCCATTCATAAATATTTGTGGTTTATGTATTTATTTATAAAGATAGATGTATATTTCCGGAATGTACTCAATCAGACATTTCATTTGACATTTTTTATTTCATTGATATATTTATGTTAATTTATTGACATTTGGTATTTGGACAGTTAAGGTACCCTATGACACTCGGGATGTCATAAAGGTTCTAACAATACCACACATTTCTAAATTGGTCCAAGTTATAGTGGAATAAAGAGATGGAAAACATACATAGATGAACCCTGAACACATTACACTCCCTTTTTGTTGGGCAGTTGTATAATAACATTGTTTGCTGGCGACAGAAGTGTACGATTGCAAGCAGAAAATGCCAAAAAATTACAACAAATAAGACAAATACTGTAATGTTGGGACTATTAGCTTGGTTAAATAGTAATAATTATAAAGACAATAAAGCTACACAAATATAAATACTCCATTTATGTGATGTATCATCCCAACAGAAACAATATTATACAAGGCAAAAATAGCCCGAAGAAGATGTCCAGGACGAAGCACATCTCAGCTCCGTAATTTACAGAAATGGTTTAAGAAATCGATCACATTGTCGTTAAGGCAGGCCAATAAATGAGTAATAGCCAACGGAAAGAAGAAAGGAACGCAGACGCAAGCACTGTCTCGAATGATTACCTCTTCGTTCAAAGTAAATATACAAAAGGCGAGTGAATTGCATCACGTATTAGGCGACCGGAGTGTCCATAGTGGGGATATAGTCGAGCGCCATCAGGCAAGAGAAGACGGTCATGACCATCTTGGGTTTCCGCTCGGTGATGTCCTCGGGTAAGGCGTAGACGCGGGCTCCGCATCGCCTCGCCATCGAGATGGCGTACTTCGCATTCGCCAGCTTGTCCTGCAGAAGATAGAACGCAACATAAACATAGTCGCCATTGACCGACTGAGTCAGACCCCTACCACTACCAATTAGCTTATTTTTCAAATAAGTAGTGATCCTTACTGTTGGTATAATCTGATTTTAGATAAATATGTGGCATTATACAATAAAATAAAATACAATAAAATAAAAATGGAGCTGCCATGGAATTCACCGACCGAAGTCATATAGTGTTATTACACTTCTGGGGGGTGAGCAGTAGATTCCGGACTAACGACCAGCTGTGGTAGGTTTAGGACAGCTGTCTTGCTGTGAGCGTTTACCTTACCACCCATTCACTCCCCCTTCGAAGCCATAGAATTTGAGATGCGGAAATCGCAGTTTTAGATATTTTTTCTAAGAAAGAGTTGATTATTTTCCTGGAGAGACCAAGATCTTTAAAAAGGTGAAACAGAGATTTAGCTGGCGGGCCACGAGCGCCAACTTCTACCGCGTGAAGGTGAACAGTGAAGCCGTTCCGGGTGACGGCATTTGCGAGATCATAGTATTTATTTAATTTGTACTCGTGGTCTTTTGGGATATTTGATTCCCATGGAACAGTTAATTCTACGATATGGGCCATCTTCGGAGATAGAGAGTAAAGAGTTATATCTGGACGCGGGGCTGTGCATCCGAGACTTTCAGGGAATTTATACTGCTTAGAGACCGAATCAACCTCCAGAATCCAATCTGAAGCTTTCTCGATTATTGAGAAAGGTTTTAACCCCTCAGGCCTCGGCCGCTCAGCCGGTTGACAATTTGACAGTCCATTTTTTTTTCGTAAAAAGTAGTAAAAAAATTGAATTATGACACTGTCTCACCAAAACATTAATTACTGCCAAACCACTGTACCCATAATTAAAATAAAAACTACATTTTGTTCCCGATTAAATTTGCCATTAGAATATTGGAATATAATTTTAGAAAACAATAAATATTATTTTTTATGGTCAATCAAAATTCACAAAAAAAAAAACTTCCATTTAGGTAGTGTTTTAGATTATATCTCGGAATATATTAATTTAATAACATATTTGTAAATTGATTTTGAATAAGTATTAAATTCGTAATACATCCGTAATACTTTGTTTCACTTGGTTTCATACAAAAATAATAAGATATTGAGGGCCGAAAACAGTTTCATATAATGATAATTTTCGAGTAACAAAATATTTTTCGCAATTAAAATATCGACAGTTCCAACTTTGAATTATGTAAGATAACATCTTTATAAGATGATTTAATTATCTATCTTCGTATTAGAAGCGACATAAAGGGCAAATGTATTAATATTTTCTAATAAAATCCAAATATGTACATACATACTGCAATACCACGTCGCTCAACCGTGGCAACATTGATGAAAAACTGTCAATATTAGAAATCACATTGCTCACTTATCAGAAGTAATTTCTGAGATATAAACTGACACAGACACTCCGTAATTCCAGATTAATATATGCATTCGAACAAATATCAACAAATCGCATGGAATATCACTTTTAAACTAGATTTAGCTAGCCGCTCCGCGACAACATTTCGCCATTTTGGGTGATGAAATCTAATAGGGCTGACATGACACAAATCGATTATCGATCGATATCTGGATTTAATTAGACCAAAATTATATCGAATTCTGAATGTTGGGTATTACTTGTAAGTAAATATGGGAAAACTTAAATATGTGTATAAATAAGTATTTCAAATATGAATAATGTGTGTAAACTTTGCGATCACCGAAAACAACGCGAAAAACTCCGAAATGTTGGCACTTTTTTCACTGTTTGCTCTAAAAGTCATAAACTATACGTTTTTCGACAAACATAATACAGTACTTTCTTAAAGATAATTAAATTTAAAACAATTTAAGCCTAATCGCAGCTCTATAAACCCTATAGGGACCAATCTATGGCCCTTTAACTATGGTTTATTTTTCCCGAAAATTGAAATTTTTAAGTTTTGCAAGTGAGCAGAATATTGGCAAAATCCCTCATCAATAAATGTGGGAATACTTTTATGTCTATAAGTATTTAAAAAATAAATGAATTATGAATAATGTGTATAAAAAAAATACATATTTTAGAATAATGGGTAGGTACTTATATTATATAAAGAATACGAGTATATAGGTACTTAGGTACATATAAAGTTTTGGGATATTTTAGAATATTGAAAGTGGTTTATCTACGTAAATAATTACATTTCTGATGGTGTGTTAACATTTGTGATACGCTATATATATAGAGAGAAAAATGTAGCTAAACAAAGAATTGTGTTGTGGGAAATATGATGGTGCATTTGCAAATTAAAATGATTTGAAAACACACGTCCACTCTTATAAAGGGTGCAATTACGCTTCTCGTATACTATTCTAACTGACTGCTGTCATAAATAAATCCCTTCGCAGGATACAAGGTCAAAATAGACAAAAGTTTGCGTGTTTGCAGTGTGACGGGACATTCATATATTTGATAAAACAGAACGACAGTCGCAAACGAGAGCCTGTCTTTTGTTAAATATCGTGTCATTACGCATCTCGTATCTTCACAGATAGATTAGACAGACAGATTCTATCTGTCTATCTATTCTATCTGTAAGCTGTATTCTATCTGTCTGCTGTTATAAAGATCCCTGCACAGATACAAGGTCGAAATAGACAAAAATTGTGGTGTTTGCAGTGAAAATAGGTATACATATAAGTACCTAAAATGAATATGTGTATAAGTTTTTAAGTTTAAGCCTATCAATGTAACTGCAAATCCTACAATTGAAATATTCAGATTTTTATTTTTTTTTTAAACTAGATGTTTTTTGATTTTCATCAATCTCTAATTCTATTTAGATCGATCAATAATCAAAATCTAATTCAGCCTAAATCAAATTCAAGCCTATTCAAAAACATTAATCGCAGACATAGCCACGTTTAGTAAGATATTGAAGTTTATTGGTTATGTTCATTACAAAAAATAAAAAAACACATCTCATAAATCAAAATATTCTTTACTTATATGAAAAAATTTGAAACACTTATTTTTTCTTTATGTAGTAGTTTTTAAAACAGCAACATTACAATACAATACAGTAGAATACAGTAACAGTGCAATACATTAGAAACATAGAACAGTACAAAATTTTACTTTCAAAGATACATTTTTTAAGAGATAATATTCAAAAGCGCTATAAGAAACATCTTTTGTGTTTTAGCAAATGAAGCAATTGAGTAGTTAGTTAGTTAGCAATTGATGTAGTTGTTTGTAGTGGTGGTCAAGTTGGTTGTTTATGTGCGAGTATGGTAGGGGTACGATGGCTTCGGGTCCGTATACCGGTGTATCTGACCCTTTACGGGCTAGTTCATCCGCAGCATCGTTTCCTCTCGAGTTACTGTGTCCCTCGATCCATTGCAGTGTCACCTTATTGCCTTTTTCGCATACCTCTAAGAAACTTTAATGGCATTCGTATATGAGTCCAGATGTAAGTATCGCTTCTAGTACTTGTAGTACCGACTTGCTGTCTGATTGTATTGAGCAATGGATAACATGTGTTTATGGTGGCTGCGCTCCTCGGTGGGCTACGAGGGCGTCGGACGGCAGCGGCGTTTCTATTTCCTGCTAGTCATCTGCAAAGTAAATGAAAAACAAAAACAAATTAGTATGCGTATCCGTATGCGTATGCGTATACGTATACGTATACATATACCTACATATACATATATATATGTGTGTGTGTGTGTGTGTAAATATATATTCTGCCACAAACGTAATCACTACCCAATTTTTATTATAAGTCATATCATCACAGAATCAATTCGAAAAACGTTATACCAATTTTCGGCATATTCGATTTGAGCATCGTCTTCAAAAAATATCGATTATGCCAAAAAAGATCGATCCCCGCACTACTTTCGCTCGCAGAAATAAAAACAAAATGACTAATTTGCCGGCTTTTTTTCAAAAGCTGTTTATCAGATATAAAAGTTCGTTTTTTGATTGATTTCGCATGAATAGCGATTGAAAACAATATTCCCCATCCCATTATAGACTATTCGATGACAGAATGCCTTTATTACATATCAAAAACAGTAATTCAAATAGCCTCGAAAAAAACACGCTCAAGGTGTCCCACTGTTTATTAGAAAATCACTATAATTACTAGTCGATGTGACTTGATTTCATGATCAATCAATCAATCAATCGTTTAAGTCAATAAATACTTACATTTACTCGGCGATTCCGCAAATAAACACTCAAAACAACACAAAAAGTCGAGAGCACACGCACCGCGTTCGCCGAAATAATGATCTGCGAATGTCGGCTCTAAAAATTGCCATTTAAAATAATTGAAAAGCGGGCGCGTTCACCAAAAATATAATTAAAATAAAATAGGTATCGCTGCATAGGTTAAAAATCAAATCCTATGCCAATCATACCGAATAAGCCAATGGTTACGTGTTTTTCGAGAGCGTTCTTCGCGGTCAAAATTATGGCCGATATCGGCCCAACGGGGCGGGGCTCACGGTGAATCGTGAATTGGCCGATTTCGGCCATTCGGGGCTTGAGTGGTTAAGGGCCATCTTAGGGGCCGTCCACATATTACGTAATCACTCTTTGGGATTTCGACCTCCCTTCTCCCTTATGTCAACAGACGTAATCAGCGGTCTGACCCCCCCCTCCCAAGATTACGTAATAAACCGAATTTGCGGAAAATGTGAAGAATCATGAACCCAGCGTTTGTAGTCTTTGAAGACGGCAAGTGGAAATAAATATTTTAGAATGCTTTTAAAAATGTACTTTATTAATTCAAAGTAATTACAAAATCTCAAACTCTTTGGCTCATTTTTTACAGATTCCAATTTTCAGACCGCAGTGGCTGTAAAGACGGTATTAAAGAGAAAAAAAAAATATTTCAAAATGCACATTTAATGCGCAGGTTTAGACCAAAAAAATTG
The DNA here is from genome assembly GCA_944548615.1 of Micropterix aruncella. NCBI lineage: Eukaryota > Metazoa > Arthropoda > Insecta > Lepidoptera > Micropterigidae > Micropterix > Micropterix aruncella. The sequence continues at coordinate 14,447,619 of OX155976.1, forward strand.
CGATGAGGTGGCACCCCCTCCCACCCCCAACGTAATAAAGAGTAAGCCTCCAGCTCCAACTCCCCCTCCACCTCGGTGATTACGTAATATAATATGTGGATGGCCCCTTATGTGGTATATTTTTTTAAAATATTGACTTTTTCTTAAATTGTAAAACAATTTATAATAAAGATTTAAATCTTTTAAAAATAATTTGTGCAAAATACTGCACATAGTCAAAATACAAAAACGAAAAGTTATAAAAATAACAAATAAATATATTAAAAGGAATATAAAACACGACTGCCGTTACAAATAGTTAACTACTGTAATATAATTACTTTTATTACGGCTTTTTTATGAAATATTTGTGGTTTATGTATTTAGTCATATATTTTCAGAATGCAATCAATCAAACCTTTCATTTGACACTAAACAAGATAAATTTATGTATTTTTTTGACATTTGGACATTTAGCCAAATATTTATTTGATATTTTGACAGTTAAGGTACCCTATGACACTCGATGATGATGAACGGTTCTAACAATACCACAGATTTTTAAATCGGTTTGAGCGTTTATAAGTTACAGTGGAATAATGAAACGGAAAACATATATAGATGAACCCTGAACACATTACACTCCTTTTTTGTTGGGCAGTCATGTAAATATATTACAAACTTAACCCGCTGAGCACGTAACATCCATTTGGGGACATGAATGGCGGCCGCCGAAATTCTGAAACGTCCACTACTGGATATAGCGCTCGGCTCTTACGAAAATGTCGTTTAAATTTCGAAATGCGATTGTATATTCTATCGAATGATGCCATAATATAGCCAAATATGTCTCACTGTGAAATTGCTCGATTGCCGCATGCGATCATAGTTTTATGAATAACTACGTCCCTTACAAAAACATCGATGACATCATTTCTGACCGACGTGTGACCGACGAACTGCGACGCGAGCCGGCTACACTAAAAAGTGATTTTTTGTGCGATTTTGTGTGATTTGGTGATTAAAAGTGAGTGATTTCCTTTCTAAAACTCTTAATCAACGAGCATTACTTATTGTGCGTAGCCCATTTCCTTTTCTTCATTTGTTTTCGAGTGAAAAACTTTGTGCGGCCAGGCGCCTTGTTTATCAAAATGGCTGGTAATTTTCGTCACACTTTTGAAACGACGAAATATCACTTGATATGACGTAATATTTGTTTATTTCGCTAATTAAATAGTTATTACTTCATTTACATCAAAAATAATCATAGGATTAAACGTATTTTGTGAATACAAAGTGTTTGAAACTGTCACCAGTTTTTTTGAGTTTGTAATTTGGCGGCAAAAAGCGATATTTCTCAATGTGTATAGTGAAACATAGTATTTCTATCGATAATGAACTAAAAAAAAAAGCCGACGAAAAATTTTTTTTCGATATTTTATTTTTGAAGAAATTTGTATATTTGAATATTGGATTTTATAGTGAAACTAAAATAACATAAAACTTATCATGCATAAATAAATAAAAAATGCAGCAGTAACATAAAAGTTTTTTCAAAATTTGGGCTTATTTACTGAGAAAAAATTGGACTGTTTCGTCCTAAAGCTTCTGTATGCTCACCTGACCAGTCAAAACGATCTAATATCTTTATAACTCCCTGAAGTGACGGGCTCGCCTGTAGCTGCGCCCATGGTTGACTCACGGGCGAGGAACTCCTCAACGGTCAAAAGCACAGACGCATTGGGATGACTATTTTGACTTTTTTCTTAAAAAATGTGTTTTTGTTTTTTTAGATGTCAAGAAGATTCAATCTAAGCCCTGATCGGACCCCTCCTCGTGCCTTCATGGAGCTCCTGGAGGGGTCCGTGTCCGAATATTCGGACGAGGAAGCGGGTCCGGTATTTTGTTACGAGGACGGTGACGATGAATTGGACGACGATTATGCCTACGTCCCCTGCGATGTTGATATCGAGGAACGTCTCGATGCCACATCGCAGGCGATAGATCTGCCAATCGATCGGCAAGCCGTTGAAATCGAGGGCCATCTCGATCTCAACGACTTGCCGATAGATTGGCAGAGCCCAGGTGGTACTCTCCGACAATTGTAAGTATATATGTCAGTCTCTAGTCAGACTGTCAGACAGTATCAGTCAATTTATTTATTGTGTTTTTATCTTTCGATAGTCACTCGTCACCGTCCTCGGCGGACCCGCAACCGTCCACAAGTGCCGGCGCGTCGGCTGAGCCGCAACCATCGACCAGTGCCGGCGCGTCGGCTGCCGAGCCTCAGACGCCGTCGCCGTTCAAGAGGCCGACGATTCGCCGCCCGCCGCCCAGGACTGAACAGCGCTCGCCGCCCGGCACGGCCTACTACTGGCCGGACCATTTCCTCTCTCCAAGCTACAGAGAGGTAAGAAATACAAATATTTATTTATTTTCCAATATTATTATCCAATATCAATATTATATCAATATTTTCCAATATCAATATTATATCATAGTGGAACTTATAACAGCCGTAAGAGGCCAACGCCTTAACCGCGAGATAGCCAGAAGTGTAACCCAACGGGCTTACACTCACGCCCTTACTTCCAATTGCGACCAGATTCGAGAGTTCGAGGTCGCTTGCGCGGTCCTCTCCCTTACGAAGCGGTGAGACGGTGTAAACCGAATCTATCGCGGACCACGGCATCCTTTGCCAGGCTGTTTACCCAGGATCGGGTTGCCGATGGTCGTTTCAAGAGCAGTCGCCGTAAGGTCCGCAACCACCCCCGCTCTATAGGAAACAGTACTGCTTCCAGACTCCCCTGACTGTTAGTCAGAGTGCGCGATCGATTGGCTTATGCCGCACGGTGCGCAGACCGTATAGGAGCGCCAGAAGGTAGATTTCCAGGGGAAACTGACTAAAATATCCTCGTTTAAAACGACGTTATCAATTTAATCAATTATAATAAATAAATACAAACGGAGCTGCCATGGAATTCACCGACCGGAGTCGGGCCCATCATAATACTATTTTTTTACACTTCTGGGGGGTGAGCAGTGGATTCCGGACTTACGAACCGGCTGTGGTAGGTTTAGGACAGCTGTCTTGCCACATGTGAGCGTTCACCTTGCCACCCATTCACTCCCCCTTCGATTACTAATAAATACATGTACGTAAATGCAAATGTATGTAAATAATAATAGTATGTAAATAATAGAAGTAGGTAAATGTATATATTTATGTATAAATGAGAATATTATATGTATAATGTTAAATATTATATAAACAAGTAAAATATTACCATAGTTCTATAATTGCAGTATAAAATTACGTGCGCATCTTAATTTAAAAGAAAAGAATCTACCCTAGTACGTGCACCTAGTTGGGTAGTTTTTAAGACATAATTTTTGTACTACTTTCTCTTAAATAAAGCATTATCTATATAGCTATATCAAGCTCTCGCTAGCTCGTTCACAGAGCACCAACACGGGTTTCTTAAAAATCGGTCGGTTGTTACAAACCTCGCTCATTTTACTGATTATACTTTGGGACGTATGGATCGGCGTATTCAGGTGGACGCGATATATACTGACTTCTCAAAGGCCTTTGATCGTGTCAATCATGTTGAGCTAATAGCTCTTTTATATACAATTGGCTTTTATTATAATTACAATATACATAGACAATTGACTTTTATATATAATTAACTTTAAATATACAATTGGCAATGATGAAATTCTGGAAGTAGATCGAGTGCGTGATCTAGGAGTCATCTTAGATCGCAAGCTTTTATGAATAAGCACATTGATTCAGTCGTCAACAGGGCTTACAGCACCCTCGGTTTTATCATGAGAGTTTGTAGACCTCTTAAAAACACTCATTCTTTGACAACGGTTTATGTTGCATACGTACGCAGCCTGCTTGAATTTGCTTCTAATATTTGGTCTCCACAGTATGCTACATACAAGCTGAGGATTGAGCGTATTCAAAAACGATTTATACGTCATCTAAATTACCGCTTATTTTCCAGCGGCTTGTCGTACGCTGAAGGTCTGCAACGCTACGGTTTAGAGACATTAGAGGACCGGCGAGTAGTATCAGATATGTCGTTTCTACATAAAAGTGTGTAATGATATAAAATCGAACGCCTCCTGTCAAATAGAATACTTAATATCTAAACCAAACCATGCCAAGTAAGTACACCTATTGCCATCTATACGCAGCAACGGGAAGGCAAGGTGAATGGTCTTCAAAGCGTAAAAGTAGTAATTAGTCGATTCATTCATTATCCTAAAATTTAAATCAATTTCAAAACTTGTAGCGACATCTAGCGGAAAAGAAAAGCGAGAAATGTTACCGTCGATAAGCAGATAACTGTAAAAATGCCGACAAGAGAATATAAAATGTATTAAAATAAGATTAAAACTCAATAAAACAATAAAACGTTTATATATTCGTTAAAAATGAAGCGTAATAGCAATAAACCACTAAATAAAATAAAACTAAATAGACTGAGCTAAATCATAATTAGAAATTGATTCGATAGATCAGATGCAGCACTAACGGATGAACGAACGCAGTAAAGGAATACGCGAGATTGGCGCCTTGGTATAAATTTATCTCGTGATCCAATAAATATATAAAAAAAATAACTCCTGAGTTCACAACGCCCTGACGGAAGACTGTAGCATCCGTCAGTGTGATAAATAGTGCATCGACAAATCAAACGATGTCGGATATTCAGTAATGACAAATATCGTACTTATAAGTACCTTAAAAAATAAAAAAATCTCAGCTGATTGGAGCAATCGTCAACCGATATTGAGAAAGTGACTTAAAACTATTAGCATACATTGATCTGGAAGTATTTAACTATAGAACACCTTTGATAATCCACTAGATAAGAATTGTGTCATAGAACATCAAAAATCAATATTTCTCATCAAGACGAGATCTTAAAAGTGTAGGTTACAAGCCGATCTTAACTTATAAACCTCAAATTGATTCAAACTATCTAAAACCAAGTGCATAAGGGTCTAACAAATTGGTCTAGACACATAGAATACTCCTTATTATTCTTCTTCTTCTTTTGGAGAATACATTTTAGTCAGGACAGGAGAAATTCACATATGAAGGAGCGCGTACAAGAGGAAACAGGGCTATCCACTTGAAATCTTATTCTCTGCATACTTTGAATATCTTTATACATATATTAGCATCTTCCTCTTCGTTTAGTCACTTCTCCGTTCAATTTTATCTTCTTCATCAAGCGCTTATCGCTGATGACACATCGCGCGCACGTCTAAGTAAGTAATAATATAAAAATAAAAGTTATACGCTACAAATGTCTCCCAATTGGTGGGGCTGTTTGAAGGTTGTTTGAAGATTGGTTGAAGATTGATTAGCATAGATATTAAAATTATAATCCATAGACTCAAACAATATAACAAGAAATTAAATATAACAATAAAAGAAAATAAAAAGATAAATTTAAAAAAAATTGCTACAAAATGGCGTGCCCAAAGTGGGGCCAATAGAAGCAACAACAATAAGTAATGTAAATAAAAAATAATTCGCTACAAAATGGTGCCCAAAGTGGGGCCAATAGTAGCAAAGCAAACAATCATAATTAAAGAAAATAATCATAATAAATAATCATTATAAGAAGAAATTACAAGTAATATAAAAGATAATATTAAAAAAATTGCTACAAGTGTTCATACTGGGTTGGACAGTTCATACCTCCGGAGTAGGGTGAGCATATGAGCGCCTTCCCGACTCGCACGTGCTCACTCAACTTTTTACGTACCAAGGTTCAACACTAACTATGGTTCCAATTCGTTATTGCCGCGCGTTATGTATGCATACAATGTATGCTTTAACGATATTGACATATTTAACCATCAGAATAGTCGATCCTTTGTTAAGGAAGTACGTGAAAAGCTGATTATCAGATCGGATTGAATTAGCATGCACAAGCACTCACAAGCACATTCGCACTACAGATACACACACCCACACATACATACACGCACCATATTTTGTAATCCTTATATAGCAAATATAGTAAAGGCGGAATATTCTTACTTTCCAGAGGTCTCCGTTGCGCGCTCTTCGGTCTTCGCCCGCTGGCTCTGGCACATCATCACCTGCCTCTGTTTGGTCGCCGAGTGCTCTAAGGTTAGAACTTATTCATTTTATATTGACTTTTTGATCGATCGATTGGTGGGGGTAGGTACATCAAGACAGTAGACAAAGTACAAACGCGAGAATTAACCGAAGCGGCCAGACTACATTTGCCATTGTGCGTCGTAAGTGCGACGGGGTCGCACGTGTCTTCGTTCTCCCATAATCTCTCCTATATAAGCGCACTATAACGCTCGTCACCAGTTAAAGGTTATCTTATTTTTACTTTGTTTTCACCATCGAGTAAGTTTTCAGAAATTCACAAAACGATCACAAACAAATTTATTGAAATTTATGTTGGCAATTGCAATTTAGGGGCAATTGTAGCATTCGTTGAGGATCTTATATGTTTCAACGAGGTCACCCCTGGTCCGACGATCCTTAAGTGTAGGCAGCTGCAATCTGCGGAGTCGTTCTGCGTATTCCAGATTTTTGAACCCCATTGGCATCTCGGTCGCTCGGCGGTTTCAGGCTGTGACCTCTTAAGTGACGGTTTGAATTGAACACAAACATGCTTTCCAACTCTAGGCAGTCATAGTGTTGCCTCAGTATTTTGTATGTCTCTATGAGATCTCCTCTGCATCTCCGTCGCTCCAGAGTTGTCAGTTTGAGGATTTTTAATCTACGTTCATAGGGTGTTTTTCTTAAGGTTTTTGGCAGTTTTGTCGCTCTACGTTGTATACTTTCAAGCGGGTCGATGTCCTTGGCAAAATAAGGATTCCAGATTTGAAAACAATACTCAATCAGAGGACGACTGTAGGTTTTGTTAATTTTTTGAAATGTCTGTATCGTCAATACTTGAAAAGCTTTCTTTACCAAATATAGAAGTGAGTTTGCCCGTTTTACGATGTTTTCAATATGGTTTGCCCATTTCTAGTTGTCCGTTATCGTTATACCGAGATGCATTTCTTAGGGTTGATTTTAATAACCCAGACTTGAGTCCATTTTGTGATTTCATCTAAAGCTTCTCTTAACGTTCCACAACTCAAAACAGCATCTGCAGTAAGCTAACATCATTGTTTAAATTTGAATTTTCAGCGTCCCTTTGGCGGCGGCGGGGCGAGTCCAGGGGAGAGCAGCGGGCGGGCGGCGCTTGAGAGCCGGCGCACGGGGCGGAGCGGCGGGCAGCGGACGGGCCGGCGCGGCGGCTGGCCAAGGAGGCGGCGCAGTGGCTGGCGGGCGAGGCGGCGCGGCGGGCGCCGGGCGCCGGGGGCGGGCAGCCGGCGGGGGGCGACGGGGGCGAGCGGCGGCGGGGTCGAGGGGGTTTAGAGGCGGTAGGCACGCCGCCAACAGAGCTGTGCTCGGTGAGACTGTGTGGTGTCGAGGTGATCCGATTGTTGAAGTATGTAAGAATGATGAAGACATCCCCGCGCCATTGAAAGAGTTAGTGGATAAGGCGGAGAAGGTTTCTCGTGATCGGCGCGCTAGGGAGACAGCAAGGTTATTGCGGCTGCGGGACGTCGGCACGAATGCGGACGAAAGCGACGAGAACGAGTTGTCAGTGGATGCGGAATCCATCATATCGCGGGAACTGTTCGAAGGAGATAGAACGGCAATGCAATTCCAGTGGTTCCCTATGGATACTTTTAGGGGCCGCCGGGAAGAATTTCATTGTCGCGCTGGTCCTACCGTTCAGGTCCAAAGTGAATATGAGGCGTTCCGCTCTTTTTGGGACGATCAAATTCTGGAGCATATCGTGCAGGAAACTAATCGGTATGCTATAGAACTGTCGGCTGCTTCGGAAAGGTTTGCTAGAGATTGGTACGAGACAAATGTGCATGAAATAATGATACTTCTTGCATTTTACCTTTTGAGTGGCATTGTTAGGCTGCCATCACAAAATGATAAATTTTCAAATCATCCCCTGTTGAAAAACCCCGTGTTTAGAAATCTAATATCAAAAGACCGTTTTTGGTATTTAAGCGGAGCCCTTCATTTTGTAGACAAGTCTACCCGCACGCCCGACTCACCCAGGACTTTCTGTCTTGGTCCATTGGTTGATCACTTCAACGAAAAGTTTCAAACTAATTACGTGATGGAACAAGACATATCGTTGGATGAGTCGTTGCTGTTATGGAAAGGTAACCTGCTCTTCAAGCAGTTCATTAAAACTAAATCCGCCAAATTCGGCATTAAAACATTTGAAATTTGCGAATCGACTACTGGTTACCTGTGGTCGTTTCATATTTATACGGGTAAAAATCACGCTGATCAATCTCCGCTTCCAAAGAGCACCGAGATTGTCGCACGCCTCATGAAGCCTCTTCTAAACAAAGGCTATATTTTGTACATGGATAATTGGTTCAATTCGCCTATGTTATCAAGGTTTCTGAAGCGGAACAAAACAGATTGTGTTGGCACTTTGCGTAGATCGCGCAAAAATGTGCCGGCACTGCTCCAACTGGCAAAGGTTGATCAAGGCACTTGTCTAGCACGGCATTCCGGGGATGTTGTTGTGATGGCTTACCAAGATAAGAACCAGATTTACGTAACGTCAACATACCATACCACTGAGTCTCTACTAATAGACGGTAGACCTGGACGTCCATCACACTATAGACCGGCGCTTATTGCGGACTACAATCTCAAAATGGGTGGTGTTGACAAGAAGGATCAACAGCTAGAGCCTTTCCTGGTTGAAACTAAAAAAAATATGAAGTGGTACAAGAAACTTTTCAAGAGACTCCTCAATGTATCTGTATTTAACAGTTGCATTGTCTTCAGAAAGTGTTTTCCCGAGAAGAGAATGATTTCTCACAAGGACTTTCGATTAAATTTGATTGAAGAGATTATGGAGCAGCATTTGGCTCATGTCCCTCTTCGAGCAAGTCATGTACGACCAACCAGAGACGTCCGCTTACCAGCTGTACGTTTTTCAGGCTCTGGGCATGGACATTACCCAGAGCTAATACCTGCCAATGCTGCAGGTAGTACTCCGCGAATTCAATGTATCTGGTGCAAACTACGTCGTCCTCGAGTACCAGGTAAGATTGGACCAAGAACCAGGTTCCAGTGTAAGAAGTGCTTAAAGCCACTGTGTTTGGAACCACCTTGTTTCGAGGAATTCCATACATTGGAGTAGGCTGATTCTCTGTTTTATAGTGATTTTTATAAAAATAGTTGACATTAGTTTACCTATAGTATCATTATTTCAGTACGATGGATGGATGGATGTGTGATGATTGATTGGATCTGTAGAATTTGGGGGGGGGGGGGGTGTTGGCTCGGTGCTCGATACAAACTAAAAGTTATCCAAAATCGAAGACTATCGCGGTTGTGACATTATAAATAGGATAGAAAACGAATTTACCACGTGAAATTTGTAGGACCCGACGTTTCGGTGACGTTGTCTACCCTAGACAAAGGCGGCTGCAACGTCACCGAAACGTGGGGTCCTACAAATTTCTCGCGGTAAATTCGTTTTCTATCCTAAAAAATAAAAGTTATCCATCTCTGATACTTGGTAATAACTGTATTTCATCATTAGGTATAATTTTATGTACCAACTGATAAACTGTATGACTCACACTGAGAAAAATATTAGATTGATTCTTACATAATGTTTTATATAGAATAACGATGTTTTACTCTAAAATCGAAGACTATCGCGGTTGTTTGACATTATAAATAGGATAGAAAACGAATTTACCGCGTGAAATTTGTAGGACCCGACGTTTCGGTGACGTTGCAGCCGCCGTTGTCTACCCTAGACAACGGCGGCTGCAACGTCACCGAAACGTCGGGTCCTACAAATTTCACGCGGTAAATTCGTTTTCTATTCTATTTATGAGGTTTTACTCGAAATTTTGTTGTATTACAAGGAGTTTTGATGAAACTCCATTACTCGATTATATGTATCATTATATTTTAACATGATTCATGTGTCCGACTAACCGTACGTATACTACTACATGCTGCCATGTTAGAAGCGAGATCCCAAGTCGCACCTAATGAAATATACGTAATCCTTGTTGAAACATGCGTATTTCCGTGTATTACAGCGCTATATTTTTCTCAGTGTACAGCTTGTTTGTATCGGCAAGCCACAAGTTGCCGCCGTCGCTCACTACTCACTACCGTTGAATAAGCCGATACTCCGCAATTTTTTAATTGTTTATATTTTTCTATGTTTCGTTTGTATTCTATTTTTTTTATTCATACGTAATCACGCTGTGATGTAACATGATGTGTTTTTTGTGATACATTATAAGTTTTTATCAAATGTGGCAATTTTTAAACGTTCATGTATTTTGTACTGGAAATTTAGTACCAATAAAAAAATTGAAAGCATAAGTCGCATAAAATATAATTGATAAAATCCAATCTTGTCAACTTTTTTCACTTAGATTTTTTTTGTCAAATTTTTCTATGTTTCCTTTGTATATAAAGAAACCAATACATGTATACCTAATCCAACTGATGAAAGTTTTTATTTTAGTCGGTACAATTGTTTTATTTGTTTATTTTGTATTACATGTTTGTTTTATTTTTATCAAATGAGTGTTGTTACTATAAAATTTTGTACTGGAAATTTAGTAAATAAAAAAAAAATGGTTTGTTGAGTTTTCTTCTAGGATTTTTTAATAATAATAATTATTATTATTATAAATAGCTTTTAAAACGAATTTACCGCGTGAAGTTTGTAGCACCCGACGTTTCGGCGATGTTGCAGCGGCCGCTGTCCAGTCTACTCTGGATAACGGCGGCTGCAACGTCGCCGAAACGTCGGGTGCTACAAACTTCACGCGGTAAATTCGTTTTTTAACCACTTTGTATAATGCCTTTGCCATTATTATAAAATCAAAAACTTAACGCGTTTGTTTGACATTATAAATAGCTTTATAAACGAATTTACCGCGTGAAGTTTGTAGCACCCGACGTTTCGGCGATGTTGCAGCGGCCGCTGTCCAGTCTACCCTGGACAACGGCGGCTGCAACGTCGCCGAAACGTCGGGTGCCACATAGTTCACGCGGTAAATTCGTTTATAAAGCTATTTATAATGTCAAACAACCGCGATAATCTTTTTCATAATAATTGCAAAGGCATGATACAAATGTGGTTAAAAAACGAATTTACCACGTAAAGTTTAGACACCAACGTTTCGGCGACGTTGCAGCCGCCGCTGTCCAGTCTACCCTGGGCAACGTCGCCGAAACGTCGGGTGCTACACACTTCACGCGGTAAATTCGTTTATAAAGCTATAATGTGAAGCAACCGCGATAGTCTGATTTCATAATAATTGCAAAGGCATACAAAAGTGGTTAGAAGTTTTTCGAATGTATTGAAAACTTGACGCTTATTAGATGTCCAATAACTAATTATTATACTCCAGTCACATTTCATAGAAGAAACTAGAAAATCACACTCCGAATTTGCCTAAACAAATGAGCACGCACCGCGGCGATATTGCATAGACAGGCGCGCTGCCTAATTTTATCGATATTCGCGAAATCGCGGGGTGCGCATACCTATTTGTTTACGTAATTAGTATGAAAGAATTACCATATTTTGAGTGTGATTTCCTATAGTTTTTCTATGAAATGTGACTCTTTAGAGTATAATAATTAGTTATTAGACATATAATAAGCACATAATAACACAATATATTTGAAAAACTTTATCCACTTTTGTATTATGACCTGTCAAAATTAATACCAAATTTTCGTCACCGACTCGCAAAAGTTTGGATTTTTCTGTAATATCAGACAAAGTTGAAAAGTCTGGTATGATTTTATAAGAAGTGTAGTGTAGTGGAAAAGTTATTATGAAAGAATTTCATATAAATAAAGTCCCTAAGTAGTCAGAAATACAAAATTAAAAAAAAAAATTTTTACGAGGAGACATCAAATTTTTCTTGGTTATTATGACTGAAAAACTAAATATTTTTGTATGCAAAGAAGTAAAACAAAATAATGGTTTTGGTAAAGCATTTAATAAAGAACATAACTGTAAATACAATTTCCGCATAGACTTTCGTGTTTTGTGATAAAAACATCGAAATGATAAATAGGCGAGTTTTTTCACTTCGCCAAATTTGTAATTTGTCGCCATTATTATCTTAATTGATTTACGAGATAAGATTATAATGTTTTATATGTCAAATTTCAATGCGATCATTTTACAGTTCTTCTTTTTACGATCCGTATAGTGGTTTACAAGTTATGGTCGTTTTTATCAAGGTCGTCGACTGGCGTTGATTTCGCGCGCGAAAATGTCGCGCGCAAAAGTGATGGGTGAGTTTTTACCTCGCAACAGGAGGGGTTAAAAAACAACAATAACAACGGCGCAATAAAAATAGTCAATAGATTTTTTTATATTATAATACATCTTCGATAATCTCGGAGATGACATCTTCGATAATAGGTCATGCGGGAGATGAACCATGTTACATGGTAACAAAGACATATCTGAGGATAAAAAGGAATTTAACCCCTCAAATGAATGGCGATTAGCTCGGGTTGCCTACGGCAAAATGTATATAAATTTATATTTACATTTACATTTACATAGAGCGGGGTTTACTATAGAGCTATAGCATTACTATAGAGCGGATTACTATAAAGCGGCGCACATTTACATTTATATTTATATTTATATAAATTTATATACATTTTGTATACATTTTGCCAAGGCATCCCTTAAGGGACGCCTCACATTTGAGGGGTTAATGCAAGAAAATGTGTTTTGAAGCGATGAGGCAGATTTATGCAAACAAAGGATCCTAAAATTATAATTGCTAGATTCTCTTCATTTTAAATATCATAGATTAATAATGTCATTTTACCTCTTCCGTTCCTCCAGACTGCACCAGATCATAGTTGATTGAACCTGGTCTTATAGCATCAATCAAATCAATGACAACCTTCGCATCGGCAATATTTTCATCCTGCGGAAGACACAATGAAGAATATATTATTACTAGCCAGTATAGATTACCTAGTTAACCCCTCAAGCGGCGGATGTAAATCTTGGCAGTCACCCGTCATTTCTGAGAGTTGAAGGTCAAAAATATAGCACTTTAGAAAAACGATCATGAGAAAGAAACTACTTGATGGATCATGAAAAGAAGAATTGTAGAATGATTGCATTGAAATTTGAAATATAAAACATTAAAACCTCATTTTGTAAAACTATTAGATAATTATGAATAATTATTAGAAAGATGGACAACTGAAAAAAACTCACTTATTCAGCGATATCGACGTTTTATCTCAAAATACGAACACATTTGTGGACGTTATTACATGCTATACCAAATCTATTAGTTCGTTTTATTTATTTTCATTTGTCATAAATATGTCATGTGTCATAAATATTTCATTTGTCATGTGTCATAAATATATACGAAGAGAAGCTACATAATATCCGAAGAAAAGCACAGATCCGAGCACTGGCAGCACTCGACTAAGTCCCCCCAGAATACAAACAATTATATTAGGGATTCTAAACTGCGAGAAGCACGACTTAATAATCGTACAATACAGAATTTATCCGTCTTTCTCACACATATCTAACCGGCGGTGGTTGCACTTTGATTTTAGTGTAAATTCAGTTCGTTGAGAGTGCGATTTGTCGCGCCGCGCTCGTACCCGTTTTGGGACGTTACTAAGCATTGACTACAATACATCGTACCCGATTCGGGAAGTTACTGTCTTGAGGGGTTAATAATATTACTCGCTCGCTTTCGCTATTTGTTTTTGCAAAAAGCGCCTTGGCCCCTCGCCTTGACGACTCCCTGGAGAGTTTTCATACGTTTTATAACAAGATCAACGAAAGTTTTAAAACAAAGGGAATAAAAAATGAATTAAATAATGTTTGGGGCTGTCCACATATTACGTAATCAGGTTTTTGGGATTTTCGACCCCCCCCCCCCTCCCCGTGTCAACAGACGTAATCAGCGGCCAGAATCCCCACCCTCCCCAAGATTACGTAATCAACTGAATTTGCGCAGCTGAAATTGTGCAGCGGCGCGCTAGTCCAGAGTTGCTGCCGCGACGCAGAGCAGCCACCAGCTTGCCAGCGCGCTCAGGAACAGGCCCGGGCCACTCAATCGCAGACAAGCGCGTGGACTATCAAGCACATTGCGCCAAGGGGTATCTGTGGAGCGGGACTGCGCTATTTCCATGCAGGTTTAGACCAAAAAAAAATTATATGAGTAGGAACAAAGTTGATTATGTAATCAGGACGGGTACCACCCTCCCCCTCCCCCCACATAATCAAGTGTAAGCCTCTGCTCCAACCCCCTCCCTCGATGATTACGTAATATGTCGACAGCCCCTTTGGAGATAAAACAGGGCAACTAATTTTAAAAAGAAAAACTATAAAAAACCATTTTATGCCACAAAATCAAAATAAAATTCTATTTTATGAATCATCCCTCTGAATTTTGTAAATTTATTTTATTTTATCATTATTTTTCTCATTGATTTTATATTGTTACATTGCAACACGGACATACTCATCTTATTTGTGTTTACTGGCCTAAAAAAAACCTATCCTTAAAAAAAGAATTTCTTTTACTTGCCATTTTAGGAAAGGATTTATAAACTCTCTGGAGTGTTGTTCACCACACAGTACATTTAAAATAAAACTCTTATTAGAGATGTTTGCCTATGAGAGGTTAAGTGCGGTTTGTTGGACGACTGGCTGCCCCTCTCGATTATCATCATCATTTTCATTTTCTGCGCCCAGCTAGTGTGTACCATACGGAAGAATAGTCAGACTACTGACGCTCTACATACCTGGAAGTTTCTAATGCTGGTGGTCTTGTTGGCGCTCTGCAGTTTGTTGTTCACCCATTGGACGATTTCTTTCTCGATGATGGGGTTACCCGTGTTGGCAAGCCTGGTTAGGATGGATAGCGTGTAAGCTCGCATAAGTTGCCAAATCAGTGCTGCAAAAAAAACAAATTTTATTATTATTATATTATTATTATATATTTAACAGGCAGGCAGCTTAAGCTGATGCGCCTGAGTTCGTGCTTGTATTATAATTTCTGTGGAATAAGTCCAGTTTATTTTTAAAGTCATTGACACTATTGGCATTGATCACTTCACTTCGGAGGGCATTCCATTCGTTTACCGCTCTACTGCTGAGTAAATGTTTCTTGAGATTTGAATGGAATGATTTACGCTGGAGTTTCAGATGATGCCCACGCAGATGTGTGTTAGTGTTCATGGTGTAGATAGTCTGCAACCCAGGAACGTCATGCGATGCAGTCAGGATCTTATATGTCTCGATTAAGTCACCCCGTGCCCTGCGTTGCTCCAGAGTGGTCAAACCGAGAGCCGACAATCTTTTCTCGTATGTTAGATGCTTCAAGTTAAAGGACAATTTAGTTGCTCTTCGCTGGACCTTCTCTAGAAGATCGATATCCTTCCAAAAGTATGGATTCCAGATCTGATAGGCGTGTTCCAAAAAGGGTCTTACAAAAATGACTTAAAGATTTTCACTTATTTTAAATAGAAAAATAAAACGGATAAAGTCGATGCGTTTGCGATCAAGGACGTTTGCGATCAAGGAAAGGCCAGAAAGGCTAATTAGGCAAAAGTTTATTTTATATTATAATAGGTATTTCCATTGATAAAACCACTTCTTTATTTAATTTGAGCGTGTATTTACATACATTGCGTACATATTTGCGTACATTGTACGAATGCTTTTACACATGTGAAGGGCCGTCAGCGAATACGCAGTGTTTATTAGCATACTCAGCGAATATGCAATATTATTCGCATACTCATTCGCAAACCCATTTGCGATCTCTCCTACATTTGTTCACAAATGCCTGTCTTGCTTGCAATATATGAGGTTTCTTTTTAGGATTCTATATGGTAGGTTTGCTCTGTATGAACACCAACAATCCGGTTGTTCTGTCTCGTGGATTGTTCATACGTACACAGCAGGCGCAACTGCCAAAATGTGCGTTACGTTCGCAATCGTGTGCGCAAGTTACGCGTGAATGTGTAGGAGACTACGGGAAGGTTCGAGGTTCGCGGTGTTGATGTGCGTCGAAATGCAGCCAAACTTTGGGTTTTGGCTGATGGTCCTACATATGTGGGTTCACGTATTCGTGCGAATGTGGGACCGGAATAACAAAGTAAAAAAAGGTAATAATCAAGTACTGACCATCTTTCCCCATTTTTCTTGTCCCATTTTTCTGGCAATTGATAGATTCTGTCCCAGTACCACTTCTCATTTTTTCGAGGTTAACCACCCATCAAATCGATTTTTCACTTCTTCGTATGAATGGAAGTGCTGTTCCGAAAGTCCGTGTTGCATCGATCGAAACAAGTAATAGTCAAAAGGAGCAAGGTCTGGTGAATAAGGCGTAACAAAATAGTTTCTGCCATTTGTTTCAAAGTTAGAGATGAATCTTCATCTAGTAATTCTTGCAACTGCATCTTTGATATTTTTAAGGCTCCTTATCTTTCACATCAAAATCACCTCTTTAAAATGTTTAAACCAGCGTTCACCGGCTTAAATGCCCACTAATAATCTTTGGCTTTCAGCAGCAGCTTCACCTTTTAAGTGAAAGGATGTTATTAAACTGGAGCACAAAACCTTTTTGTCTGGTTTCTTGCACAATGACAATCAACAACAAAGTGGGTTATGATGGCGTATGTTTACCCTCCAAAACGTCATCGCTGTCATTGCTCTATAACAGTGATTCCCAAAGTGGTCTATATGGACCTCCAGGGGTCGATTTCAAATTGCAGGGGGTCCATGTCAGCAAGAAAAAAAAAACGGGGTGAACAAGATCTAAAAGAGGATCCACGTTAGCAGACCTCATCTAAGGAGGTCATCATAATCATTTAGGTGATCCGTAAATGTCGCATTACTTCTAAGTATATCATAGTATTTTAAACTTATAATAATAGCAATAAACAAACGCGGGCATCCCAAGTATCATGGAATGAAACCAAAACTCAACTCAAATTTCATCACTAGTTGATTGGGGAAGCCAACGCACATGACTAAGGAGAGGAGATGCGAGTGAGATACGTCAAAAAATTGTTCTTCAATGGGTATCCGTGCGAGCGAGTAGGATATGCGAGCGAGTAGGAGCGAGTAATGAGCAAGCGAGATAGTGCTACATGTGCAGTTATGTTCGGCTTCTCAAATGCTCGTACTTCAAGGTCGTGGACGCTGTTGAATGACCAGTTTGTACCAAAAGAAGAAAAGTTTTTAACTGAAAAGGGTTTGTGATTGATAATGCCCCTACGCATCCTTGCGAGCTAAAAATTGTGATATTGTTGAGCGTTTCCTTCCCTCAAATGTTGTCAGCCTGATTCAGCCACTGGATTAGGGCGTAATCGCGACATTTAAACGGCACTAACGCAAGCTATTTTTGAGAACCCTCCTGCAAAGTAGTGACATACAACACTAGAACATGAATGAAGCGCTGACAGCGGTAAATATGAAACAGGTCAGTTATTGGTGTGCACAAGCCTGAGATAAAGGGAAAGCAGAAACTCTTTAAAGATGCTAGAGAAAACTTTTGGGGGAAGCAAAAAAAAGACAAAAAATACCTATTTTTAAAAGGGGTTTTTTGAATATGCCCCAAACTATTAAATACAATATAATGTATATTGATGTACGTTTAGTAAAAATTAGTAAAAAAATTGAATTATGACACAGTCTCACCAAAACATTAATTACTGCCAAACCACTGTACTCATAATTAAAATAAAACATTAACATAATAAAACATAATGAAGTAAAACAAATTAAATTAAAATTAAATTAAAACGGGGCCATCACGCTGAATCGTGTTGTGGCCGATATCGGCCAATCGGGACTCTAGGGTTAATAAAGAACGTAAGTGTACTCATAAAGATATTTTTTAATTCGTTTAACCCACAGACATTTCAAAAATACAGTACGTATGAGTTCATGTGTGTTCATGGCAACCGAAAAGATCGTTATCCGAAACGGCTTCCCCCACTTTATTTCGGTTGTACTGTACCTATATTAGATAACAACAAATGTATTAGTAACGCCATCTGTTGGCAAAACTGACTTTATTAATGGAAACACCAATTATTTATTTTTGTCAAAATTGGACTTACCGAGGGTGAGAGTAGCGTTCCCTTCATTGATATCAGCTCCGGCGATTCCTACCAGAGAGAATTTGATCTCCCGCCCGAGCTCTACGGCGTAGTTGCAATTTTCGAGGCGTTCCATGAACTTGCGCAGGTTCGAGAACTTGTTGTGAACCTGCAATTTAAACACACAATCTAGACTAGACCAAACTTTACTAAACGGTCCGACTGTTAGGCAGCAATCGAGAAACTTTGCCAAGTCTTCGAGTCTACCCCAAGGATAGCAATTCACTTAGTAGGGATGGAAATCGAAAGAAAAACATCAGTTGCCATCGATACCAACATCGGAACGCAAACATCGATGACCGAAAAATGTTGTGAGCAAATCATCGATATTCAGATCTCATAAACATCAATATTTCTCTGACTCATTTTGCTGAATGTTCCTATAAGTTTCTTTTAAAAAAAAACAATAATAAAAATGAACAGAGTGATATTACGTATAATTAAAAAAAGTGCTTAAAATTTATCAAGTTTAAAAAAAAACATAAATTAAAAATAGGAAATGGCAATATTTGATCAATTCATTTCCAAAATTCGTCTTTTTTAGTGTTAAGAAATATAATAATAATAATAATAAAATGCTTTATTCTCAAGAAAAGGCGAGCTTATTGCCTGCAGTCAATATTTTAGAGCTAACCTATACGTGAGTAGACTACATAACTTAACCTATATAAAGAGTATGACAAATAAAATAAAAGGGAATGGAAAGAAATATATACTTAACTCTTTGTGGGCACAGGATGTGCCACACCAAAATATTCTAACGCGACGCTAAAGTTTAAAAAAGGAGGGGAATAGGAGGGGAAAGGGAATTTATCTGGAAGATTTCAAATACTCTCTGAGTGTTTTTAAAACTTATTATGCTATACGGGCGATACGGGGCATCCCATTGCTACTCCGTCGATTTGTTTGTAATAATCGCCACTCCATAGAAAGTAGCAGGATGTCAGGCAATGTTGAAGCATGTTGGAGTGTCTTACGGTGGTGAGAGATAAACTAAGGTCTGAGGACCTCCCTATTAGCTACGCCGACATGCTTCAAGCTCCCACATGTCCCACACATACGGACAGATATTTGCATGCAAGCTCACACCATCATCCCTACCATCTACGTTCAGTGCAAACGTCGCTCGTGAATCGAGCACGCGATCTATGCGACACTGAGCATTTGCCGAAAGAGATGGAACATGTCAATAATGTCCTTAGGAAAAATGGATACGGAAAATATCACGAGACACGCACATGATCTAATACAGACGAAACTCAGAAACCGAGCAGATCAAGAGCATTCTTACCATACGTCAAGGGCGTGACAGATCGAATAAGTAAGATGCTAAACAGATTCGATATAAAAACGATCTTCAAACCGACCCAAAATATAGCTCGATTTTTGGGGCCTGTAAAGGATGTAATACCACTGCAAACCCCGGGTGTGTATAAAGTCGAATGCAGCTGCGGTCTAGCCTACGTTGGACAAACGAAACGGCCCATAGCCACGCGGATGACAGAACACATCAAAGCTGTTAAAAACGTTCAGCGAGAAAAATCGGCGATTTGCGAACATATATTGGATAGCGGAAGTAACCACTGGATGCAGTTTCAAAATCCCATTGTTCTATCCAAGGAACAATTCTACTTTCCTCGCATGATCCGGGAAGCCATTGAAATAAGAAGAACCCCGAACTTCAATAGAGACGACGGCTACAAACTCTCTTCTACGTGGAACCCTCTTATTAAAATGTTCCCGCCGCCGAACGCCGAACGCAAAGACGCAAAACAGGATACAGTGAGTGTTGTGTGCAAGACGGATTTTCAAAATTCCCGCGCTCCGAGCCCGGCCCCCCACCACCGTTATAACCTACGCAGTGGTGGCAGCGGTATGCGGCCTACCTGCAAAACAACGGATTGACAGCTCTTCAGTCTACCCTAGACAACGGCGGCTGCAACGTCACCGAAACGTCGGGTGCTACAAATTTCACGCGGTAAATTCATTTTCTATCGTATTTATAAAATATTATTTATTTATACGACATATCTGGCATTGCTCAATCATATGGATTAAAAATCAATGCGGATAAGAACAAAGTACTAACTACGGATGGATCGAAGGCCAGCGATTACCTCGATGGAACCCAAATCGAACGGGTCCCACAATTCAAGTATTTAGGATCGTTGGTTACGGAAAAGAAAGTGGCATCGACGGCCGATGACCATAGCCGGATCGGTCAGGCAACAGCAAGATTTGCCTCGCTCAAGTGGTGCATATGGAATCGAACGAATATTACCATCAAAACTAAAATACGACTATAACGAACGTTGGTCCTACCCATTCTTCTTTATGGATCAGAAATGTGGACGTTACTACAATCGGACCTCAACAAATTCAAAGTCTTCCAAATGTGATACTCGAGGCAGATTCTCGGTGTCTCACTCCGCGACTGAATTCGAAACGAGACCATTAGAGAAAGATGCGATCAACTAACAACGATCGAAGAAGAAATACAAAAACGTCGACTATGATGGTTGGGCCATGTTTGCCTAATGAGCGATAATCGCTTGCCACGTAAACATCTGTCGCGAGACCGTCCGACAGAATGGAGAATTCAGCATTCGGCACCGAAGAAAACCTGGCTAAAGAATATCAAAGACGGCTTAAAGAATCAACGATTATCGGCTATCGATGCTCGAGACGCAGCCAAAAATGGTCAAGAATGGTGAATGGAGCAGAGATCCAACGGCACCGAGAGCAGCTATTGGCTGCGAGGGCGACCCCCCTGCCCAATCGCCGACTACAGAATAAATAATAATAATAATCATATATAGACTAAAAGAAAACATAATGTATAGAAACATCGATGGTGCCAAAACAATTGATAAGGCATTATCAATGTAAAAAACATCAAACATCGATCTCTAACCATCGATGTTTTCGATATATCGGATGTTGATATCTATTCCTACCACTTAGCGATTACGATGGTTTGGGACTAAGACAGTACTATTGTGTTTATTAACCGCTGGAATGCTAATAACACCGATCGGTGGTTTTCTCTTGTGACAAGTCACGGGCGGCCGATCTCTGTATTTATGCAAATATGTGGAATCTGCAAGTGGTGGACATGTGGAATAAACTACCATTTGAAGTGATTAGTGCAATCTCTGTCAATCAATTTAAAAACAGACTCGATTTGTACCTAAAAACTTTCTAATATTTTCTATATTGCCTATTGTTTATATATTGCTAATATTGTTTAGCCTTAAAATATCTGATTTAGACGTATCAGCAAAGCTGCCTGTCCAGGATAAATAAATAAAATATAAAATAAAAAAATATATCAATATTATAGATGGCCAAATAAATTGCTATTAGTTCAGCCGTCAGTGCTTTTAGCGCCACCTGCATTTCGCCAAGTCGGAAGGGGTGCCAAATCGATCTATGGAGTTGATAAATCTAATACCATATATAATCAATGATAATAATCACCGTTATTATTACATCACTAGTTAGGATGAAGAACTTACTCTCTTCCAGGTGACGATGCCTGGCTTGATGATGTCATAGAGCTGGAATATGACCAACCCATCGGTTAAATCGGAGTACAGCCAGTTGACGTGGGGAGCAACACCCATCGAATTCATCCAGTTACGGTATGCTGAAATAAAATAATTGATTGAAAACCTGACCCAGTTTGACAAAAAGTGGGGTTACCGTTTCAAAACTGACAGCCAGTACACCTGTCGTGCCTCGCTATTGCCGACGACCTAACTTTCATCACCAAGCCCAAGCAGCTTTCCCTGCTATCATAAAAAGTAGAGCTGTTTTTCCAGCGACTGGTCAGGTTGTATAAAAGTGAAGCTCTCCAAATGTTTTTGCTTTGGACTCGCCCGCATACATAGAATTTATGTCCTATGACCCCAAATTGGTCTATAAGGGCTCTAATATCTCCCTTATAGACCCAAATAACCATTTAAAATTCCTTGGCAGGAAAATCACCCATCAGGGAAAAGACCCATCAGGGGATCATATTATAAAGCATTTTAAGAGATGCCTGGCAAAAACAGATGCCCTTCTAATTTCTGGCCCTCGTAAGGCTTGGATATATGACAATTATCTAACCTCACATTTGTCATGGCGCTTTCTTATTTATGATTTCACCAAAACCCTACTATCTCATCTAGAGCTAATGGGCCCTTGCTGAGTTGGTCACGAAGACCCATTTGTTCAGGGTCGGTCACACTTACGGGTCAACACCCATCCGGCGGCCTCCACGCATGAAGCGCGAGCCCGGGTAGGACTCTGGACTGAGGGCTAGTTTCCCCTAGGAGTCAATCTTCTGGCGCTCCTGGACGGTCTGCGCACCGTGCGGTGTAGGCCAATCGATTGTGCATTCTGACTAACAGTCGGGGGACTCTGGAAACAGTACTGTTTCTTACATAGCCGGGGTGATTGCTGACCTTACGGCGACCATCAGCTACCCGATTCCGGTGAACAGCTGGGCAAAAGATGCCGTGGTCCGCGATAGATTCGGTTGACACCGTTTCACCATTACGTAAGGAAAAGGACCGCGCAAGCGAACCTCAAACTCGTAACCAGTCGGGAGACCGGAGTAATCTGGTCGCAACTGGAAGTAAGGGCGTGAGTGTCGGCCCGCTGGGTAACATACCCCCACGACAAAGTCCTTGCTGTTATTCGCAAGGTAATTAGCCTCTCAAAGGCTCGTGCCAACAAGGGTTTGACATTACCCTCCAAACCCCCAATACAGTTTGTGCGGGACGGCTCTAAAGGCAAAAAACATTTCACTACAAAACCTTTCTCAATAATCGAGAAAACTTCAGATTGGATTTTGGAGTTGGATTTGGTCTCTAAGCAGTATAAATTCCCTGTAAGTCTTCGATGCACAGCCCTCCATCCAGATATAACTCTTTACTCTATCTCGGAAGATGGCCCATATTGTATAATTAACTGTTCTATGGTCATCAAATATCCCATAAGACCATGAGTCATGATGTCACGAGTCGGCAGGCAAAAGCCATGATGGAGCAACCACTTCAAAAGGAATCAAGGCCCGCCCTACTTGACATGAGCAAGAAGAACCTTAGAACCACTATCGCTCTCCTCACTGGACACACAAGCCTTAGAGCACATCTATTCAACCTTGGCTTGACGGAGAGCAAGGACTGCTGAATATGTGGCGAAGAACCTGGAGACAGCATACACATCGTTGGTCGCTGCTCAAGCATTGCCGCAAAAAGACACAGTTTACTGGGACGAGCCTTTCTCAAACCCAGCAATCTGCCCAAATTAAAGGTCAGTGATCTGCATGGACTGGTAAGCAGTACCGGGCTACTAGCAGACCACTGACCCAACCACAAAGTGGGTAGTTACAAAAGATCTTATAGATCCAGGGCTGGAAACAAGCCCCCTACTCCGTTTACTACTACTACTAATTTTAGCTTTTATTAACATTTGTCCTAATAAAAACGAAATTGAAGAAGGTACTCACTCTTCTCCTCCCTGGTTTCTTCCAGCTGGTCTATATTGTCGATGGCCTGGTCATCGGGTCTCTCCAGACCTGGATGCTGGTTGAACAGGTTAGCGACAAAGGCCAAGTTCAGCTTGTAGACTCCGCCGACGACGTCAGCGGGAGTTACGAATGCGCGGCAGTTCAGTTTGGCCGCTTGCTGCAGCATTAGCTCGGCACGGGTGTGCGGGTCTTGTTCCTACACAAATTAAACCGAGTTATGTAAAGTAAATAACCAAAAATAATAAAAGCAGCAGGACCCGATGAAATATCTATCGATGTGAAAGATTGTGAGCTAATGGGTTGCAGTTAGGCCACTAAGACCAGACCCATGGTTTTCTTCTCCATTCATTTAAGGGCAGACTATGATCTTTGTTTCAAAATCGATTCATGCTTCGATTCGTATGGGAAAAAGCCACAAAATGACCTAAGTATTTCATGTTCATTAAAAAATTGACATTGATAATTTTCCCCCACTCTCATTTATAAAGGGGGGGGGGGGAAGCCTGGTTTAGACAGCCAAAAAAAAACTCCCCCTTAAAGCTCCTCAAAAGAAATAACAAAAAAGCTCTCATTTTCATCTTCAATTGAATTTAAATGTCTGCAATATTCTTACTGATTTGTCAACTTTTGTAACGATCCTGCAAAAAAATATAGTGAATACCGTACTATCAGTGTAATATCTCTCGGCCTGATACTCTTCCTGATACTGCGAAAATACATTACATAATTTATAATAAAATAGACAAACAAAACAGTGATGCACACTTTGACACACTTTGGGTTCTGCAACAGTCTAAGAACCAGAGAATAACTATTTAACATCTAGGTTTTGGTCCAGATATGTTAGTATAAGAGCCAGGGACAAAAAAGTGCAAGATTTTTAGAAAGCTGATACTTTCAGATCAGACATTATTTTGGCCATAGAATGCCAGCATAGTCAGCAGGCCAGATTCCGGGACACCTGGCACTGGCGTACTAGCAAAGGTGTAATTTAATTAGTACCATAAAGTGTTTTGAAAAAGCTGTAAAATTCATCAGTAGACAGTGGATGCAATAAAGAACTTGAGACATATGGCCAGACTGCTTCATAACCAAGGGTTATATTGCGCCATTACGACCATTATATTGCGCGGCACAACCGATGCATCATAGACCGATTATTATATTACAGCTCCAGTGGATCATAACATGCAAAAATGGTCGACAGTGCTGTGAATGATGCTGCGAGAATTGTCTCCGGCTGCCAAATACCTACTCCCGTCGAAAATCTTTATCCGCTGATCGGCATCACAACATGCAATATGTCCCGAAGTCCAGGCTGATTCTAAATAGACTAAAGGTGATGCCGAGCCGACACCCACTTCACAGGCAAGAACCACGCTAAAGTCGTTCTAGAGCCACACACAACTGCTCCAAGGGAGTCAATCTTTGAAACGCATCACTCAATAAATCATCACTCATAAATCTCCAGAAAAAGATGAAGTGAAACTTACTCTGAGGGCATCCAAGTTCACGTTGGCGTCTTGCGGAGCGATCTGTTTGAGCAGGTAGCTGTAGATCTCGGAGTCGGCCACATCGCCCTGGAAGTTGTTGCAGCGCCGGCTGACCCCCGCGTTGGCCAGGTGGTGGTTCACCCAGCGAAGGAGGATGGCCTCTGGAGACAGGCGGAGCAGATCTTCGATGCGTTCCTAAAAATATATTATCATTAATGTCGAGGTTTTCCGAGGACTCCATGGCAGGAATACGACAATGGCCGATGTTACGTATTGGGGCATGTTATTAGGTGTATAAGAAAGTTTGTGCGGTTTCGATAACAGATGTCGCTAATAGTTTATTATTCCATTGTTTTATCTGGCAGCACCGTCATTTTGAAGTGTCATCATTAGGCTTTCTTTTTCAATATCTGTCATTTTGCTGAACAACATAGTTTCTGTGTGCTCCGAAAATATCAACTTTTTTACCGAATAATGTGTATTTGCGGGGAGTTTGACTTCATTACTTCAATATGAAGAAAAAGGCTGCCGAAAATCATTGTATTTTAGTATAAGTTTATGGTGACCATGCTCTAGCTGAACGAACGTGTCAGAAGTGGTTTGCATGGTTTAAATAAATAAATAAAATACAAACGGAGCTGCCATGGAATTCACCAACCGAAGTCGGGCCCATCATATAGTGTTATTACACTTCTGGGGGGTGAGCAGTGGATTCCGGACTAACGACCGGCTGTGGTAGGTTTAGGACAGATGTCTTGCTACATGTGAGCGTTCATCTTACCACCCATTCACTCCCCCTTCGAAGCCATAGAATTTGAGATGCGGAAATCGCGGTTTTAGATAATTTTTCTAAGAAGGAGTTGATTATTTTCCTGGAGAGACCAAGATCTTTAAAAAGGTGAAACAGAGATTTAGCTGGCAGGCCACGAGCGCCAACTTCCACCGCGTGAAGGTGAACAGTGAAGCCGTTTAGGGTGACGGCATTTGCGAGATCATGGTAGTTATTTAATTTGTACTCGTGGTCTTTTCGGATATTTGATTCCCATGGAACAGTTAATTCTACGATAAGGGCCATCTTCCGAGATAGAGGCAATTTAGATTTGGAAAACGAAAAACGACCCGGAGCGCCGCCAAAGTTTGAGGAAGAAGAATTAGAGGCAAGGCTCGATCAAGATCCATTAGAAATGCAAGAGAAATTCGCAAAAATACTTGGGAGTCACACAACCAGCTATTTGCCATCGTTTAAAAGCAATGGGAATTATCCGAAAGGTGGGAAATTGGGTGCCGTATAAATAATAAAAAATAAAATAAATTATTATTTTTATTATATTATGCCATTCTAAGAGGGTCATCCCGAAAGTAAGGTTACAAGGGCTCCTGAGGCCAGGTGTTTTTTTTTTATTTCAAAGCTGGTGCACCTGGCTGTAGTGAGGGTCCTAATGGTCAGTTTGTTTGGTCCCGCGTATTTGTCGGTTATATTGTTCAATCACCGTAAACTATTCCGATGGAGAGGTAGTCGCGCGCTTTTGCCACTCCCCGTCTGTGCGAGATTTGCGCGGTCATCCATTTTTCAACTTTGCACAACTATACAAAGTTCAAAGTTTATTTATTCCAAAATACCCGGTAAGGGTATAGAACTTACAATTAATAAATACATTTTTTATAATATTCATATTTTAAAAATATCATATATCTGGCAAAAATAAAATTAAATCACGTTAGAAATCTGAAAGTCAATAAACTATACAAAATCAACCATTACATTGTCAAAATATTAAAAAGATCATTTAGAAATATCAAAAATAGAAATACCAAATCCAAAAATAAAAAAAAGTATAAATCTTTCAATAAAAAAAATCAATAATAATAATAATAATCAAGGAGTCCAATTTGGAAAGCTTCAAATAATAATCAGAGTAAAAATATAAAATTAAAAGCAATAATTCCTAAATCATGTTACATAACCGGAAGTAAATTGTCTATAAAATGAAGTGTTCAGAATATGATTAAAATGGAAGTTAAAAAAAAATAAAAATTAATAAAATAAACAAGTAATCAACTGTGAATTTAAAATTTTAAAAGTCCGTGCCATATAAACATTTTTGCAATAAAAATTCCTTGGTAAGTTTTTTAAATAGTGCATATGTTTGTATATTTTTTAATTCATCTGGTAACCTGTTATAAAATGTTATGCTTCTGTATTGAGTTGTCCTATGAAATTGTGATGTTGCAGGTACAGAATTATGAGTATACATCGATTTGTGCCTTGTATTGTTGCCTTGTATTGATATACTGCCGCGAATATCCATCGGATGACGAGGGATGAGGCGTGGGTGTGTGACTACACCCCAGAATCCATAAGACAATCACTTCAGTGGCGTCTGGCATTCATCTTCCCCAGCCACCAAAAAGGTCAATACCCATTTAGGAAATGCAATCTCGTATACCAAGATCTTGCACTGATTTTGCAAGATTAATCTTGCATGCATAATCCCGCGAGATGTTGCAAGATTTCCACCAAAATCTTTGACCAAGAGAGATGTAAAGAAGCTGATTGGACAACCACTACAAAAGAAAACCAAGGCCCTACTTGACATGAGCAAGAAGTACCTTAGAACAACTATCGGTCTCCTCACCGGATACACGACCCTTAGAGCACATCTATTCAACCTTGGCTTGACCGAGAGCAAGGACTGCCGAATATGTGGCGAAGAACCTGAAGACAGCATACACATCGTTGGTCGCTGGCCAGGGCTCGCCGCTAAAAGACACAGTTTACTGGGACGAGCCTTTCTCGAACCTAGAGATCTGCCCAACTTGAAGATCAGTGATCTACTTGGACTGGTAAGAAGTACTGGGCTACTAGCTGACCACTGACCTAACCACATAGTGGGTAGTTACAAAAGATCTTATAGATCTAGGTGACATCAAGGACTGGAAACAAGCCCCCCACTCCATCTACTACTACTACTCATAGTGAAATATTATGTCACATTAAACCTCTGGTTTTCCTTAACATTTCCATTTCCATGATTTCTTCCATAATATTTCCATGATTTCCTATACATTATTTATCTACATTGATGTTTTGAAATATGTTTTGCTGATTTCTGCTCAAAGTGAAATATGTTACATTAAACCTCTGAGTTTCATTTAACATTTCCACAAGAAAAACTTGCTACATGTTTTCACATTTTTTTAAAATAAAATTTACTTTCTTGACAAGTACGCGACAATTATATGGACATAACCGAAATGACATTTCTCTCAAACGAATAGTGAGCTTGCTTGTTCGTTTACATCTGCAGATGTAGTTGTTATAATAGACCCTGCGAACGAAAGTAACGATGATGTTAACTTGCTTCTATCTTTAGCAGCCGCAACTGCAAACACATGTCTCTCTCTTAATGATGACTTACAAGATGGTTTTGAAAGCCTGACCACAAGAACGCTTTTCACGTGCAACTGGATCGTCCATTGATAACCTTATCAGAAAAGAAATTAATCTCTTTGAATCAGGCGGGACAAAAGCATAATACCTGCAGTTTGCCTACCAATGCCTGTTATTTGTGGTATCGACAAGTGTCAAGGCAGAATAGGCATTTTCTGCCGCTGGATATCTGACACGCAGCATCCGAAGTCGATTAGCTGACAAAACTCTAGATGTGTTGTGGTTTTCTCTATTTTTTAAAAATAAATGTTTAAAAAAATATTTTATTTCATTAGTTCGCCCTTACGACGTAACGTTACCAAGTTGCAATAGAAAAAATTGAAATAATTGTAAATTAAAAAAAATATAAATAATTGTAAATTAAATAAATAATATTCTGAAATCTGCGAGATTAGACTTTTAAATCTTGTAAATACCAAGATTGAAGATTTTGCTACAAGATTGCATTCAGTAGACCCATTCAGCCGGAAAAGTCATGGCATCTGTTTTATGGGTCCGTAAGGGGATACTTTAGGTGAATTGTATACATAAAGGAACCATTATTAATGTAGAGGCTTACTGTAAAAACTTCGAAAGAGGCATTCAGAACCGCAAAAGGAAAATTGGGGGGTCAGCCTTCTGTATGACAATGACAGGCTCCACACCGCGCGAGTTTCAAAGAAGCTGCTGACATCGTTTGGATGGGATATTTTTACCCATTCCCCTTATTCATCCGACTTGTCGCCTTCGGTCTATAACTTTTCACTAAACTAAAGGAGTGTTTGGGTCGGAAACGTTTTTCTAACGTTCAGGACGAAGAAGCTGTGAAGAAGTGGCTGAAAGAGCTGACGGCGGAGGTCTATGACACTGCCATACAAAATCTGATGCCCCGACTAAAGAAATATCTCAATCTCGATGTCGATTATGATAAAAATGGTTAAATATATTTATGAAGTCACCCTAAAAATTTCAATTGAATAAAAGCATTTTTCGATCCTACATAAATGTTGTAATCTTACTTTCTGGATGCAACAGATCCTATTATACTAACTTAATTTAATTAAATTGAAATAATACATATACATAATGAGTTTTTAATTAGTGACATCCTTGTAGCAGGTGAATCAGTAAGATGAAATAAGCAACTTCTGTTAAAAAGTTTTAGGAAAAACAAAAAAAAAGTTTTTTTTTAGTTTAATTAAACAAAAAAAATTTTTTTTAATTTTATTTTTATTTTATTTTATTCCTGGAAACTTTTTGTCAAATTTGTAAATCTTTATTATTGAAGAGAAGTTTGAGAAGCATAGAGCGCATTGCACCATCTAGCAAAACAAACAAAAAACAAAACTCCAAATAAAAAAAAAATAAAAAACGTTTTTTTTGTTTTTCCCAAAAAAAAAATATAACAGTTGTCTAGTTTGTCATACTGATTCACCCACTACAAGGATGTCACTAATTAATAACTCAGCCTGTACAAGACAGGCTGATAAGTTAAATTATGATAATTACCTGATCATTGAGCAGTTCTGTCAGTCCTGGACAATGCTCCAAGGTGATCTGGTTGAAGAGACCAATTCTTATTATCTGCCAGAGCAGACCCAAGACCAAGTGCGGCTTTCCTAAAACCAAAAACATAATTTAGATTGTCGTTATAGTCCCAGTAACTTTTATTCTGTATGTAACATTGATGAAAACAGTTAATCTTTATGTTTTCAAGGTTGATGAACACGGAAATGATAATGAAAATGCAAATTTAGCTCTAATACGTTATATAACCAATGCTGCCGGCGACTTAACGCCAAACATCAGGCGGCTAATAACCTACCATCCCTCAGGGAGGCAGCGGCTAGTTCTGCAGAAGGAAGAATCTCTCTTGGAAGACTCTGAGGATAGTAACCGTATTCGCTTGCGAATATGCAAGTATATAAGTATAATAGAAAATAAGATATGAGAATAGAATATAAGATATAAGTATATAAGAATATACAAGTATTATAAACCTATGCTGTATTTTCTATAAGTTACCTTTGGCTAGGTCGTGAGCATCTATGTTGACAATGTTGCAGCCGATGGCCTGTGATGACACCAAAGCGAGTGTTAAGTTCTCATGTTTCGTGTACAAAGTCAAGTTCTTCTTGTTGATGGCTCGCTCGTCAATTGTGTCCGGACAAGAGTGGTTTATAACTTTGCTGAAATTAAAAATAAACATTTAACATATTAACTCTTTGCACTGGAGGACTTTTTCGAACGGGCGACCCAGCAGCTCGAGACGATTTCGGCTACATTAGAGAAGCGTTTTACAGGTACAGAAGAGCGTCGATTATCCGAACTAATTGGGGGACAAGGGTGTTCGGAAAACCGAAAAAGCTTGCAAACCTAATGCTCAAAAAAATATGTTTAGAACAATCCGTCAACTACTGGAACAACACGCCTGGGTTGAACAACTTGCTAATTAAGGCTTACGACCCTAAGACGGCCCGTGAGGCCTTATCACTAAATAGGAACAATTTACGCATACTGGTGAGGGCGCGCACGGGGCATTGTGGCCTTAACAAACACATGTACAACCTCAAGCTCTGAGACACAGGTTCTGCCAAGGGGCCGAGGAAACTCCCCTGCACCTCATGTGCGAGTGTGGCCCACTGATGCTTAAAAGATACACCCACTTGGGTGGTCATTACCTCCAACCTGAGGAGGCAATCTGTCTCCAAAGTCCAGAGTCTAAGACAATCTGGCGCCAAAAGCCTGTTACGGTTCTTAACCCGTTGAGTATGAGTCAACCAAATCTGGTCGCGAAACAATTATCCGTTGAGTACGAGTCGACCAAATCTGGTCGCGCGTTTTTTTCACTTCTTTGACATTCTCATATTTATTCATAATTATCTAATTGTTTTACAA
This sequence comes from Micropterix aruncella, assembly GCA_944548615.1. Classification (NCBI taxonomy): domain Eukaryota; kingdom Metazoa; phylum Arthropoda; class Insecta; order Lepidoptera; family Micropterigidae; genus Micropterix; species Micropterix aruncella. The sequence goes on from OX155976.1 coordinate 14,479,223, forward strand.
AATGATATTTCAATATTCTATATTCGAAATTTCAATGCAATCATTGTGCAGTTGTTCTTTTTATGATTAGTGTAGTAGTTTCGTAGTTATAGTACTTTAAGTCGAGCGTCGTCGATGTCGCCGAAAATCCTGCAAAAGAGACAGATGCATCCATGAAAATACCCATTTACTCCAAGGGTTAAATGACACGAGGCTTAGCACAGAACTATAGTAGGTGGTGAACACAATAGATCAGCAATGGTCGCAGTGTTACAAGGCTCATAAAGACCTTAGAAAAGCCCCACACAACAAATAAAAAAAAAATAAACGACACATAGGCAATAATTAATTTAGCATGCCGAGTACACATTATGTGAAAATATTGGTAATATTTAATATATTTCTTAGACTATTGTTTGTGTACCTATTATTCTTAATAAATGAAGTTAAATAAATCTTTCAACGTACCACAAGATTAGGCCATCCTTGAGTTTCTCGTACAGCTGCTTTCCTTCGGGATCAATAGGCAGGAGGTGTTGCAAATCTGGATCATGTGTCAGGTTTGAGTTTATCCAACCGGAGAAGGCCATCTGCTCTTCAAATCGCACAGAGTGTGTAGTTCCTGGAGAAGAAGATAACATAATTAATAATAATAGGGCAAACCCCTGTAGTGGCGTCACCCTAGGAAATTACGCCACCCACAAAACTCGAGAAGTGTAAGCTTCACTGTTCGTGGCATGCCAGTCAAAGCCCTGTTTTTACTTGACTGCCCAACAAAAAAGGAGTGTAATGTAATGTTCAGGGTTCATCTATGGTATATAAAGTCGAAGACTATCGCGGTTGTTTGACATTATAAATAGGATAGAAAACGAATTTACCGCGTGAAATTTGTAGGACCCAACGTTTCGGTGACGTTGCAGCCGCCGTTGTCTACCCTAGACAACGGCGGCTGCAACGTCACCGAAACGTCGGGTCCTACAAATTTCACGCGGTAAATTCGTTTTCTATCCTATTTATAATATTCATCTATGGTATGTTTTCCGTTTTTTTATTCCAACATAACTTCTAAACGCTTGAACCGATTTAGAAGTGTGTGGTATTGTTAGAATCGTTATGTTATCCCGAATGTCAAGCATATCTTAACTGTCCAAATAAAGTTGTTAAAGAAAAATTTATTTTTACACAGCCACTAACCAAATACCTCACCTTGTCCTCTCCTTTATCCTTTCCTTGGCAACCTTAGCGTAAGTTACTGACATATACCTGTATAAGTTTATTTTAAATTTAACTTTACTACTTCTTTGTGTATTGTACGGTGAAAATTAGGAATTATTTTATCAAATGGTTGACTGTATGATATCGCTATAGCGATAAGTCCGCCATTTGTGCATAAATTGTCTTTTTTATAAAACCAGTGTAATATTCATTAAGGTTTGTTTTTATAGCACAATAAATTTATTCTATTATATTCTATTCTATTCTATTCTAACAAGTTAGTAGTTGTGTAAATGTCCAAATATCAACAAATAAACATAAACATACCCTGTTTAGTGTCAAACTAAAAGTTTCATTGAGTACAATCCGGAAATATACATGCATCTATATGGATAAATACATAATAAATAAAATAAAATAAAATAAAATACAAACGGAGCTGCCATGTAATTCACCGACCGAAGTCGGGCCCATCATATAGTATTATTAAACTTCTGAGGGGTGAGCAGTGGATTTCGGACTAATGACCGGCTGTGGTAGGTTTAGGACAGCTGTCTTGCCACATGTGAGCGTTCACCTTACCACGCATTCACACCCCACATACAAATATTTCATAAAAACGGTAATTAATTTAATTATAAATACAATAGTTCATGTTCTGTAACGGCAGTCGTGTTTTTTATTCTTTTAAATATAAATATGTACTTGTATCTCTTTAAAGTTCAATATCTTTAATATAGAACATCATATTTCCAGTCTTTCTAGAAAAATAACTAATTCCTGGAAAAAAAATATAAAACAGCAATTTCCTCATCTCAAGTCTTATGGCTTCGAAGGGAAAGTGAATGGGTGGTAAGGTGAGTGCTCACATGTGGCAAGACAGCTGTCCTAAACCGACCAGAGCCGGTCGTTAGTCTGGAGTCCACCGCCCAACCCCAGAAGTGTAATAATAGCATTATGTTGGGCCCGACTCCGGTCGGTGAATTCCAAGGCAGCTCTGTTTGTATTTTATTTTTATAATTTTATTTTGACTAGTTTTTATGGATATTTATTAGCGTATTTTTCATAAGATTTAAAGAATAATGAATTAATCATTAGGACTTTATCTATTTGTATATTATTTTTAGTTAAAACATTTGTTATTATCCACGGGGTCCACCGTCCTTCTCCCAGAGGATAATTAGTATGGAGGCGACACAGAGTGATTGAATTTCATGGCTACTCCGTTTTTATTTATTATTTACTCAACAAATACAGCTACCAAATAGTTGAATTCCTTAAATTATGAAAAATACTACTAGAGGTTAGACTTTTCATTGCTTTTCCGGAAAAACCTAACCTAAATTATACTAGCCAATAAATTTTATTTCATAAATTTTAAGAAATAAAAATTCAAATGAAGAACATTGTGTTTTGACATTTCGTTTGTCTTGAAATTATCAATTTTGTTTCGTTTTGGAAGATGACGAAAGATTTCCAATCGCCATCGACATCTGCAGTCAAAAAGGTCTCGTTCTGCAATTCAAACGATGATGTGCCCTGCTACGGGAGTTTCATGTTAAGGGTGGTTGAGGTTGTCAGACGGCTGACGGGCGATGATCAACAGGATGATCTGAAGAGACGGGAACAGAGGCGGTCGGTGCATGTGGACACAATTATACTGGCAGTGAGAGACGTCGATGGAGATGTTCGTAGCCAAGTGGAAACCGCTCTGAAGATGGCAGCCTTACGAGGGTTGGTAGCTCAAGATGAAGGAGGTTGGAGGATTTCCAATGTATGCGATGCGATAGAGAAGCCGAAAGCAAAAACGATTCCTGTGGTTGAAAATAAGGCACCTCCGGGAATACCAAATTCTTCAAATGTAACAAAGACTAGGTAATTAGGATGATTAATGTCCTCAAAAACCCAACGACCCCTTCCTAACCCAAAACAAATGTTCTATTCCTTTAACCCTTCAGGCCTCGGCCCCTCGGGCCATTGACAAGTTGATGTCCCAAAAAATTGTAGTAAAAATTAGTAAAAAAATTGAATTATGACACTGTCTCACCAAAACATTAATTACTGTCAAACCACTTTATTAAAATATACCCATCATTAAAATAAAACATATTAAGATAATAAAACATAATAATATAAAACAAATTAAATTAAAATAAAATTAAAACGGGGCCGTCACGCTGAATCGTGTTGTGGCCGATATCGGCCAATTGGGGCCTTAGGGGTTAAGGGGGGTCTAAGAATTTGAAATAATAGTTTTATTTCCTTTGCATATTTTTTAAGTTTAGACCTTTAAGAATATGACCCTCAAGAGGATTTTTCAAAATTCGAATATTTTTAGGAGTTATAGCGACTTTTGTGACATGTTATAGCGACTTTTGCGATCAATAGCCCCTGTACTATAATGTTACATTACATTACATTACATTTTCGTCGTGTCCAATTGACAGCTAAAGACCGTTATGTAGTAAGTTTCGTTACTACTCTTTACTGAACATACATAGGTAGTCAAGAATTAACTACTAGATTGTCAAACTATAAATATAAATAATCAAAATAGAAGCCTAATATTAAGTAGTTAGTAATTCGAAAAGATACGTAGTAAAATTATTAATCGTAATGTTCAAATTGTTAGTAAAATATTAAATAATCAAATTAAATCTAAAAGTACGGATATAAGACCATATAAAATAATCAGACAATAAGGCTCTACTTTTTTAAGTAATTTAAATGGGCACAACATTTGAAAAATCATGGCCCTCAAATTCGGCCAGATTATAGAAAGGGTGGCCTATCAGCATCTCCTTGATGTTTTTTTTGAATTTTATGTCCTCCAGCTGTAATCTCCGACTTCATGATTATGGAGCTAGAACAGCTCGCTTAGCTGTAAAAACTTCAGAAAATGATAATTTTGAAGTAGAACCAAATGTGAGAATTAAGTACCATTATCTGAGTTACGCTCCCGAAACTTTGTCTCAAACTTTAAACGCTTTTTTTTTGCGAAATTACTTTTGTCGACCTAGTCGACGTGATATCTCAAGTTTTACTTAAACGATTTATTTGAAATTTGGTGGAAATCATCTTTGCTTATCCCTCTGTATCCGGGAGCATGAATTTAAAAAAAAGGCAATAATAAAAAAAAAAAACATGTGCCCGAAAGCTTGATCGGTCTTTTAAAACTACACCCAGGTCCTTAATAGGTCCAAAAACATATGGTTGATTTTTTGACAATTTATGACTTTTTTTGTCCAGATCATCGAAGCGCCAACGTCGCCCCCGGGCCAAAAGAGCCCATCCTGCAAAAAAGACTATCAAGCGAAAAACAATTAGGAAGCAAAAAACAATTAGGAAGCGAAAAACAATCAAAACGCAAATAGGCAAGTCTACAGGATTGATTACCGCTGTGAGGAAGTTAGTGCGGAGGGAGTGTCGCGTTGTGACACCGATTTGCGCAGGCGATGATAAGCATACGAGGAACGACTCCGAGTGGAGGCTGATAAGGCAAAGGATGCGACACGGTTTGTACTCAATTCCATTAAAAAATATCCTAATTCCCTTAAAATGAACTCACAGATGTTATTTAACATTGAGGGTTGTCAATTACAATAGGCAAACCGTCATCCCAGGGAGTTATAAAGACATCAAGCCATTCTGTCTCCCATCGAGTGAATGTAAAAGACTTAGTGTCATAGTCAAACTACTCCAGCAGCCCGCAAAAGTCCGAAGCGTGCATGCGAGGCACTGGAAAGAGGATCCAGCGGGCAAACGCGAAGGAAAAATGCCCCAATTTAACCCGTTGAGTATGAGTCAACCAAATCTGGTCGCGAAACAATTATCCGTTGAGTACGAGTCGACCAAATCTGGTCGCGCGTTTTTTTCACTTCTTTGACGTTCTCATATTTATTCATAATTATCTAATTGTTTTACAAAATGATATTTCAATATTCTATATTCGAAATTTCAATGCAATCATTGTGCAGTTGTTCTTTTTATGATTGGTGTAGTAGTTTCGTAGTTATAGTACTTTAAGTCGAGCGCCGTCGATGTCGCCGAAAATCTTGCAAAAGAGACAGATGCATCCATGAAAATACCCATTTACTCCAAGGGTTAAAAATAAACTCAAATTATATCTCATTGAAAGAGAATTGTACGACATTAATGATCTCTAAAAACTGTATGCCTCGACTATATCTCTTTCTGTAATAGGTTTTTAATCGATTTTCAATTTGACTAAAATGTATTGACTATTTCTATTATTAGGTAGGCACATATTAATTATACCTTGACTATATTTATTTGCAATATATTCACTAAGACATTTTATTTTACTTTTTGGCAATCTAAATTATTTATTAATTTTATACTAACAATACTTATTTTTATCGGTATTTTAAAGAATTAATTATGTTCATTATAACCTTCTTTTTTTTATTACATTATTCATTATATTCAATGTAATAGAATCACTACTTATTGAGTTAATTTCTACATATCTTCTCTATATCTTATTTTCTACATATCTTACTCTGTGTTTTTTATCTGGTAAACTAAAAAGGTGAGACTCGATTTAATTCTACAATAATAACTTCTTTATTCTTACGAGTAAACTTTTATTTTTGATTATTTATAGAAGAATTTGATCATATCAAGGCCAAATGTAAATGTAATACAACTGTCTATACAACTATGTATTAGTTTTTAGGTCAATAAATTATTTGATTGCTTTGATTGATTGATTGAAACCTCGCTCTCTTACTACCAGATTTGGATGGATTTCTCCCTCCTCCAGTCTGGTCACAGAATCCAGGTAGCTTGCGCGGACTCTATTTGACGATATCAGTAATTCAGTTTGAATTTATCGCTTCATGGCACCCTTTCACCATCAATCAATCAAACTCCTAATACAGTTTGTGCGGGATGGCTCTAAAGGCAAAAAACATTTCAATACAAATTTTTTTCAATAACCGAGAAAGCTTCAGATTGGATTCTGTAGGTTGATTTTGTCTCTGAGCAGTATGAATTCCCTGAAAGTCTTGGATGCACAGCCCTGCGTCCAGATATAACTCTTTACTCTATCTCGGAAGGTGGCCCTTATTGTAGAATTAACTGTTCCATGGGAATCAAATATCCCAAAAGACCACGAGTACAAATTAAATACATACCACGATCTCGCAAATGCTGTCACCCGGAACAGCTTCACTGTTCACCTTCACGCGGTGGAAGTTAGCGCTCGTGACCTGCCAGCCGTGTTTCACCTCTTTAATGATCTTGGTCTTTCCAGAAAAATAATTAACTCTTTCCTAGAAAAGTATCTAAAACCGCAATTTCCGCATCTCAAATTCTATGGCTTCCAAGGGGGAGTGAATGGGCGGTAAAGTGAACGCTCACATATGGCAAGACAGCTGTCCTAAACCTATCACAGCCAGTCGTTAGTCTGGTATCCACTGCTTACCCTTCAGAAGTGTAATAATAGTATTATGATGGGCCGACTCCAGTCGGTGAATTCCATGGCAGCTCCGTTTGTATTTTATTTTTGTTCACTAACGCGGACACCCCATTTACATTTACATCTCGTTCACCCCCATTTTTTTTTGTCGCTTACATGGACCCCCTGCAATTCCATATAGACCACTTTGGGAATCACTGCTGTACAGATTCAAGTAGTTTTTTTTTTTAGGTTGTCCAGATGCATTGTCTGAGTGCGAACAAAGGACGAAGTACAACAGGCAGCGAAAGAAAAGCATTGGAAATCTTTTGGATGTCTTAAAATTAAATATTAAAAAGCGTTCTTGTTGTTCATCCGCTGGAACCTAATTTAACATTCCCTCTGAACCAAAATTTGTCAATGCTATTTTTGATTCTAATATTTTGTTTTAAAATCATATCGGACACAATAAATTATGTTTTTTTGGTAAGTACTGGCGTTTCTATTTTATTTATTCCAATATTATCCAAGATTATATCATAAATTATATAAGGTATTAGATCGCTTGATGCCATAGTACGTTTTGGCAACCTTACTACATTGGTGATATGCAGGTGGTGCTGATAACATTGTCTGGCAAAACTAAAAAGGATACAGTTAAATTGGTTTTTAAATTTTTTTTGGTTGTGTGGGGCTTTCTAAGGTCTTTATGAGCCTTGTAACACTACGACCATTGCTGATCTATTGTGCTCGCCACCTACTATAGTTCTGCGCTAAGCCTCGTGTCATTTAAGAACCGCAACAGCATTTTGGCGCCAGATTATTTTACTTCCTCATGTTGAAGGTAATGACCACCCAAGTGGGTGTATCTTTTACGCATCAGCGGGCCACACTCACATATGAGGTGCTGGGGGGTTTCCTCTGCCCCTTGGCAGAGCCTGCACATTTTTGTGTCTCTGAGCTTGAGGTTGTACAGGGGTTTGTTAAGTATGCGTAGAAGTGGTTGTACAGTATGCGTAGATTGTTCCTATTTAGCGATAAGGCCTCACGGGCAGTTAAAGTGGTTACCAGTACGCCAAAGAAGAAATGCTCATATACTTGCTCTCCTATATCGTGTACTCTCCCAATCAAAATCATCATATCTCCACGAGCTTTTCGAACCGTTCCCAGTCTCGTACGTTCAATCAAAATTCCTCGTTATAATACTGATTTCTACTCCTACTCTTTCTGTGTCCATGGCGCAAGACTCTGGAATAATCTCCCAGCAAATATACAAAACTCACCTTCGTTAGAATCATTCAACTCACCCCAAAAAGTACTACTTTTATTAGAAGTAACCAGTTCTTCCCTTTTTTCTCCCTCTCCCAATTTCCTCTCCTCGGGCAATAATAGTTTTAAATATAGCCGTTTGTATTTTATGCTGTAGGGCAGTGTCAACTACAGCGGGCGAACCCGCTGGTATAACGGCTGCCAGGCTGGTATAACGATATGTGACCGTTCTTTCAGCCGTGGGATGAATGTAGAAGACTTAAAAGACAATCTACTGTCTAGCTCCGCCAACAAGCCCGTCAGAGGCCAACGCCTTACGGCGAGGCACCGAGAAAGGTTCCCAGCTAGCAGCCACCAGTTCGAAAGTATATCTCTGTCTGGAATTAACACTAGTCCACAATCCGGTTGGTCAGGAAATGTTTCCTGGGATTCATGTGGAATCTCCAGCTTAAAGTTGTGTCCTTGCAGATGATGCTTGTAGTTTCGCATGAAGATAGAAGACGATTCGGGGCAATTGTAGCATTCGTTGAGGATCTTATAAGTTTCAATGAGGCCGCCTCTGATCCGATGATCCTTGTGTGTAGGCAGTTGCAATCTGCAGAGTCGTTATGCAGTTCCTTTGACAATCTTCCTCCTCCATCATCAGATTAGCTCGATGATACCATATTAAGGTATTGTAATCAGAACTTTAGGATACCTCCATCCTCGCGACTGGTAACGGGTCTGAAGTCGCTTGCTTACGCGGCCTCTACCTGCGTATTACAGCGGTACTTCAATTTGAATTTATCGCAAACTTAAGCGTCCTTTGCCCATAGCGCTACACAGGATCGGGTGGCTCAAGGCCATTTCAAGAGTGGCATGACAGCAGGTCCAGAGTGCACAACTGATTAGCGACAGAAACCGCTCCACCAGCTTGTAAGGCCTGAGACACGAGAGTCTTACTCGGGGTAGCCTTCCGCACGAGGAGGCTGTTTTTTACGCAGACAAACTTATTTGTTTATTAATCTTTATTTTCACAATGCGCGCCTAACCTACCACTGTCTGGGATTAGGTTAGTTGTAAGATATTGATATGTGGCAATAAGGTCACTTTTTGTATATTATTTTGAAGTGCAAATAAAGAGTTCATTATTATTATTATTAAGACACTTTTATTATCTTGACATGTATGTACGAATCTATCAATTGATGGAATCTTGAAAGTCAAATTTTAACCATTTCTGATAGTCGCATCAACATGAAACTTGGCAATTGTGTGTAGTTCTGATTACAATACCTTAATATGGTATCATCGAGCTAATCTGATGATGGAGGAGGAAGATAGTCAAAGGAACTGCATAACGACTCTGCAGATTGCAACTGCCTACACTCAAGGATCGTCGGATCAGAGGTAACCTCATTGAAACATATAAGATCCTCAACGGATGCTACAATTGCCCCGAATTGTCTTCTATCTTCAAGCGAAACTACAAGCATCATCCGCGGGGACACAACTTTAAGCTGGAGAAAACACGATTCCCTTTCACTGGCTGTCGACGAAAAGAGACATGAGAGTTCTTTGTATGCTTTTCAAGATCTTGAATCGCTCCCAATTATCTTACTGGCAGATTTACTGCACTATCGGCTCATGGACGCCCGCTGACATCAAAAGATAACCTGCTACTCTCTATCCCACAGCACTGACTTCCTCTCATCCTCTTTTACCGTGCATGGAGTCCGTCTTTGGAATGCTTTGCCGAAAATGACAGAAACGCGCCAAGCATAACGAGTTTTAAAAACAGACTAAGAGATCATTTGAAATCTTCCACATAAACTCCCTTTCCCTTCCAATTATCCTCCTTTTTAAACCTTAGCGTCCTTATAGGTGTTAGATTATTTTGGTGTGGCACATTCCGTGCCCACAAAGAGTTAAATATATATTTCGTTCTATGCTCTTTTTTTAACTTAGTCTCTTTATATAGGTTAAGTTATGTAGCATCTACTCGCATATAATGTTGTTACAATAGTATAGGTTGGCTCTAAAATATGGCAATAAGCTCGCCTTTTCGTACGAATAAAGCATTTTATTATTATTATTATTATTATTATTATTAGTATTATTATTATTATTATTATTATTCCACATGAAGCGCAGGAAACATTTCCTGACCAACCGGATTATGGACCAGTGGAACAGTTTACCTGCTGAAGTGGTTGAAGCGAGTAGTGTCAGCATAGTCAAAAATAGATTAGACGCACATCTTAAACAGAAATTGTAATTGTACTCAGTTTTATATTCAGACTATCTTTCTCCCAATGTCACATAAAGAAATGATTGTGTCCACACTCTTAACGCCTATACTTGACTACGGTGATGTTTGTTATATAGATTCCAGTGAGGTACTTTTAAATAAGCTGGAGCGTCTGCAAAATATCTTACTCAGGTATGTTTTTAATTTGCGAAAGTTCGACCACGTTAGCTGCTTTCGTGAGCAACTTCATTGGCTTCCTATTCGCGATCGAAGAAATTTGCATACGTTGTCGCTACTCTACAACATATGGATGATTTACGTAAACTCCTCGATTAGTTAGATATTAAAAATAAAGTTAAAAATAGGTTAACCTGTCGGAAGCCAGTCGTGCTATAAATAAATTTTACAGATTTTAAATAAATACCAGATAATTCGTCCAATAAAGAAACTTCAAACGGCGTGGAGGCCACCCCGAGATTAAAATATGGTTAATATATTACATACTCGAATGGGGCAAGGCCGGGGTTCTGAGAAAGGGATGAGGGTTCAGAAATTACGACGGCCGAGGGTCTAACAGTGGCATAATAACAATAGACCAAGGAAGCCATACATCAGCTGGTAAACTGTCTCGTCCGCCTGGAAAAAGAAAAAAAAAAAGGTCCGTCTAGAAACAAGAGCCGTAAATTATTGGCGGCAGCGGAGGGGTAGGTGCTCTGGGGTGGTCTTTAAAGGGGCCATAATCAAAAACCAAAATATGCGATTGAAGCGCTATAAAAGTATTGTGTCTCCCACTCGAGTACTTGAGAAAGCGACGGACCCTTCATATAACATATTTTATAAATAAAATTAACACTAGAATAAGTATGTATTAAAACTTGCATGTACAATTTAAATTAAAATGTTTCTCGCTCGTTAGATGTAGCTAATATTATCTTTATAGTTATTTTAGACAGTTGATAGAACCTAGCATATTATGTTTGAATTTGAAATATTAAGATTTTCTGAAAACACATTTAAGCCTAAGTTTCACACGCCCTCGTGTCTTCGAAGGGGCGTGGTATGTATTTTTTTGTTGCTAGCCGGTGCCGAGTATAGCCAATCCCGGACCAGGGGGCATAGACGAGTTGGTCAGCTGTATTTTGACGCTGAACTCGTCAGTCAGTCAGTAAGATTTTGAGAGCGCCGCAAATAGGTGGCCGATCGGAAAACTGTCTTAGCTCGTATAAATAGACACTCATATTAACTCTGGGCAATAATGTTGGAAATGTGTTCAGTCGTGTATCGAGATTGATGTGTACGTGTACCTTGAATCAAATAAAGACATTAAAGTTCAGTGCAAGGTTTCGTCATTCATCTGCTCTCCTAATCACCATCATCGTCATCTACAAGGGAAAATCGGAGTTTCCGACTCAGGATATCGAAGAAGAACAAAGGCGTGAGTAATTGTACAGTCCACTAATTATTAATCAAAGGAGTCTCACGCCCTCTCCGCAACGAGCGGAGATGAAATAATGGTCGTTCCGGTCATTCAGCGAGAGGTCTGATCGGATCTGACCATAAGTGGTCATTCGCAGCCGAATGTGACGAAGAGATATTACAATAGATCCTGTTTCGAAAAAAAATAAATTACTCAAAAAATCCAAGATGAGTTCTATAAACGGATCTCATGCAGCATCGAGAAGCAGCCAAAGGAGCGATAGGATGCAGGAGATAAAAGATGCCTCAGAGGAATTGAGAAGAGTGACACGGCAGCGGGCTAAGGTTGCAGCGGAAAAGAAGAAGATGGAAGCTCAGCGCGCGGCGGAAGAGGCTGACCTCAACGCAGAATTGGAAAAGCAGAGGTCACAGGAGGCGGCGGAGAGGAGGAAACGAGAGGCGCTACACGCCGTCGGACAAGCGGACATCGATGCGGAAATGGAGATGCTAGAAGCCGATAGCCAGCACGCGCTGCGAATGCTAGAAGTGGTATCTGAAGCATTTGGGAGCACTGAGGGAGGTAGCGCATGGGGAAGAGAGAGGAGCCTCGCCGAAGACGGAGATGCAGCCGAACGCACGACGCAGTGGGCAGACTACCATACGCCTACGGCAGAGGGAGGAAACGCAGCGTCGGAAGCCGCAGCGCGCGCGTCGGCAGGAGCGGCAGAGGGAGACGCCGCGCGCGCGGTCGAACGGGAGCAAGCGGAAGGCGCAAGGCGAGACAGGGCGGTGAGTCCGGCGGCGGGAGCCGCCGCACTTATCGCACCTGAGAAGACGTCGAGCGATCAACGGGGGGCGGCCAGCTCAAAGGCTGGCGCAACTACGGAGACCGGGGAAGAATTTATCGAAAGGGTAAGTCGCTTAATCTCAGTCGCTTCTTTAAAACCGCAATTTAATAAAGAATTACCAACCTTCTCGGGAGACCCGTTACACTTTATAGCGTTTAAATCCATATTTTTTCAATCAACAGAGATATTAAAATTAAGTGATGAACAGAATTTATTAAGATTACAAACTGCTCTTAAAGGTAGGGCTCGCGACAGTGTATCAGGCTTATTGATGGCTCCACAAAATGTAGGAGAAATCATGAAGTCATTAGAATTGCTTTTCGGTAATGGGAACGTAATATTACAACGCACTTTAGCCGAGATAAGGAAAATAAGAGAACTTAAAGAAGGTTTAGATGCTGAAGAACTCTTAAGATTCGCATGTCAGGTAAAGAACTTGGTGGCGACAGTACGTTCTTTGGATAAAACCGAGCATTTGTGTAACCCGGAGTTGCTTACGACATTAGTATCAAAGTTGCCAAGGAACTTAGTTATACATTGGGTAGGAGATAGAAACAAATCAGGATTATCTGACCCAGCATTAGTTCAATTCGCGAGGTGGCTGGAAGAGATGGCGGTAAGGGCACTAGACGCCGGAATCAGCGCCGGGGACTCGGGAAGGAGAGAGGAAAGACCGCGAGAGAAGAGAGGCAAAGAGGTCCCTCGAAAAAATTACGTAATGCACGTTCATAACAAAAACTCCCCAAAATGTGCTTATTGTAAAGGCGAACATTATATCAGCCGTTGCGAAGGGCTGAAAGCACTTTCACTTACCGAACGCTGGGACGCTGCAAAAAAAGCAAGGGTATGTTTTAAGTGTCTAGCGACCGCGCATAGCCGCCATAATTGCCCGCTGTATAAAAAATATCCAAAAAACAAGTTTCACTTTCTGTTGACGGGCAGCGCAGAGGCGACGAACGACAACGGAAGTACGGTAAATGCAGACGGGCAACGGGATATTGTCGCAAATACCGTAGCTTATAACGGAGTACTTTTACAAGTATTACCTATTAAAATAATAGGACCTTGCGGGGAAAAGAGTATATACGCCCTTCTTGATAGCGGCTCCACGATCACGCTATTAGATCAGGAAATAGCAGAAGAATTAGGAATCGGGGGTTTGAGAAGCTCGATAGAAGTTGCCGGAGTGAAAGGGATGAGAGTCACTACGCAAGATGCAGAGGCTGTAAACTTTACAATTAAGGGCGCATTGAGTAATCGGCCTTTTGAGGTGAGAGGATATAGCGTGAAAAATTTGGACCTTCCGACGTTAAAGTGTTTTTCAGGCAAAGGAACACGGCGGGCGGTCGTTGCCGCGTACGAGGCAAAACAGCTGATCGGCGTGCAACCTAAATTATTACTAGGAGCGGACTGCGGAGACCTGATGGTTTCGCGTAATGTTTCGCGCATAAACAACGAGTTACACCTATCACAAACAAAGTTAGGTTGGGTACCGATCGGGGGAAGTTCGTTTAATAGCCCGAAAGAGACGGTTTATAATTTCTGCATTAATGGAAACAGCGATGATTCGTTACTAAACGCTTTGCTAGAAGAAAATATTAATCTAGAGCAAATGTGGCCCGCTAAACAAAGGAAAACGGCGGCCGTAAATAGGGCAGAAGAATTACTGGAAGCAACCACTCCTCTAAAAGACGGTGTTTGGACAACTGGTTTATTATGGAACGATGACCGAAGACGACTACCTGATAGTAGACCGCTCGAGCTCGCGAGGTTGAACTCAGTGGAAAAGAAAATGGAAAAAGACCCGGAATATGAAAAAGCATATTGCCTAAGAATGAGTCAGTATATAAAGGCGGGCTACGCCGAAGAAGTACCTCCGGACGGTTTGACGGGGCGTGAAAATATTTGGTTTCTCCCTCACCTTGGGGTGAGCCATGCCGCCAAGCCGGGGAAGGTGCGAATTGTTCACGACGCCGCTGCACGAGTGCACGGGGTGTCCTTAAATACACAACTACTGCCCGGCCCGGATTATTTCAATAATATAGTAGGAATAATAGGCAGGTTTCGCGAACACGCGATCGGGTTTACCGCAGACATCGCCGATATGTTTTTACGGATACGGATAAAGGAAGACGATAGCTACCGACAACTATTTCTTTGGAGAGGTAACCGTAAAGACATCGAACCCATAACCTTTCGGATGAGAACCCTAATGTTCGGGTTTCGTTCCTTCCCCGCCTCAGCCCAATTTGTGCGTATTAAAAACGCAGAGAGATACCGAGATCAATATCCGGAGGCTGCAGCAGCTATAATTAATAATTTTTATATGGACGACCTTATTCATGGAGCAGAAACGGCGAAAGAGGCACGGAAATTAATCAAAGAGATTAATTGGATTAATGAGCAAGGTAACTTTAAATTGACCGGCTGGGCGAGCAATGATCCCGAAGTACTGGATGTTTTGCAGCGGGAAGAATGCGGCAACAAGACGATTGCGCTAGAGAAAAACGAACTTGGTGCTCAGCGTTTACTTGGTTTAGTGTGGATGCCGGCGACCGATGAGCTGGCTTTTAACCTTCGTATGGAAAAACTGGGCGATAATTTAAAGACAGGAATCGGGGTTCCCACTAAGAGAGAGGCGTTAAGGCTCATTATGTCATTATGGGACCCTTTAGGTTTGCTGAGCCCCATAACTTTGAGGGCAAAGGTCATAATGCAGTCAATATGGGCGAGTGGCGTGACCTGGGACCAACCGGTTCCACCAGAAGTACTCCATAGCTGGAGAGACTGGCTGAAAACACTGCAAATGGCTCAAAATAAGCGGATTCCGAGGCATCTGGGCACAACCCGCGATCCTACCGAAAAAAGAGAATTACACGTGTTTTGTGATGCGTCAAAACAAGCGATGTGTGGCGTCGCTTATTTACGAATTGAGCGAGGAAACGGAGAAATAATCGTGTCATTCGTTGCGAGTAAAACTCGAGTAGGGCCGCTAAAGGGACTGACTATACCTAGAATGGAGCTGACTGCGGCGCTATTGGGGGCGCAGCTAGCAGACAAAATTATAAAGGAACAAGCTATAGGTATTCATGAAAAGATCCTGTGGACAGATGCCACTAACGTCTTGTGGTGGATAAGATCTCAGAGTGAAAACCATCAACAGTTTGTGGCAAATCGACTAGGGGCCCTGGACGATTTAACGCAACCATCTGAATGGCGATGGCTCGATGGGAAAAGCAATGCGGCAGATGACGCGACTCGCGTCGTAACAACAATCGATATGTCTTCGAACAGCCGTTGGCTGAACGGGCCAAATTTTTTACGCGGCCGGCGGGACCAGTGGCCAGCTGAAATACCGCCACAGCCAAACGAAAGTGAAAAGAGAGCGTTAGAGTTTAAACCAATAGCCGTCCTCGCGCTGAGAACCGAACCGACTAGCCTTATAAACGTGGGTAGATTCTCACAACATCGTAGAATCGTACGTACGATGGCCTATGTAATGAAATTTTGTCAAAAACATAAGAAAGAGGCGGAACTGGGCGGTTTGGACGGGCTAGATATCGGCCGCGCTGAACTCGCTCTCATAAAAGAATCTCAAGTGAGGTGTTTTAACAGGGAAATTGATATGATAAAAAAGGAAAGGATCTTGTCGAAAGATAGCAGGCTGCACGGTCTCAATTTGCATGTCGACCAACGGGGTATAATTCGAATCAGCGGGAGAATTGATAACGCTCCCGGGGTATCGTACGATACCAAACACCCTATGGTACTCGACGGCCGAGATTTATATACTCAATTATTGATTGAAAGAACGCACGAAGAGACTGCGCACGGCGGAATAGAGCTAGTACTTTCTGTCCTACGTCAGAGATTCTGGTTAATAAGCGCGCGAGCCACGATAAAAAAACTTATATTTCAATGCGTACCTTGCACTATGCGAAAATCTAAACCAATGACCGCGATAATGGGTCAGCTACCAGCTGAACGTATCAATGCACATTCTAGGTGTTTCGCGTCGGTTGGCGTTGATTTTTGGGGTCCTATGTACGTCACGGTGCGCAGGAGGCCTGAAAAGCGCTATGGTTTATTATTCTCTTGTTTAAGTAGCCGCGCGTCTCACATAGAATTGGCACACGACCTGTCCACAAACTCAGCTATGCAAGCAATACGTAGATTCATAGCTAGGCGCGGTAAACCGCAAATCATTATGTCAGACAATGGCGCGAGTTTTAAGAAAGCGAGCGTTGAATTGAAAAAAGCGGTTTCCGAAATCAATAACGAAGAAATTCGAGATCGCCTCAGTAATGAACAAATTACGTGGAAGTTCATCCCGCCTGTTTCACCGAGTCATGGAGGCGGTTGGGAATCAATGATTAAATCGACCAAGAGGGCTTTAGAAGCCGTGTTAAAGGAAAGAGCTCCACCGGAGGAGGTTCTGAGAACTTTACTAGCCGAGGTGGAGTTAATTCTGAATATGAGACCGATCTCACACGTCACCGATGATAGACGAGACGAGGCGCCCCTAACTCCTAATCACTTGCTACTAGGACATGCAGGGGGAACTTCAGCCATGGGGGAATATGAGGTCGATAAGGTAAACAGCAGGAGGCAATGGGTACAGACACAAGCGATGGCAGATTCATTTTGGCACCGGTGGAAGCGCGAGGTATTACCTACGATGGTGCAACGACCTAAGTGGAAGGTCCCGCAAAAATCTCTGGAGGTCGGAGACCTAGTACTATTGCTGGATCCCTCCATGGAGCGGGGTAAATGGACTCGGGGACGAATTGAGGCGATTTACCCAGACAAGCAGAAAGTCGTAAGGAGAGTAGATGTCAGGGCAGGAGGCAAGATTTATCGTAGAACAATAGGTAAATTAGTTAGGCTGACCACGGAAGTGCAGACATAAGAACGTAAAAATAGGTTATTATTGAATAAGTAAGGAAAACAACTTATAGTAATGTAAATAATCTTAAGAAGCTTTTGGCATCGAATCGACAAACAAAGATGCCAAAAGGGGGGAAAATGGATGATTTACGTAAACTCCTCGATTAGTTAGATATTAAAAATAAAGTTAAAAATAGGTTAACCTGTCGGAAGCCAGTCTTGCTATAAATAAATTTTACAGATTTTAAATAAATACCAGATAATTCGTCCAATAAAGAAACTTCAAACGGCGTGGAGGCCACCCCGAGATTAAAATATGGTTAATATATTACATACTCGAATGGGGCAAGGCCGGGGTTCTGAGAAAGGGATGAGGGTTCAGAAATTACGACGGCCGAGGGTCTAACAGTGGCATAATAACAATAGACCAAGGAAGCCATACATCAGCTGGTAAACTGTCTCGTCCGCCTGGAAAAAGAAAAAAAAAAAGGTCCGTCTAGAAACAAGAGCCGTAAATTATTGGCGGCAGCGGAGGGGTAGGTGCTCTGGGGTGGTCTTTAAAGGGGCCATAATCAAAAACCAAAATATGCGATTGAAGCGCTATAAAAGTATTGTGTCTCCCACTCGAGTACTTGAGAAAGCGACGGACCCTTCATATAACATATTTTATAAATAAAATTAACACTAGAATAAGTATGTATTAAAACTTGCATGTACAATTTAAATTAAAATGTTTCTCGCTCGTTAGATGTAGCTAATATTATCTTTATAGTTATTTTAGACAGTTGATAGAACCTAGCATATTATGTTTGAATTTGAAATATTAAGATTTTCTGAAAACACATTTAAGCCTAAGTTTCACACGCCCTCGTGTCTTCGAAGGGGCGTGGTATGTATTTTTTTGTTGCTAGCCGGTGCCGAGTATAGCCAATCCCGGACCAGGGGGCATAGACGAGTTGGTCAGCTGTATTTTGACGCTGAACTCGTCAGTCAGTCAGTAAGATTTTGAGAGCGCCGCAAATAGGTGGCCGATCGGAAAACTGTCTTAGCTCGTATAAATAGACACTCATATTAACTCTGGGCAATAATGTTGGAAATGTGTTCAGTCGTGTATCGAGATTGATGTGTACGTGTACCTTGAATCAAATAAAGACATTAAAGTTCAGTGCAAGGTTTCGTCATTCATCTGCTCTCCTAATCACCATCATCGTCATCTACAAGGGAAAATCGGAGTTTCCGACTCAGGATATCGAAGAAGAACAAAGGCGTGAGTAATTGTACAGTCCACTAATTATTAATCAAAGGAGTCTCACGCCCTCTCCGCAACGAGCGGAGATGAAATAATGGTCGTTCCGGTCATTCAGCGAGAGGTCTGATCGGATCTGACCAACATACTCAATAACCCCACTTCACCCTCCTATCTAAAGGAGAATTTCCGTCCTTTAAAGGGCAACGGTCTTCCAATTCGATCAAGCCGGGATAACACACTCGCCATTCCGATACATCATTCTTCTGTTTACACATACTCTTTTACAGTCCATTCTGCTCGTTTATGGAATCAGCTCCTTCACTCATACACGCTACATACTTTCAAAAAGTTGTTGAAGAAACATTTATTTTTACACAGCCACTAACCAAATATCTCACCTTGTCCTTTCCTTTATCCTTCCCTGGGCAACCTTAGCATAAGTTACTGACATATATCTGTATAAGTTTATTTTAAATTAACCTTAACTACTTCTTTGTGTATTGTACCTACAGTGAAAATTAGGAATTATTTTATCAAATGGTTGACTGTAAGATATCGCGATAGCGATAAGTCCGCCATTTGTGCATAAATTGTCTTTTTTTATAAAACCAGCGTAATATTCATTAAGTTATGCTTTTATAGCACAATAAAGTTATTCTATTCTACTATCAGAATCTTGGAATCAGCCATTCTTGGAATCGGCTTGAGATGTACTCTGGTCATAAATGATTTCCAGGTTCTTTCAGGTTGAAAAGTAGTACTTTTTGAGGTGAAAATGTACTACTTTTCTAAGAAGTAATCTGTACTACCCTTTCTCTCTCCTTCGTCTCCCCATTTCTTCTTCTCGGGCATTCTTAGTTTTAAATATAGTAATTTGTATTTACTGCAGACACACTTATTATTCTTTATTTCCCCAACGCTCGCATGTACAGTGATTAGGTTGGTTGTAAGATATAGCCATGTGGCAATAAGGTCATCTTTTGGTATTTTATTTTTTAAAGTGCAAAAAGGGATTTTATTAATATTATTACATGTTGAGTTTGTACATGTCAGTTTGAAAGGATATGCTTTAGTCCTGGCTAGCATGCAGAGGTAATATAATCTCAATAATAAGACAGTCAATTCCAACCTACCTTCACTAGATGCATCGCTCATCCCACCCAAGTGTTCTAGATTCTCCTTTTTACTGACGGCCTGTTTAAATGTACTGGAAATCTGAAAAAAAAGTTGTTTTTGTAGTCTGAGAACAAACTGTGAATACGCGACTAACGTTAATCGCAATTGACGTAATCGGGACTAAATCAATTAGTCAATCGTCAATCGCGACTAACTTGCTGTTTTGATACCACCCGACAATTTATTCTCATCGGTCGGTCGGTCGGTTGGTCGCGTTTGCGGTTTTATCAGTTAATTAAAAAAAAATAAAAACATGTCAAGTTTTTTTTTCCTACACATCTTCAACCTTACCTGTTGTGTTTTGAGGTCAGCGCATAGATTTTCAAATTGTTGAAAGCTGAGTTCGCCTTTCTTGCCACCGGAACCATTTACAATGGTTCCACCACCGTTGAGGTTGCCTTTGGAAGGACGGCGGCCGTTGGTTTCATCCACCATGCAGCGAACCTGCGGAAATAACATGGTTTTGAAGTCTGAACTACAATTGTCTCATGAAATCGAAGAATAATGCAATTGTTTGACATTAATTTATTTATTTTATTAATTAATTAATTAATTTGTTTTATTTATTTCACTTACATGTCTTATTTAAAGTTAAATAAGGAAAAAATAATGACTTTATAATTTAATAAAGCGACAAATTAAATCATCGCAATACCATGCAACCCGAGACACGTTACAAATCTAACTAGGCTTACGCTTGTGCCTAGATAGGCGATTTGAGACTTATTTAAGATTGCGAGCTGACATTAGAAATGTAATAAGGGAGATTAGAGATCAAATATTAGTTTTTTTTTAAATAATAGACAAATTTTAACAAAAATAAAAACCGACTCAATTTTTTTTTATAAGTGCAGCAGCCATGTCATGGTGATACTTAAAAAGGGCTATCATAATTGAATGCGTATACAAAATTTTATGTATGTGCTGTTGACCGTTGAGGAGTTCCCTCATTGGAAGCCAACCCTGGGTGCCGCAGTCCTGTCTTGGTAAAACTTAGAACGGACTGTCGTAATTGAATGCATATACAAAATTTTGTGTCTGTGCTGTTGACCGTTGAAGTCCCCTCGTAGGGAGCCAACCCAGGGTGCAGCAGCAGTATCATAGTGAAACTTAGAACGGGCTATCATAAATGAATGCATATACGAAATTTCGTGTCTGTGCTGTTGACTGTTGAGGAGTCCCCTCGTCGGGAGCCAATCCTGGGTGAAGAATCAGGTCATGCTTAACATAAAAAAATGCAATATCATCGGAACTGAACCAACTTGTAAATTTTCAACTTCATAAAATAATATTTGAGGAGTTCCCTCAACTTCTCATGGATGCCATCAACAGAACAGGAGTTTTATAAAAATGGGACCAATCTGGAAGTATATCCTTTCAAATAAAAAAAAAGAATTTTCCAAATCGGTTCATAAATGACAGAGTTCTGAGGTAATAAACATTTTCAAAAAACGTACAACCGGATTGAAAACCTCCTCCTTTTTTTGAAGTCGGTAAAAAAAATACACAATACATTAAACTAATATTAATAATTAAAAAGAAGAATAATAAAGTATTAATAATAAAAAGATATAAACAGATATAGGTGAGTTTGATTAACCCGCATTCTTCAAAGGGGTGAATCAGTATGAGCAACTAAGCAACATTTGTTAAAAAAAAATAGAAAATTAAAAATAATATATATTTTTATTTATTTTTTGTTTCCTTTTTCATTTCAAAATTTTAAGAACTTGACTGTTAAATAAAAGATTGACAAACGTTTGAGCTCGCTGCGCCATCTATCGGTAGGTAAAATATCACTAATAAACAATATTAGCGACAATTTACCTACAGCTAGACAATGCATCGTGCTCAGCGCTTTTTATACTGTTTAAAAAAAAAAAAAAATACACACCTTATTAGGGTGTCCCAAAAAATTTAAGTCGTTTTTTTGTGCATACCCTCTTATTTCTTTCCTTCTATATCAAAACAGCTGTAAATTGTTTCATGTAATTTGTAGTCTGATAATTTGTAAACTGATAGACACGTTTAAATGAAAGTCGGCACAGCAACCCGTGCCGACTTTCATCTAAACGTGTCTATTAGTACTTGTGCGTACTACGAGCGTACGCTGGCGACACGAGTTTGTAGCGAGCAGCCATTGGAGCGACACTGACAATAAGACTCTGTTTATTCTTGAATTTGAAAAGTTGCTTTCAATTCTACAGGCAAAGAAGGCGCAGCCATAAACAACTAAAATATATTATAAATAGGATAGAAATTAATTTACCGCATGAATTTTGTAGCACCCGACTTGTTGCAACGACGTTGCAACTGCCTTTGTCCAGCCTACCCTGGACAACAGCGGTTGCAACATCACCAAAACGCCGGGTGCTGCAAACTTCAAGTGGTAAATTCGTTTTTATTTCATTTATAATGTCAAACAACTGCGATAGTCTTTGATTTCAAAATAAACTATATTTTTAAATAACCTCTTTTCCATTTTAATTTTTCTTGTTGTTTGGTTATTAAAAATAAATGAAAAGTAAAACATGGTTAAATCCAAAAAATGCTTAAAACCTAACAGTGTCTGGAATTTAAATATGCCAGGTAATTTATTTATTTATTTATCCTAAAACTTTGTTTTGACATTTTATATTAATTTTAATTATACAATAATGCCACTTCGACATTTAACATGTAACTATGTTTAATTTTGTTTGCATTACCTGTTTTATTCTTTATAAGATTTTTGTGTTTTATTTTGATTCTATATGTGCCACTAAACAAATCGCCGCCATACATGGAATTTATCATGGTACATGCTAAGGCCTAGTTAGGCAGATTCTGTAAACAAAACAATTAAAATGTAAAAAAATCGGTTGTATCACCCCAAGACTTTCCTGTCAAGTAGCCAGGAACTTAATTCATCTGAATATTAATATCATTAATCCCATCACAACTTCCACACCCCCAACCTAGCACCACCTTTTAACCCTCGAAAATCGAAATCAACTTCGACTTTTCGAGTTTTCCGAGTTAGACTTCTCCGCCTTTTGATTTTTTCAACTTTTCGACTTTTTGATTTCGACTTTCGACTTTTCGACTTTCGACTTTCGTCTTTTCGACTTTTAGAATTTTTTGTCTGCGGTTGGCCGTTGAGGAGTTCCTTCGTCGGGATCCAACCCAGGGTACATTAGCCGTGTCATGGTGAAACTTGGAAGGTGCTATCCTAATTGAATGCTTATACAAAATTTTGGGTCTCTGCTGTTGACAGTTGAGGAGTTCCCTCTTCGGAAGCCAACCCAGGGTACATCAGCCATGTCATGGTGGAACTTGGAAGTTGCTATAAATTAATGCGTATAGAAAATTTTGGGGCTCCCTGGGTGGACGGATTTCAACCGCAATCTTTTCAGCTCGTGCCATGACCAAATGATGCCTGCATGCCAAATTTTAGCTCAATTGGATGAAGCGTTTCGGCGCTATCGTCTGAGAATACACACACAGAGATACAGAAGTGCGTCCACAATACTTTCCTTGAACAGGAAAGTAAAAATATGAAAGAATAAAACTATATTTTTAATTTTTAACAATAAACAGCTACAAAAAACAAGCAATATATGTAATATCTCAACTAATTTTGTCGTTACACAGCTATCTAAATTTTAATCAAAAAACATTAGAATCAACTTTTTAATGCTATCAGCCAGCCATTAAATCAAAATAAAAATAAAATACTTCATTTGCTCGTTGCCATGAAATAAGATATAAATCGTAATTTCTGGTCGAGAAGTTTATACTTAAGGCTATATGATATTTACAAGAGTTCAAAACATAAGATAAAATTGTATAATATTGTTAATATTTGATTGGTTTTTTGTAAAATTTCTTTTTTTAAGAATTCGTTTAAAGGATGACACTTTGATGAAAAAATAAAAATAATAAAAAAAAAGGAATACATCTCATTTAAAATAAGCATTTCCCAATCCAGTCCGGGAAAACCTTCCAGCTATGTAAGTGTCATCCTTTAAACGAATTCTTAAAAAAAGAAATTTTATATATATATATATATATATATATATATATATATATATATATATTTATATATATATATATATATATATATATATATATATATATATATATATATATATATATATATATATATATATATATATATATATATATATATATATATATATATATATATATATATATATATATATATATATATATATATATATATATATATATATATATATATATATATATATATATATATATATATATATATATATATATATATATATATATATATATATATATATATATATATATATATATATATATATATATATATATATATATATATATATATATATATATATATATATATATATATATATATATATATTTTTATATTTGATAAGTTTTGTAAAGAAATCCGTTTATAGGATGATATATTTATTTAAAATAAAATTAGTAAAAGCTACTTACAAAGCAGCGAAGGAAATCCCAGCTTGGATCGGGAAATGCTAATATTTGAATGAGATATACTTACGGATGTGCACGACTTTCGACAGTGCAAGTAAGTTTAAAGGTCCTTTTGCAGTCGACTAACGATCACTATTCATGCAAAAGGACCTTTAAACTTACTTGCACCGTCGAAAGTCGTGCACATCCGTAAGTATATCTCATTCAAATATTAGCATTTCCCGATCCAAGCTGGGATTTCCTTCGCTGCTTTGTAAGTAGCTTTTACTAATTTTATTTTAAATAAATATATCATCCTATATATATATATATATATATATATATATATATATATATATATATATATATATATATATATATATATATATATATATATATATATATATATATATATATATATATATATATATATATATATATATATATATATATATATATATATATATATATATATATATATATATATATATATATATATTCGGAATGTACTCAATCAGACCTTTTATTTGACAGTAAACACGATATATTTATGTTAATTTATTGACAATTGGGCATTTAGACAACTGCCTTTTTGATATTTGGACAGTTAATCGCGATGACATAGACATTCTAATAATACTACACACTTCAAAATCTGTTCAAGCGTTTAGAAGTTATGGTGTAATAATAAAACGGAAAACACACATAAATGAACCTTGAACACATTACACTCTTTTTATGTTGGGCAGTCGTGTAAAAATAAAAATAAAATGTAAAAAATTATGCTACATACCTTCCATTGTGGTATTTTGTAGCCACATCCGTCTAATGCCATTTTAAGCTCTGTGTGATCGATGTAGCCATCATTGTTTTCATCCATCTGCAAAAAAGAAATAAAAATATATCAGATTTATAGCAAATACTTCAAATTAAATAGCAAGACGACTTATATTTCTACAAATAATCACGAAGCCTTGAAATTCAAGCAGCATTGATTTGAAATAATTTGCCTTTGTAAAATGGTATATTTTATTTTTAAGTTGTAAAAATATAGTTATAAAAGTCTGTGGTAAACACCCAAGATGGCTGCGAAATTAAGTGATGCATTTAAAACATTATGCGAAATCAGCATCTCATTTCTTTCTTTTATTAGAAAACTAGCTAACCCGGCGAACCTCATACCGCCTAACAGTCAATGAATGTCGTGTTACAGATTAGCTGAACTTAATTTTTGATTTTATGAAAGTAATACAATGAATAGAAAAATAAATATTAAGTCCATTACTTTACCTAATATAAGGTTAGCTACTGTGGTAGGTTAAGGACAGCTGTGTTGCCACATGTGAGCGTTCACCTTACCACCCATTCACTCCCCCTTCGAATCGAAGCTATAGAATTTGAGATGCGGAAGACCACCAACAGTGATAAAATAATAAAGACCCACCAACAGCGATTAAAAAAGTAATAATAAATTAAATACATCTACTTAATAGGGTCAAAATATTATGTAGTATTTTCTTAAATATTTGTGTCGCTTGTATAAGAGATATTCCAACCATTCTCAATTTCACAGTGTGGTTTCGGACCAACGACGCATCTATCTGTGTACTGAATTTCAAATATCTAAGTCCAATATTTCGGGGTTGAAGTACTTTTCAACTCTTGCCATGATCAAATAATGCCTGCATGCCAAACTTCAGCTCAATCGGATGAAGCGTTTGGGCGCTATCGTGGAGGAATACACACACACACACACGCGCGCGCGCACACACACACACACAGCCAAACACTGTCTATGGTCTTAATCGTCTCGGGGGTGTCAAAATGGATTTCCGTTTCATCTCAAACATTTTTTTCCCCTTCACAATACTTTCCCTAACCGTTGGTTGACTGGGAAAGTAACAAGAGTAAACATAAAACCATTATTAAAACGTTTACTGATTTTTTAGAGGTTTATAACGCGTATTTCTGTGCAAACTAAGTGTTTTAGTTTTAAAAAAGCGAAATAATATATTTCCCGCCAAATCGCGAGCGAAGCCGCAAGCAGACGCAAGCGAATATTATGATTCATATGAGGGTCGACCAGAAAGGGTTCGAAGTTCGTGCCGATTCATTACAACAGTGAGTCAGCAACCGCTATATAGTTGTGTACTGCGGTCTGTTATAAGAAAAAAACAAGTAACTACGTTTCAAGCAAAATGTAAAATGCGTGCGCAGCGTTAGAGCCTGCATAAACCCTGATTTACATTGAGTCAGTTACTGACTTCAAATTCAAGACAAGTCAGTGCTGATCCGGTATTGCCTCGTTCAGGTCAGTCGGCTCCTCCCGCCACCGCGCACCGGCTCCAGCGATACTGACCTTGTCTAAACGCCGAAGTCAGTAGTTGGTCAGTCGAAGTCAGTACTCTAATTAGCTTTTAAATTCTCAGCATTAGGATAATTATTTTTGTCAGTGTTATGCAAAATTTAGTCGACTAACGATTGACGATTAAATACGTTAATCTTGCGGTTAATTCGTAATACATTTTTAGGTTATGGCAGTAATAGCACGAAATAACTTGTGTTGTATTTTGCAATGTATCATTTTTTCAAATAAATTAATACTTGATGTAAACAGTTTCAAGAAAACGACTTACGAGCTTCCAAACTCTTAAAAATGTGTAAATGTTTGAAAATTGTCAAGTCCTAGATTCATTATTTTAAAAAACTAAAAGGTATTGTGCACTTAGCTTTATTTTAAAAAGTTCTGTCATTTATAGCCGTTTTAATGATAGGTTACATTAAGTATTTGATTTAAAAAATGAGCTCGCCTTAACTTCAGGCAGTGCCGGATTAAGCCAGCGCGGGGCCCGTAGCAAATTCTCTCAAAAGGCCCTTGGTTTGCTTTAGGTTCTTAAGTTTAGGGTGAAAATAAAATAGAACTTTTTAATAGATCCCTTTTATTCCTAAAACAAGGTAATAAAATATAATTTTTGGATGGACCGTGTGTTCCAAAAATGTTTACAAAGAGAAATTAAAAAAATCGGCGCCACAGCTACGACCAAAACTCCGCAGTAAAATTAAATTGAGGAAATATTCAACTATCACTCACAGTTTTAATCATATTCGACAATATAAATACAAAAATAAAATATATTTACAACAGTGGCACTGTTGTTTTAAAAATATTCACATATGTACAATTTTCTTTTTCAACAATTTTCTTTTGCAATGTGGACAAAAACTACAATCTAAGTAAAAGTAAAATCAGACCGTTTTTTTATATAATTCACACCGACAGATCAGCCATTATTGTACGGCGCACCTTTATTAACGAATACTAAATAAAATACAATAAAAGACTTCTACTTTACTCATAATAATTGCAAAAAAGGAAATGCACCGCTTAAGCAAATGTAAATAAACAGTGCCCAATATTTTTCGCCTTATTGAGCAATGCTTACAATTCGCTTCATAATATTGCGGCGCGGGCCCGAGTATGGGAATTAATATCTACAATTTAAGAAATAAGCACCTCACTTTGTATGTGATGTATAATATCATCAGCTATGTATAGTAAAATTTTGAACTTCCTAAAGATGACTGTATGGGTATTAATATCTCCAATTTAAGATGACTGTATATAAGGGTCGTGGCAGCCGCTCAAACTTCGGTCTGGTAGGCATCGAGAATCCTACTTTGGGAAGTTCAAAATTTTACTATTCATAGCTGATGATATTGTACTGATGTTTTTTCTTAAATTAGAGATATTAATTCCCAAACTCGGGCCCGCGCCGCGCCGATGACTTTATGTAATGGTCGTGGAGGCCGCTCAAACTTCGGTCTGGCAGGCATCGAGAATCCCACTTTAGGAAGTTCAAAATTGTACTATACATAGCTGATAATATTATACATCACATATGAAAAGTGTGTGAGATCGTTTTTTCTTAAATTGGAGATATTAATTGCCAAACTCGGGCCCGCGCCGCGCCAATGACTTTATATAATGGTCGTGGAGGCCCCTCAAACTTCGGTCTGGCAGGCATCGAGAATCCCACTTTAGGAAATTCAAAATGTTAATATACATAGCTGATGATATTATACATCACATATAAAAAGTGCGTGAGGCCGTTTTTTCTTAAATTGGAGATATTAATTCCCAAACTCGGGCCCGCGCCCCGTTGATGATTATATTTAATGGGCGAGGCGGCCGCTCAAACTTCGGTCTTGCAGGCATCGAGAATCCCACTTTAGAAAGAAAGTTTTACTATACATAGCTGATGATATTATACATCACATATTAAAAGTGCGTGAAGTCGTTTTTTCTTAAATTGGAGATATTAATTCCCAAACTCGGCCCCGCGCCCCGCCGTTGATTATATTTAACGTTTCCCATTGGCCTGTTGCAGGCTGCAGCAATAATTTTACGCTCAGGCAGGCGTGGGTGCGCGGGGCCCCCAATGCGCGGGGCCCGTAGCATTTGCTACTCTTGCTACGTGGCTAATCCGGCACTGACTTCAGGGGTGACTGGCAAGGCGGGCTCCGCTGCTCTTTGCCCATAATAGAAAGATAATCATTTGCGTTTAATGTATGCGCTATGTAACCTGGGCTCAGACAGATGTGTATATAACTTAGAAGCATACAACGGCATTTTATTAATTGTCAATTCATTTTCTGTTGTGCTCATGTATTTGAATGTATATGTAAAAAAAGAAAGATAAGAGATAATCAGGGCTGAACACCCACTCTAAGGGGCTCTCTAGACGATCAAGCATGCTTGTTAAGCATCGCGTCACGGGCTGGGAGGGGATAGTGAACCGCAGGAATAATGCAAATATCTTTTTTAAATGTTTACCAAAAATGCCTAATTTTGTAGTTTATTCAAGGGAGTCACGTTAATTAGACGTAAATGATTCATGAATGACGTGACTCCCTGGTATAAAACTACAAATTAGGCATTTTTAGTTTATACTCTTTATTGTGAAAATGTCACAATGGGCGGGTTTATTGTCATATGACAATCTCTTACAACCAACCCTACTATGACATGTTATATGTATGTATGCGTGTAACATGTCTATAAGTGTGTGTCTTGTTATTGCATTCGATCGACTGGTGACCCAGCCGGGAATCGAACCCGGGACCTTACAATGTAAGATCAAGCAACCTAACCACTATGCCACCGGACCGGGCCGTGTGGCCGGGCAATATTTAGTAAATATTTAAAAAAATATTTGCATGTTTCTTGCGGTTTACGATCCCTGCCCAGCCCGTATGCTTGACAAGCATTCTTGATCGTCTAGAATTCTATTGCAATAAGAGCTCGGCCATATCCCACGAGGAAGTACATCGGCATGACACCAGGAATAAAACCCTGTATCTCCAACCGTTCGTAGCACGTACTGCCAAGTTCCAGGCGACTAGTCGATACTTAGGCCTTAAACTTTTCAATAAATTGCCCGAAAGATTAAAAGCAATTAAAAACATCGATATTTTTAAGAGATCCATCCGAGTCTATCTGCTTAAAATCAACATGTATGCCCATAACGACTTCTTAAAATATTTTGAAAATACATAGCATCGTATCTACCCATTTAATCTAATACATATTATTTACCGTTAATTGTTTTGTTGTAAACTGTTATCATATAGTCCATGTTTTTGTAAATTGGAAAGTTTAAAACTATGTATTGTATATCATCTCTTGTCTAAATTGAGTAACTAGTTTAAGATTAATTACTGTCATTCCTACACAATTGTATGGTTGTATTGGAAATAAATACCTTTTACTTTACTTTTACTTTACTTTAGAGAGCCACTAATACTGAAACCGATTTTTAAAAATATTAGTCAACGCATACATTAACAATGCATTGCAGAATACAATAAAAGATATTTTGTGCTATTACAGCCACAAACAAAAAAGTTATGGCGACTTTAATGCAAAAATTCGGGTAATAAAACAAAGTGGCGTTTAGGACATAGGGTCTATGTGTAAAAGCCAGCAAATGACCCCCCCCCCCCCAATCTCCCAAAAAAATGTGTCGGTTTATCTGCCAAACACCCTGTATAGGCATATAATTTCACAGTAACAAAATTAGTCAAAACTTCTTAAAAAATATGGAATTTTGCAGTTACTGTGTTCTTTCCTGTCACAGCAGTATAGTACGTACGTAGTAATACATAAAA
Organism: Micropterix aruncella; assembly: GCA_944548615.1. Lineage (NCBI taxonomy): Eukaryota > Metazoa > Arthropoda > Insecta > Lepidoptera > Micropterigidae > Micropterix > Micropterix aruncella. The sequence goes on from OX155976.1 coordinate 14,509,534, forward strand.
ACAGGTTCTCAGCTTACTCACTCATGCTAATGACCTTCTTTTCAGTTTATTTTTACGATATCTCTTGCTCGCGCCCGCGAACGTTCGAACAACTATAATGCGAAAGTAGTCAAAGAGCCAGCGACGAAAAAGTAAATATATTAAAAATAATTAAAAACACGACTTCCGTTGCAGAAAGTGTAAAACTATTGTTTTTATAATTATTTTTATTACGGTTTGTTATGAAATATTTGTTGTTTATGTACTTATACATGTTTATGTATAGATACATGTATATTTCCGGAATGTATTATCAGACCTTTCATTTGACACTAAATACGATAAATTTATGTTAATTTATTGACATTTCGACATTTAGACAACTACTTACTTGATATTTGGACAGTTAATGTAGGTACCACTCGGGATAACATAACGATTCTAACAACACTACACTCTTCTAAATCGGTTCAAGCATTTAGAAGTTATGGTGGCGTAAAGAAACGGAAATCATACATAGATGAACCCTGAACACATTAAGTACACTCCATTTTCGCGCTATTCACTTTGTTGTAAATCGCTAATTGATGGCGCTGTAGCACATCATATACTGTTTAACTGATCTCCGTGGAAATTGGTATACATAGGCATTTGAGCCCGGATATAACATGGGCAACGCCGGGTAATACCACTAGTACGCTATATAATCAATACTTACACACACACATACACGCGGCCGCCCTCGTACACACACACATATCCCACAACACTAAAAACCCATATGTATACACCAACTGTTGCTTTTCATATAAGGCATACCTTGAATTAATTACACAGAAAATAAATATTTAAGTATTTCTAGTGGGTTCATTGAATGTCACCAAGACTTAGTCTATGGTCAGTTCTAAGAATCCCAATATCCAACCTAGCATATTTGTGGCGAGCCAAAAACTAGAACAAGTTGATAAATATAAATACCTTGGCTTTTGGCTAGACTCGATATGAAAACAATGAAAAGGGTCCTTTGCAATCGAAGCCTGAAAACCCCACTGAATACATCTTCTCCAGTGCTACATTTGGCCCATACTTTTATACGGATGTGAGCCCTGGAAATGTACCAACAGTAATTATGGGTTTACGAACTCTATAATTACATTTTATAAGATCTGTTTTTATTAATCCAATTTAGTACGAGTTTCAATTTTGGAAAATTGAGTTTTAAAAATTGCGGTTGAAAATGTTACAAATGAAGATTTCTAATAGCTATCATCACAAAAATCCGATGTCTTTAAGACGTGAAAAATTTCTCCACAAAAACTGGACTTTTAACATTTTTCAACAATATTAAAGCCTGCCGGGTCTATTAACATAGCGGACCGTAACACCACACGAGTAGACACGGAACAGAGACAAAGCTTCATACAACCGCGATTTGGTAGGTACACTACTACAAACGTGAGACGCGTGCGTGTATGTCAACTGGCCGCTTCGTACGTACGCGGAGAAAAGTTGACAAACCTCAGGGCCCCCAGCCGCGGCGGACGTACACATCTCACCTGTTGTTTATTTTTCTCCTTACGTTTGATTAAATAAGTGTTTTAACATAAACAAGTGCAAATATGGTTTACTGCAGCGTGTGTTTGAACGATTCTAGAATTATTAAAAACATATCATTTTTCAATTACCCCAAAGATTTCATTAGGTAAGTACAGTAAATAAATAGATTATAATTTATTATTACTTTCCTGTCAGGAAAGTATTGTGGACGCACTTCTGTGTCTGGCTGTGTGTATTATCCGACGATAGCGCCGAAACGTTTCATCCGATTGAGCTGAAATTTGGCATGCAGGTTGGTCATCATGTTATGAGATGAAAAGATTATGGTTGAAATCCAAACATCCTGGGTTGGACCCCGATGAGGGAACTCCTCAACAGTCATTAGCAGAGACCCAAAATTTTGTATACGCAGTAAATTATGATAGCCCCTTCCAAGTTCTACCATGACATCGCTGATGTACCCTGGATTGGCTCCCGATGAGGGAACTCCTCAACGGTCAACAGCAGAGACCCAAAATTTTGTATACGCATTCAACTACGATAGACCATCCATGTTCCACCATGACATGGCTGATGAACCCTGGGTTGACTCCCGATGTGGGAACTCCTCAACGGTCAACAGCAGAGACCCAAAATTTTGTATACGCATATAATTACGATAGCCCTTCCATGTTCCACAATGACATGGCTGATGAACCCTGGTTTGGCTCCCGATGAGGGAACTCCTCAACGGTCAACAGCAGAGACCCGAAATTTTGTATACGCATTCAATTACGATAGACCTTCCATGTTCCACCATGACATCGCTGATGAACCCTGGTTTGGCTCCCGATGAGGGAACTCCTCAACGGTCAACAGCAGAGACCCAAAATTTTGTATACGCATATAATTACGATAGCCCTTCCATGTTCCACAATGACATGGCTGATGAACCCTGGGTTGACTCCCGATGAGGGAACTCCTTAACGGTCAACAGCAGAGACCCAAAATTTTGTATACGAGTTTCGATTTCGTTTTCAATAGTTTTCGATTTCGATTTCGGTTGGAAAATGGAAGATCTATCGTAATTGAATGCGTATACAAAATTTTGGGTCTCTGCTGTTGACCGTTGAGGAGTTCCCTCATCGGGAATCAACCCAGGGTTAATCAGCCATGTCATGATGGAACATGGAAGATCTATCGTAATTGAATGCGTATACAAAATTTTGGGTCTCTGCTGTTGACGGTTGAGGAGTTCCCTCATTGGGAGTCAACCCAGGGTTCATCAGCCATGTCACGGTGGAACATGGAAGATCTATCGTAATTGAATGCGTATACAAAATTTTGGGTCTCTGCTGTTGACCGTTGAGGAGTTCCCTCATCGGGAGCCAACCCAGGGTACATCAGCGATGTCATGGTAGAACTTGGAAGGGGCTATCATAATTTAATGCGTATACAACATTTGGGTTAGAATAATTAAGTTCCTGGCTACTTTTCAGGAAAGTGTTGGGTGACACAACCGTTTTTTTTATGTGGTGGAAAGATATACCTATTAGTAATTAGGTATTAATGCATTAAAGGAACCTATTTTACATTATTGATTTTGTAACATCACCCGACTATATTGACCACGCTGGTTCCGAATCTGTAATAATCTTTATTCGGTTTCTATAAATAAGCGAGATATAGGCATTCAAAAAAGGGTCAAACCCATACATTTCGGTAGGTTGTTAGTTATTTTTAATAATACATAAACACCTATTTGACGCGTATACAAAATTTTGAGTAATTGAATGCGTATACAAAATTTTGGGTCTCTGCTGTTTACCGTTGAGGAGTTCCCTCATCGGGAGTCAACCCAGGGTTAATCAGCCATGTCATGATGGAACATGGAAGATCTATCGTAATTGAATGCGTATACAAAATTTTGGGTCTCTGCTGTTGACGGTTGAGGAGTTCCCTCATCGGGAGTCAACCCAGGGTTCATCAGCCATGTCACGGTGGAACATGGAAGATCGATCGTAATTGAATGCGTATACAAAATTTTGGGTCTCTGCTGTTGACCGTTGAGGAGTTCCCTCATCGGGAGTCAACCCAGGGTTCATCAGCCATGTCATGGTGGAACATGGAAGATATATCGTAATTGAATGCGTATACAAAATTTTGGGTCTCTGCTGTTGACGGTTGAGGAGTTCCCTCATCGGGAGTCAACCCAGGGTTCATCAGCCATGTCATGGTGGAACATGGAAGATCTATCGTAATTGAATGCGTATACAAAATTTTGGGTCTCTGCTGTTGACGGTTGAGGAGTTCCCTCATCGGGAGTCAACCCAGGGTTCATCAGCCATGTCATGGTGGAACATGGAAGATCTATCGTAATTGAATGCGTATACAAAATTTTGGGTCTCTGCTGTTGACCGTTGAGGAGTTCCCTCATCGGGAGTCAACCCAGGGTTCATCAGTCATGTCATGGTGGAACATGGAAGATCTATCGTAATTGAATGCGTATACAAAATTTTGGGTCTCTGCTGTTGACGGTTGAGGAGTTCCCTCATCGGGAGTCAACCCAGGGTTCATCAGCCATGTCATGGTGGAACATGGAAGATCTATCGTAATTGAATGCGTATACAAAATTTTGGGTCTCTGCTGTTGACCGTTGAGGAGTTCCCTCATCGGGAGCCAACCCAGGGTACATCAGCGATGTCATGGTAGAACTTGGAAGGGGCTATCATAATTTAATGCGTATACAACATTTGGGTTAGAATAATTAAGTTCCTGTCTACTTTTCAGGAAAGTGTTGGGGTGACACAACCGTTTTTTTTATGTGGTGGAAAGATATACCTATTAGTAATTAGGTATTAATGCATTAAAGGAACCTATTTTACATTATTGATTTTGTAACATCACCCGACTATATTGACCACGCTGGTTCCGAATCTGTAATAATCTTTATTCGGTTTCTATAAATAAGCGAGATATAGGCATTCAAAAAAGGGTCAAACCCATACATTTCGGTAGGTTGTTAGTTATTTTTAATAATACATAAACACCTATTTGACGGTAGGTTAGATTAGTTTTTTAAGACAATCTTAAAAACTGAGTTTAAAAAAACTTTTTTTTGGTTTGTTTATTTGTTTTTAACTTTAAACTAAATTTGGTTGTTAATTTGTTAAAGCTTTTTTCTTTCACATTTAGCATTACAATGATCGAATCTAGTAGTATTTCATTATTTTTTCGATTTTTGAGAAAGGTCCCTATACTGCAGTAATTCCATTAACATCGAAAGATAACTCAACCCGGCGGTGCAAAAATCGTTTTGGTATTTCGTAATTAGATAGTGTAACTAAAGGAGACTTTTTAAAATAGTGTATAATAAAAAGTTGACAAATGTTTAGTTTATTTAATTTTATTCTTCTGTGCCAACCCTAACAAAGTAGGTAAAAATTTTGCACGCTCTTCAGAAGCTTTGCCTCTGTTCGTGTTTACTCCTGTGGTAACACTTCCGAAGCAAAAGGTCGACTATTTCCTACAGTTCACTCATCTAATAATTGCCCAATTCAAACAAGCTGAGCCATAATTCATTCATAGGCGAAACTACGATTTAATTAATTAGTAATTAATCACTCTTGCTGAATTGGCCTATCGCGGGGCACTTGACGTGACCCCAAGAAACGGATTTTTGTTTTAACTTTTGAAACAATAATTTACAAAAACAAAATACACAACTGCCGTTACAGAAAGTGAACCATTGTATTTATTAGAAAACACGGTAGAGAGGACGAGTAAAGTATTAAACATAACAAAATAAGACTGATTTTATTAAATATCTTCTCTATATTTGATACATTGATGCAATGCATCTTTCATTATCTTAATGACATTTGATTGAAACCTCAAATAATTATATAAAATTTAACGCCCTCTATACTCATTTGTATGTACTCTTTCGAACTATCTTTTTAAATTAGTACCATTTCTGGTCGCTTGATGTAATTTAGTGTTTATTAGTGTAAACAAAATTGATAAGAGCGATTTGACCCCCTTCCCATGTATTGAGCGATTTTTGCCCATAATCAACCATTATCCTGAAGGTGTCTAATATGCATAAGTCGCGAAATAAAGAGGACTTGCGCCATTTTAAGGTGCGACTGAGTAAGCTTCAGAAAAGCTTTCTCTGCCAATCTTACTTATTCTACAACAAACTTCCATTACACATCAGGGGCCTTGGGAGGTTCATTTTTTAAAAAAAGGGTACAGGGTAATTTGATTAAAAACCCATTTATAGCATTGCGGATTCCGACAATATTAATTTTTCGCAGCTCTATTGACCTACTTGACTATTATTATTCCTTATTATTTCTATTATTGACTATTTTACAATTGCGTTTTTTTTCTTGTAACTATTGGCTATCGACTATTATTATTATTATTACTGATTTGTTTGTATTTGTGTTTTTTTCTTTAAAATATCTTCCCGTATGATAATTTGTGAAATTATCCTATATTTGTTTGATTATTTAGTACTATTGTCCACATGAAAATTCTACGAAATTATGTAAGAAGTTTGATTGAAAATATTGGAAAATGTTGTTTCCTTAACGTTCATACCTTGCAATACCGACGTTCATACCTTATACCTTAATAGGTATATCGTCGTTTTGGATCATAAACTCACTAAGTGCATTTTTTCAAAAATCACTTTTTGTTGCTTCCTATGTAGTTTTTAAGTCTCTATCTAGTCATAAAATCCATATGCGTATTTCTCATCGTATAACAGAAAACTGGCACTGCCTAAAATAATTATCAGGATTTTATGACTAGATAGAGAATTAAAAACTACACAGGAAGCAACAAAAAGTGATTTTTGAAAAAAGTGCACTTTGTGAGTTTATGATCTAAACCGACGATATATTTAAATATTATACTTGTAATTTTTGTTAGTTTTTGACATAACCAAGTGTAGCAATTCCTATCAACTGGTTTAAAATTAAAAATTAAAATAAAAAAAAAAAAGCTATTCAAAAATATATATTTCATTGAGGTACCCGATTTTCCGTTAGCTTCTTTAATCATTTGTAGTACTTTACTTATAATTAGAAGAAAATCTTTTCGCTGAACAACACGTTTTTTAAAGAATAAAGAATTTGACAGGAAAGTCTGGGGTGACACAAGCGATTTTTTTGTCGTCGTCGTGTAAAAAGACGAAAATTTTACGAGCCATCGAGAAATTCGCGTGCGCAGACTTGGCCTGCCAGCCCGCAATCATAACATTGTAGTGTTAAGCCAAACACTTAAACTACTTCAATATCTGTGCTGATGGATCATTTTTCAATCATACGCGCATGTTTATGGTCAATCGAAGTGTTTCAACACTTCGCCATGAGAATGATTGTTTCAAACATGCATTAATCTCTTCCGCGAAAGTAGAGCAAGGTATAACCGGTAAGGTCTGTATGACGATGCAACTACCAATGCGATTTTCTGTTGCGACCGTATTTTGGCAAGAATCAAAGATATTAAAAATGTCTTACCGGTTCCACCTGGTGCGTCCAAGATTATATGACACATTTGTAGGTACACACATAGCAGCGCCATCTATTGATTACTTACTCAATCCAGTCAACAGATATCGCCATCTGTTAACATCGTTTGGAGCTAACAGATAATTGTGAATGTCAAATAATAGACAAATAATTTGCAATAAAATAATATTGCGACTATAAATTAAGATGTAAGCTATCCTATCTTTCAAGTTGGATCAAACTGTGAAAATTTGATTCAAATCGGTTAAGTAGTTTAGGAGTTCATCGCGGACAAACAACGTGGCACGTAATTTATATATATTAAGATATGACACGTTTGTAGGTTTAACATAGCAGCGCCACCTATTGATTACTTACTCAATCCAGTCAACAGATATCGCCATCTGTTAACATCATTTGGAGCTAACAGATAATTGTGAAAAAAATAATTTGCAATAAAATAATATTGCGACTATAAATTAAGATGTAAGCTATCCTATCTTTCAAGTTGGATCAAACTGCATACGGTGTGCAAATTTGATTCAAATCGGTTAAGTAGTTTAGGAGTCCATCGCGGACAAACAACGTGACACGTAATTTATATATATATATATATATATATATATATATATATATATATATATATATATATATATATATATATATATATATATATATATATATATATATATATATATATATATATATATATTATATATATATATATATATATATATATATATATATATATATATATATATATATATATATATATATATATATATTATATATATATATATATATAAATATATATATATATATATATATATATATATATATATATATATATATATATATATATATATATATATATATATATATATATATATATATATATATATATATATATATATATATATATATATATATATATATATATATATATATATATATATATATATATATATATATATATATATATATATATATATATATATATATATATATATATATACATATATATATACATATATATATATATATATATATATATATATATATATATATATATATATATATATATATATATATATATATATATATATATATATATATATATATATATATATATATATATATATATATATGTATATATATATAAAACAAAGTCGGGTTTGTTCGAACACTTATAATTCGAGGACGGATGGACCAATATTGATGGTATTCGATTTGTTGTACTTGTCTCCGTCCCGAATAGCAGAATAACTATTAAAAACAAAAATTGGAAAATTGACGAAAAATTTAAAAAAAAGAAAAAACATTTTCCCATACAAAATGTAAATCCGTGTTTTTCTCACGGTCAGTTGTACGTGGCATGTACACGTGTCGAGAAATCATCCGCTTTATTTGTTCTTGCGCCTAATAAAAAATAAAAAAATGGCGTATATCACAAGGGGCTTCAATGAAGAGAATTAAACCGAGTGCATCCCATGCTGCACAATATGTAAATAGTTTAATTCAATCATGTCATGCTGACACGCGATTGATATACTTAATTTTTGTACTTTTATATTTCTTTTTGTGTTATTATCTTAGTAAAGTAGTGGACTTAATATTTATTTTGTATTCATTTTATTACTATCAAAAAATCATTAATTAAGTTCAGCTAATCTGTAACACGACATTCCTTGACTGTTAGGCGGTGCGAAGTTCGCCGGGTCAGCTAGTATAGAAGTAGATTAATATAGAAAATATATTCGGTCAAACAAAAACTAATTTACGCAAGCTCCGTAACGCGTGTTATATATGGTATACAAACAAATTTGAAGAACTTGACTGTCAAATAAAAGTTTGACAAGCGTTTGGGAGCGTTACGCCATCTATTGGTAGGTGAAATATCGCTAAGAAACGATATTAGCGATATTTTACCTATCGTGCTCAGCGCTTTTTATACTATTTTTCAGAAATATAAAATTTTCAAATAAAAAAAAACAAATTTGTTTTACCCACAATTTTTTAACAAAAGTTACGTATCTGCTCGTACTGTATGAATGTATATCTATATCAGCGGTTCTTAACCTTTTTGGCTGGCGACCCAAAGTACGAATATATTTGAAGTACGCGACCCTAATCTATTTTTTTTTTATTTTCCAGTGACAGGTACTAAAATGGTGTTGTATTTTTGAGCAAAGATCATGTATACGTAGAGTTATGTTTATAGAAAGTGCACACCGCATGTCATGCTGAGGATCCAACCTATCCCTGTACTTTTTCTGCAAGGCATGAAAATCCTGTTTCACATAAATAAGTAGTTGGGAATGGTAGCAGGGCTTTTTCAGCTTCATTGCTCAGAACAGAACTAACATGTCGCGATTGTGAACGGACAATAGATGGCAGTAACACAGCCTTTAGTCCTTGTTCTGTGACTAGTAATAATTGTCACTATACTGTTTAGTGACATCGATCTACCTATCAATACAAAATAAAAATATTCGCAATTAAAAACGTCAAGTTTTACCACTTCTTTAAAGTCGTTTGGTGGATTTCCGCGACCCAACCCAATACTTCTCGCGACCCGAATTTGGGTCGTGACCCGAGGTTAAGAATCGCTGATCTATATGGATAAATACATAAAACACAAATATTTAATTGAAATACCGTAATAAAAATAATTATATATACAGTGGGCCCGATTGCGTTTCTTTGTGAACTAAAACTAAAATTAGTCCAAGCGAACGAGACAGAGCAATACGTTAGAGCGGATTATGAAACGAACGATCGTCGATAAATACTGGGCTCGATTGCGTTTCTTCGTGAACTAAAAGCGGAAATTAGTCCGTGTGAACGAGACAGAGCAATACGCTAGAGCGGGGTGTGAGATGACCGGTTGTCACTTTTTCACATTAAAACTGCCCGCCAAGGTCAAATCTTACACCGCACGAAATATGCTCGAATTAATTCGGACGAGTATAAGTTCGGCGGGTGGTAACGAAATATGTATGCTCGAATTAATTCGGACGAGTATAAGTTCGGCGGGTGGTATTTATCGACGATCATTCGTATCATATTCCGCCCTAACGTATTGCTCTGTCTCGTTCGCTTGGACTAATTTTAGTTTTAGTTCACAAAGAAACGCAATCGGGCCCACTACCTGCCGAACTTATACTCGTCCGAATAAATTCGAGCATATTTGGTACGGCGTAAGATTTAACCTTGGCGGGCAGTTTTAATGCGAAAAAGTGACAACCGGTCACCTCACACTCCGCTCTAGCGTATTGCCCTGTCTCGTTCACACGGACTAATTTCCGATTTTAGTTCACGAAGAAACGCAATCGAGCCCAGTAGTTCACGTTTTGTAACGGCGGCAGTCGTGTTTTTTATGCCTTTTAATAAATTTACTTGTTCCGGTACTATTATTGTCAATATACTACATTTTTTTCAAATGGTTCCTTTGAATTTTAGCTTCATCTACGACCTACATCTATCCTGGTTTCCGGTAGATGGAAGTTGCCGACTATCAGGACGTTATCAAAATTCCTGCTCGGAGATTTCACAAGTTCTAATGATTGATAACAAATATATTAAAAATGGTAGCTAATCGATTCGTTATTTGCTGACAAAGATTATATACTACTATCTAAGATTATATAAAGTTATATATTATTATCTACTATGATTCATGATAAACTTGCGTCATTGCACTCGATAAAATTAAATATGTTTATAAATCATAGGGCGTGCATATTCTATCACACAAACTTTTTAAAAAATCGGTTATGTCATCTCAAATCTTTCCCGGCAATGTCTCAATTGAGCGTGATGTCATTTTTTCACAGAGTCAACAACGCGAATCGTTGGTAGACGACCAGCGCGGATAGCACAGTATACCAGACAGTAGTTTCTCTTAGAACAAAATTGGAACCGAAGTTAATACGTCACTAGTCTTAAGGGATCGGATATGATCGCCAGATATCCAAACGTTCAAAAAAGACGCCAGCCTGCGCGTAATACTAACCAAATGCGTACCTATGGACGTACCTCTCTGCCCACATTCCCCGCAACCTCTTCCCGCAATGCCCTGTAACTCGAGAGTAAAGCTACTGGTTGGTATACTGTGCAAATAGTGAGAATTCAACGCATTAAACACGTTCTGTTAAATATAAGTACTGAACGGCGAAAATTCAATGTGATTTCGGCCCAACAAGGCATTTGTGAACTAAATTTCCAGTCTATAGCTCCAATATTTCGATATTTTAATATGACTAGTGCGCCCCCTGGTGGACCGATTTCAACCACAGCCTTTTCAACTATTGCCATGACCAAACGATGACTGCATCCTCTATCGGATGAAGCGTTTGGGCGCTATCGTAGAGGAATACACACACAGACTCATAGACGGGTGTTACACGTTCAATCTAGCATTAGTTCAGTCCGTGACCTTGATCATCAACTGACTGATGATACTGATATACATGATCAAAATGTTTAAAAATCCATCAGTTAACGCGATAAACGATCAGCTTCCCGTTAGTCTGACCAACGTCACGGACTGAACTGATGCCAGATTAAACATGTAACACCCGTCATAAACAGACTTCGGTCTGGAAATGATCTTAATCGTCTGGGGGGGGGGGGGGGACAAGGTAAGAAGTATATGAAGGTGTAAAATTAACATAAGGTGAAGTCATCGAGTGTTACAGAAAGAGGAAATTCCAAACAAGGCGATAATGTCTTGATTCGTATCCCAAACACGCGTTTTCACTTGTAAAATAAATTATAAACGCGGAGCACACAAGGAGACGTACGTACGAGGAATAAGAAATTTTGCACGGAAATGCTTTCACTTACGTTGTGAGTTGAATGCGCCATTCAAATTTGATTTTGTAGAATGCGTTGTGTTCGTTAATTCAAATAAACCTAATAGCCCAGTCAAATAGGAACAAATTTCGACGTTTGACGGAAATAATTGGTAATAGCTTGAATTTTGGCATAGATGTTCTTTGATGCGTACTGTTAAACATGCTAAAAGTCTCTCCCTTCACCTTACAGTTGTAAAAATGATTAATATATTATACCACGGATTTGGTAGCTTATGGGCCCTGATGCAGTTTGGCCACGAAGACCCATGTGTTCAGGGTCGGTCATACTCACGGGTCAACACCTATCCGGCGGCCTCCACGTAGAAGTGCGAGCCAGGGTATGACTCTGGCCTTTGGGTCAGTTTCCCCTAGGAGACCGTGCGCACCGTGCGGCGTCAGCTAATCGATTGTGCATTCTGACCGACAGCCGGCCTATAGAGCGGGAATAGTTGTTCACCTTACGGCAGCTGCTCTTGAAACGACCAATCGGCTACCTAATACCGGGTTAACAGCCGGGCAAAGGATGCGTGGTCCGCGATAGATTCGGGAGAGGACCGCGCAAGCGACCTCGAACCCGTCACCTGCCGGGAGACCGGAGTAATCTGGTTGCAACTGGTAGTAAAGGCGCGAGTGTCAACCCGCTGGGTGATTAACTTGGTTATCTCGCGGTAAGGCGTTGGTCTGTGAGGGGTGGTCCCTCACATTGGTTATATATAATGGTCCCTCACATTGGTTATAAAGTTCTCTAATACTTGCCAAATCCAACGATCCTCAAACATTCACGCTCACAACTCCTCAAACATTTTTCATTATTTCACTTGGATCTTTTGTTGACGAATTGAATCGTGAACAACTTCCATATTTTCTTCAAAAATATACAAGTTCTCCACTAGCGAGGGAGTTATGTAGGGTCCTTGAGTACCTACATACAGTCAACAAAAGCATGACTAACCAATGAATTCTGTAGAAATTCATTGACGCAAATACAATCGATTCTGCACGTGCACTGCTATTAAATTCCATCGAATTTTGGAAATTAATGCAGTCACAGGCGGTGAGTCATGCCAATTTCTCCAAATCGAGATTGACATACTTATTTCATCACTCCTTTCAGGATTGCTTCATTTATCAGGGTATATAACCCAGTACATTTGACCAATCAATGTAACTAGGTATATAACCCAGTTACATTTGACCAATCCTCGAGTGGTCATCTCCTAGTGAGCGCTGCTGTAGCTACGACTCTTCACGAGCCGGTCAATGCATTAGCCAGTGCTACCACCTCATCCTTCCTTCCTTATCGAGTTGAGTAAGCTGAGGTCTGTCACTCCTGCAGACCCGAGCAAGTATCGAGGACACAGAATCTCTGATACAAACGGTAACCTTTCCTTCCTCTCCCTAGACAGTGCACAGGTACGCAACTCCGGTTCCTTAATTGGTTAATGCGTATAGCCAGACCTTGGGGTAACCTATCCATTCTTCCTGCATAACCAAGCTAAACCTCTATCTGTCTGATCCTCCAACAGATAGTAGTAAAGTATCTGAGAGCCGAGATACTCTGAGGTACAAAAATCAATTCCTTACCTTCCTCGCCGAGCGCCGCGATAATTATTCGGCAACGTTATACTGGCAATATAATACGATACGGCATAATATTCAAATCAAGATAAATAAATTATTAAATCGATATACGGATAATAAATAAAACCTTCTGATAATTTAAACTGCATCTTATTACGGAGTAAAAGGACTTGTTGACACCCGGCCTCACACTGAACATCTTGGAGTCAGTGAGAGTCGGCCCATCCGTCACAGGTCTCTTACGGGCGTGTGGCGTAACTATACAGGCGGTGGACTGTTTTCGTCCTAAGTCTTCTGCGCTCGCCTCACGGGAGACAGAACGATCAATATCATTAATCCTGGGGTGACGGGTTCGCTCGTTGTAGTCGACAGCTCTAGTTATATCGTTATACCTACCTGGGATGACGAGTTCGCAAGTAGTAGCTGAAAACTCCAAACTATGGCATTGAACAATCTAACCCTACATATACATATAATCTATGGCTATAGCAAACTGTGTCCGAGTCATACTTTTCCAGTGACTCATACGAATATGTAGATAATAGCAATAACAAAAGCTGGCGGACACGACGACGACATGACATCATACGATTTCCATAACGGAGAAGTTGGTTCGTATACAAAAAACGTGCACTCAAGAACAAGCTCCAGTCGTCACGAAGTCAAATGAGACATAGACTCTACGAACACACATGTCTCTTAGTTGCAATAAGTACCCAAAAATACAATCGGCATTATTTGTGCTATTGTACTACAAAATCCATCGCATATAGCAGATATGTACGGCGAAAAGTCGGGGTGTATATTTGTTTATGTATATTCCGCCACAATAGCGCCCAAACGCTTAATCGAGCTGAAATCGAAGCAACTCTACTATGATACGGTTACTCACCTCTTTTAATAACAGGTTTAATGACCTTGACATTTTTTCTGTGGACAGGAAGCCTTTTCTTCACGCAGTCGAAGAAAAGCTCAGGAACGATAATTAATTTAAATATGTATAAAATACGCACTACTTATTACTTTATTATATACAATGTATTTATGTGTGTATGTATGTCTATATGTATATATATGTCAATAGTATACGTATGTATGGCCATTTATGAACGTATATTACACATAATGTTATAACAATCCCTCCCTTCCATTTCCATTCCCCTATTGTACTTATACATTAAATTTATAAATGCTTCTTTTTCCTTTTTTCTTAAAAAAAAAGTTATAAAATTATTATCTTTTAAATAGGTGCTTTATATTATTTGCTAATTTAAAATGTATTAATGGCTATATTAATGTTAATTTATAAAATGTTTTTTTTTATACAATGAATATGCTGTATACATTTAGCTAATGAAAATAAAATAAAATTTGGTATACAGGCATCATTTGGTCATGATTCAGATACAGATTAATTTTGTTTGTGCTATTGTACTGGAAAATCCATCGCATATAGCAGATATGTACGGCCAAAAGTCGGGGTGTCTATTTGTCTGTATATATTGCTCCACGATAGCGCCCAAACGCTTAATCGAGCTGAAATTTGGTATGCAGGCATCATTTGTTCATGATTCAGATTCATTTTATTGATAAAAATGGTATACGAGTCATACATGCAGTTAAGCAAACATGTTTGCAATCATAATGGAAACGTTAGAAAATACTAGAATATACACGAAAAAAAAAATAAAAGAGAAAACGAAAGAAAATACAAGAATAATGTAAAACAGATAATACATGAGAAATTTAAATAGATAATTTACACAATTACAAGAACAAATCATTAACACTTTAGTCACCACTCATTTTAGTCTTCACTCAAGTAATATTCGTCCAGTGAGTAAAACGCCTTATCTATGAGGTACTTTTTAAGGCGGCTCTTAAACACGTCAAGAGATTACGCCTGTCTAATGTGCTCGCTGAGTTTATTGTAGACCGCTGGGCCGGCAATATAGGCTAGCCTCTTCGACTTGGATAATGCATGACTTACCGAATGTAGTAAGCTTCGGGATCTTGTTGGATAGTGGTGATGCACACAATTCACTTAAAATCGGCTATATTTCTGCGAACGTACAGCGCGCGTATCAATTAGGAGGAGACTGACTTGGTGTTTATCATGATGTTAATAAAATTTGCTTTAAAAAAACATCCTGGTACCTACCTCCTCGTATTTCAATGCTAAACATTTCCTTGTATATTACATTTTATTTTAAAAAAAAATATTTATTTAAGCAATTCACAAAAATATTACAAGTTACAATTAAGAAACATCAAATAAAATATCATATAACTAAAACACAGAAATAAATTACTCAAATATTAAATGGTGTTCTTTGTCCAATGTCGCCCTGTCCAATTAAAACACAATTTCCATGTATGCATGCATACATGGGCAGGGTTGGCTTGATTTTCCCCGACCCGAAAAAACCCACTGGGTTAAATTGGGTAAAACCCACCTGAAAAAACCCGAGGGTTTTTGACGAATGTGGGTTTTTGAAAAAATACTTGTTTATAATAATTAAATCGATGAACGGATATAGCATTTATATTATATTTTATCAAAAAGAAAAAAAAAGGATGTATTTGTGACACACCCAGTCTGTTCTTCCGTAATTTACTCCAGACCAGTGTTGTTGCTGATGCAGGTTTTTTAAATATCAGCGGATGCTGATGCTGATGCTGATTATTTGAGATCAATATCAGCTGATGCTGATGCTGATGCTGATTTTAATTAATTAGGTAAATAAAATATATCCAAATATCAAATTGTAAGTAAAAGTGATCATTTTATTAGATATTTGAAATAAAAGGCAAATTATAATAATTATGTGACTTTTAATTATCGAAAACATCTTGAATACGTAAAGTGATATTACCTGACATACCTATATAAATAAAATATAATTGCCTGTACACCACTCAACTTACATCTGTTTTTAATTAATTAATACTGAAATTGTATTAACGGTAAATTATATTTCAAAAACAATAGCTGAGCTGCCTTTTCAGCTTGCAGTCGATTACGGGAAGGTTTATAAATAACTCCGGCACTGCTGAACAATTGTTCGCTAGGAACACTTGCCGGCGGAGATGACAGAAATCTCCGAGCCAGTGCAGAAAATTCTTTATATGTATTTGTTCCATGCGTTCTCCACCAGTCAAGTGGGTTTTGTGACACAATAATCTTTTTTTCTTTGTAATATTGTCTTAGCAGATTTTTAAGTTTCAAATTCGCATCCGCAATTGAGTTATTGATGTCACTCTCACTACTTTCTTCGTCACTTGAATCTAGCAAAACTGCAAGTTCACTTTGCAGGGTTAGTCTACTAGCTCTGCTAGTTGAGGGCTGTTCTATGTCTCCTGCTTTCATCAAAGGAGCAGTTCTTCTTGACCTCTTAGGTGATGATGGACCAATTTCGTCTCTATTTATATTGGCTAGTTTTAGAATTTCAGTCTCAACTCTTTCCATTGAAATTTCACTGAAGAATTTGGTTTTATATCGCGGATCCAAAAGGGTGGATATTGCGAATAAGAAATTATTTTTTATATCATCAAATTTATCGGAAATATTTGTTTTTAAGGTAGTAATAAGATGTTTTATCGCGTCTGAGTTATCTGTTTTAGCTAATTGGTCGTCAAGTTTCTTCGTAAGTACATGAATAAGCGGAATAACGGATGAAATCAAAGCATTTGAATTGCTTAGTTCCCGTGTACTTTCTTCAAAAGGTCGCAACAACTCCACACAGTCTTCCATAAGTTTCCACTCTTCGGGTAAAATAGCTTGTATGTTGTGGTTATTATTACGGTAAATGCTCAATGAATCTTTGATTTTCAAGTATCTTTCCATCATATAAAAGGAACTGTTCCATCTCGTGACGCAGTCTTGAAAAACTGTTAATTTTGGTTGATTGAGGCGTTCTTGAATAGCATTCAATTCTTTCTGTGCTATTGTCGAGTGATTGAAATGGTTCGCAATTTTTTTAATTTTTTGTAAGATGTCTATTATGCTTTGATGGGACTTTAACCCATTTTTCACACATAATTGAAGTTTATGCGCTGTGCAATCTATATCGCTGAACTCTGATATTGCCATGGCCCTTTTCATATTTGACCCTTCGTCTCTAATAATGCAGTGTACTTGATTTTTGGATATACCCCATTCAGTTAACATAGATTCATATTTTTCGGCAATAATATCTCCTGTATGGCGATTATCGAAAGTTTCGCATTTTAGTATTACCGATTTGCGATCAAAATTTTCGGTAATTCCATGACAAGTTAAACTTAACAAAGAAACATTGGCACTTGGATCCGTCCAAATGTCTGATGTAAATGTCATGTATTTAAATTCCTTTATAACTTTTTTCACCTCTGCAGCAACTTTTTCGTATAAATCTTTACAGACATAGTTAGTGAAAAAATTGCGGCCTTTTAAATTATATTTTGGCATAACCGCTAGCATGAGTCTTCGGAAACCAATACCTTCCACAAAATGAAATGGCAAGTCCTGAACAGCAATCATCTCGCCGATTAATTTGTCAATAATTAAACTCTTTGGGTTATCTTTGTCATACTGTTTATCCTTTCGAAATGCTTCCTCTAGTGATTGTTGCTTTTTTGCTCGCTGAATTGGTGTTAGTATTTTACCTAAAACAAATAAACTAATTTTACTCTCTAAAATTTAGACATGGAGGTTGGGTTCTAGGTTAGGTTGTATGTTAGGTATTAAATTATCGCATTTATAATAATAGTAGGAAGGAAGTAAGATACATAACATTTATTAGACAGTTATATTACCTACTAAATAAAGAGGTGTACAAAATCGCAACGCGCTTCTTTGCCTCCCCCACAAGGTCACACAAGTCACAACCCCGCAAAGAATACAGCGTATACATGTTTTTTTTTAGAAAAAAGTCAAAAATAATAAAATAACGATTTTCCTGGTTAGTTCG
The DNA here is from genome assembly GCA_944548615.1 of Micropterix aruncella. NCBI lineage: Eukaryota > Metazoa > Arthropoda > Insecta > Lepidoptera > Micropterigidae > Micropterix > Micropterix aruncella. Next base: position 14,527,963 of record OX155976.1, read on the forward strand.
ACGATGTACTGAATCACCCACTTCAATGATATCACTAACTAAAAACTCACCCGTATGTTTAACTAAATAAGAAAATTACCCTACCTTCTTCAGCAGTTCCGGCGGCTTCCAGGTTTTCGATCTCACAGCTTAAAAAACGGGTATGCTCTTCTGGATGTTTAAACTTCAAGTGATTTTTTAACGAGGTATTAGTACGTCCTTTGCGAGAATAATCCATTTTACAGATATTACACTTTGCGGTATCTTTATTTACTAATGTAAAATACTTCCATACTTCACTTTTCAATGGCGGAGGCATTATAAAACTTGTGGTTTACTTACACCGACAATGTCTGCTGCGGTAATGAGTCAGTCAATCTTGCATTCGTTTATTGTCGCGGCTAGCCGCGCAGGTGCATGTAACACCTGCGCGGCTAGAGTCCCCCGGGATCCCCCGAATCAAGAATCCCCCGGGATTTACAAGTCGTACGAGTGACACGAGATGATACGACCTTGAATATCAGCAATAAAAATCAGCATCGATTATTGCGGATGCTGATGCGGATGCTGATATTGAAAATAATGCGAATAATCCGCTGATGCTGATGCTGATGCTGATATTCGCAACAACCCTGCTCCAGACCATTCCAAATGTTGAGGTCTTTCAATTGATGCAGAACTGGCCGGACAAGTGTAATGCTGACTACTTTTGGCATGATTTATAAGATAAACTTATGGATAATATTGTAACGTGGATAGGCAGCAAATGCAAAAACACGGTAGAACACTCAACTTGATTTATTACAAAACTATTACAATACTCTTCAAGCGACAAAGACCCTTATACACACTTCAATATACACTATTTAGTTCTAAAATCGTTTGCGATACTACTCAATACTTTCGCGCCTAAACAGCGCCACTAGCGGTCGTGTGAAAATAAAGGGAATCTCCCCGACAACTGACAATAACGATTTTCGGGGGAATTCTCTTCATGGTAGTGTTACAACTTTATTCAGTAGTAAATAGATTTGGATTATGAGAAAAATGCAATAAAATGGTAATAAAATAAAATAAAATGTAAAATTAAAATATATTAATTTAAAATTCTCATTACCTCCGAAAAAAACCGAAATTCCCCAAAAAAGCCCGAAAATCCCCGAAAAAACCCGAAATAACCCAGGGGGCAGATATTTTTTGATAAAACCCGGGTTTTTGCCAACCCTGTACATGGGACAGTTTAGGTATCAACTACTGAACAGTTTAGCTATCCACTACTGAACAGTTTAGGTATCCACTACTGAACAGCTATCTATTACTGGACAGTTTAGTAATCTACTACTGAACAGTTTAGCTATCTACTACTGAACAGTTCGGCTACCTGCTACTAAACACTTTTACTATGAGGTATCTATTACTGTACACTTTAGCTATCTATCACTAAAAATTTTAGCTACCTATTACTGTACACTTTAGCTATCATTTACTAAAAAAATTAGCTATCTACTACTGAACAGTTTAACTATCTACTAAGTACTGATCAGTCAGCTATCTACTACTGAACAGTTATGTAAAATTTTAGCTCTTTTCGTTTAGCTGTGGTACGTAATTGTTTAGGTTTCACCACAGCAAATAAACTGTTTTGTAATTATTTACTGAAACTTCGGTAACTAGTTACAAAACAGTTTTTTCAGTGTGCGAGAATCATATGTAGGAATGTCAATATCGCTCCCACGGGAAGTTCCGTTTGCCTGTTACTTGGCCTTAATTCCTCTTTTCGAGTACGTAATCCTAAAATGGTGATCTGTGCCCCCGATCAAGAGATGTGCCACGTTGGAGCGAAGTATGAATACAATTTAACGACGAAGGCGCCGCATGAGTTCCCATAAATATGTGCGGTTGGTCGCATGACCCACAAATTAAAAACATGGCGACACGACCGTAACCTTATTCATTACAATAATTATCGCGGTGCAACGGAGGCCGCAGACGTGATGTTCAACCGGGCGAGGAAGGGTTAACCGAGAGACATCTTGGGCAGTGGAGGCTCTGTGCCACAGCACTGAGAGATGTCAACTACTACGGGCCAGTGTTGGGCACAATTAGGGCCCGATTGCGTTTCTTTGTGAACTAAAACTAAAATTGGTCCAAGACGAGACAGCGCAATACGTTAGAGCGGAATATGAAACGAACGATCGTCGATAAAGACTACCTGCCGAACTTATACTCGTCCGAATGAATTCGAGCATATTTCGTGCGGTGTAAGATTTGACCTTGGCGGGCATGACAACCGGTCATCTCACACTCCGCTCTAGCGTATTGCCCTGTCTCGTTCATACGAACTAATTTCCGATTTTAGTTTACGAAGAAACGCAATCGAGCCCATAGTCAGACTAACGATTGAATACTTTTATCGTAATTAGCGACTAAACGATTGACTCGTATAATCGTCAATCGTGACTAACGACTAAAAAAATGTGATTGATATTCTCGACAGCGGTCAACTACGTTTTGCGAGTTTATTCGACGGCCGGTCGGTTGTTCGGTCGGTCGGCAGGCCGCTCGGTCGGTCGACAGGGTGGTCGGCCGGTCGGTCGGTCGGGCGACCGACCGACCGACCGACCGGCCGACCAACCTGCGAAACCGGTGGGAATCTAAGTACAGTCAACCAATAGATATAATAGAAAGAATCGTAGGGTGGCATCTAAAGAGCAAGTTAGTCATGTTTGACAATTGACGATTAACGACTTATTGATTTAGTGATGATTATTTCATTTGCGATTAAATTTAGTCACTCACGATTAGTCGACCAGTCACAGCCGACCGCTCCTTAAAAATTTACGATTTGGCGGGAGAGCGATTTGTATAAGGGTCCCTCCCTAAATACATTTCACTTGTGTAGTTATGGCTGGTAATTCACATAGCAAACTCGTATTTAGGTAGCTAATGGTTCTCGTGCAGTTAATCTATTAAGACCTGCTCGTAATTTGTGGTCGACACAATTCACATTTCAGTCACAATTCCGGGTTGGCTTAGCTAGACGGTGGACTGTCTCTACGTTCCCTCCAGGTTAAAAGTACGATCAAGTCCTTTGTAACTACCCACTTTGTGGTTGTATCAGTGGTCTGCTAGTAGCCCGGTTCTGATTACGAGTCCATGCAGATCACTGACCTTCAAGTTGGGCAGATCGCTGTGGGTTCGAGAAAGGCTCGTCCCAGTAAACTGTGTCATTTTGCGGAGAGGCCTGGGCAGCGACCAACCATGTGTATGCTGTCTTCAGATTCTTCGCCACATATTCGGCAGTCCTTGCTCTCGGTCAAGCCAAGGTTGAATGTGCTCTAAGGGTCGTGTGTCCGGTGAGGAGATCGATAGTGGTTCTAAGGTTCTTCTTGTTCATATAAAGTAGGGCCTTGGTTTTCTTTGGAAGTGGTTGCCCCATCATGGCTTTTGTCCGGCTACACCTTGGCTCTGTTTCCAAGATGCCCAATGTTCCTGCTGATGATTTTCTTACCTATAGCTAAGGGGACCCCAACAACTCCGGCTCCACCGGGAATTCCAGTGTGCCCAGTTTTGCCAGTCTGTCGATCTCTTCGTTGCCGGGTATGCCTTGATGGCGCGGTATGGGCTATATTAAGGTGATTTTCTTGGCTTTTCCCAATTTGCCAAGAGCTCTTGCATACAGTCCCAGACCACAGAAAATTCTGTGGTGGCTTTAGCCAGAGCGTCCAATGCTGCTGTGCTGTCAGAGCAGGTGAGGATTTATTCTATTTTTTACCTCAAGTCGACTTTGGAGTTTTATGCATTCCAATATGGCAAACACCTCGGCTTGGAAAATCATGGCATATTTTCCAAGGGGGATGCTGATTCTGTGGTTGGTTTTGGGTCCGTACACGCCTACCCCAAAACTCCTATTTGTTCCTGATCCGTCGGTGAAACAGGCGTCCGCGTTGTGGCTTTGGAGCCAATGCGGATTCTTCCAGTCCTCCCTGGTAATGATTAGGATTTTGTAGGATAAGGCAAAAAAATGGGTTCTGGGGATGATCTCTAAAAATATATGCTTTCTCGAATGGGTTAATGCCTGCCTCTGCAAAGTCGCCACTGGCGCAGATAGCAGTCCGTCGCATGTACCGCTGATAATGAAATGTGTGAAGACAGAAGAATGGGTTGATTGTACCGCGTGCATATAGAATTACAGCTGTGGGAAAGTCATTAGTTTTAACCGCATTGTTTTTGCTCCATACTAGAGCGTAGCCTTTTAACGGCTACTATTATACCACCGCAACAGCTGGATGTAACAGGATTGATTTATGTACTCGCGTCATTGCAAATTATTCGTATTAGAGAAAATAAGTGAATAACTGATCGTATCGTCGATCTATATCAGACGCGCCAAAAAAATCGAATTCGCGTTTTTACTTTATGCCAAAAAAAATCGAATTCCCGTTTTCACTTTTGGGGCGTTTAAGTATTACGTAACGCAATTTTTGAAGACTTTTGGCCCTTCCTTCCCCCGCCCATGTAACGCGCCGTAACGTTTTTCTATACGTTCCCGTATAAAGTGCAAGCAGTACATACATTATTGTTAGCAGTCCGGCAATAGCGTGTAAATTACAGTTAAAGCTCTCCTAAACATCGTCCGCAAAGAGAATGATTTTTCCTTTGAGAATCATCATGGGCGACGAAGCACTTTTCCACCTATGCGGATACGTTAAAGAACATTTATCGCTTCTGGGGCACTGAATCCGCGCGTAATGCACGAAGAGCCGTCACATCCTCTCAATGTCACAGTGTGACGCGAAGTTTACGGAGAAAAGTGATTAGCACATATTTCTTCGAGGTCGCGGTCGGAAACAATGTTACTGTTAATGGTGAGCGCTACAAAACTACACTTATAACAAGTGAATATATAAAAAAGAATAAAAAAAACACCAGTGTAGCTACAGAAAGTGAACTATTGTATTTATAACTAGCCGACCCGTGCCCAATTCGTTGGGCGGTAAAACTTTTTACTTGTTATGAAATTATGAGTGTGGTTCGGTTAGTACTGAGTGCTATGATTTATTTCCTGATTGCCAAAAGAAGGGTTATATTTTTACTGCATGTGTATGTATGTATTTGCATGCCAATTTGTCTATATTACCGTTATTTGTGAGTGTCTTCTTGTGAGTGACTTATTTGTGAGCGTCTTATCTCTTTAACCATTTATGCAGTAAACGGGAAATTATATGCAGTAAAAGGGAAAAGTCTTTTGTTTTTAACACTTGAGACGATAAATTTACTTATTTTGATATGAATTCATAATTGTCGATAATATGACCAAGAAACATGTTTTTTTTTATTTTTTATTATACAAATCTACTTTTAGTGACTTAAATATAAAATTTAGACATATGCTGTCGCTGACTTTTTTGTAGGCATTACCGAGCTCTACAACTTTTCTCTAGAACTCAATCATATATCTCTCATAGTTAAAGCAGCGTTCGTAAGAAACGTTTTCATTCGACCGTTTTTTCTCCAACTAACTTTGCAAATCCAAATACCACGAAAAAGTCTTTTCATTTTTTGGATTAATATATAGCCTATGACACTCAAAAATAACGTGGCTTTCTATTGGTAAAAGAATGTTCAAAAGCAGTTCAGTAGATCCAGAGATTACTTCCTCACAAACTTTACCTCTTTATAATATTAGTATAGATTATTTTCATTATGGTTTTTTTTATGAAATATTTGTGGTTTATATATTTATCCATATAGATACATGTATATTTCCGAAATATACTCAATCAGACCTTTCATTTGACCCTAAACACGTTATATTTATGTTAATTTATTACATTTGGACATTTGGGCAACTACTTACTTGATATTTGGACAGTTAAAATACCCTATGACGCTCGGGATGACAACGAATCTAATATATACTTCTAAATCGGTTCAAGAGTTAGATAGAAGTTATGGTGGAGTAAAGAAACGAAAAACATACATAGATAAACCCTGAAAACATTACAATACTTTTTTGTTGGACAGTCGTGTAATAATGAGCATAATTTAATTTAAGTAAACTTTTCAGTTTTTCCACAATACCAATCAGAAAAAAATGCGCACATTTACCCCGTCTGACTAAACATATAGTGCGTTTCTTTTGCGTTTGTTGCCATGTGTTACCACACCATCTATTAATGGAGTTGTAATTCGCGTGTGCAATTAATTAATGTTTAATTAGAACCGCGTACAACAGAGCGAGTTTATATAATCATCGTGTTCTTTTTATTAGTATCTCGTTTGTCTATCTCTAATCGGACCACGCAGTTTACGCAGGAGTGAATATGATACATAGGCAGGCCGAGGGAATCTGCCTAATTTACAAAATATAGAGAAGATACAACTAGAGCTGTCAACAACAACGGGCGAACCCGTCACCTCAAGAAGTTTTAAAGAAGTTTATCGCTCTGTCTCCCGTGAGCGCAGAAGACTTAGGACAAAACAGTCCACCGTCTATCTCCGCCACCTGCCCGTCAAAGGAAAACGCCTGACGGCGAGGCACCGGGAAAGTTACAGCTGACAGCCTCGCCCCCTGACTACTAGTTTGGAAGGATATCTCCGTCTGGAATTGACCTTCAGGATACCTCCTACCTCCTGAATGGTTACAGGATCGAGGGCGCGGTCCTCTCCCTTACGTAGCAGTGAAACGGTGTCAACCGAATCTATCGCGGACCACGGCGCCATTTGTCCGGCTCATTCACCCGGAATCGGGCAGCCGATGGTCGTTTCAAGAGCAGTCGCCGTAAGGTCAGCAACCACCCCTGCTCTACAGGAAACAGTACTGTTTCCAGACTCCCCTGACTGTTAGTCAGAGTGCACACGATTGGCTTACGCCGCACGGTGCGCAGACCGTCCAGGAGCGCTAGAAGATTGACTCCTAAGGGAAACTAAATCTAAGGCCAGAGTCCTACCCGGGCTCGCGCTTCATGCGTGAAGGCCGCCAGATGGGTGTTGATTCCGTGAGTGTGACCGACCCTGAACAAATGGGTCTTCGTGGCCAACTCAGCAAAGACCCATTAGCTCCCATAGAGAAGATACAATTTAATTTAATATTAAATTGAGAAGATACAATTTAATTTAATATTTTATTCACAATAACCCACAGAAAACCTACAGAAATAGACACGTACAATTAAAATGCCATAGATAAAACTCCAATAGCAAAAAAACTGATAACACGATATGCCAGAAACTGTTGCCAGTGATCCTATGTTAATGTCACCTAATTATAGACTATAGCCTGTCAAAACTTCCAAACAAGGTGCAGGTAAACATATAATTTAATTCCTAATTCACAATATTACAGTCTACCCTAGACAATGGCTGTTGCAACATCGCGACGCCGTTGTCTACTCTAGACAACGGCGGCTGCAACGTCGCCGACGGTTGCAACGTCGGTGCTACAAAATTCACGCGGTAAATTCGTTTTTATCTTTGTAACGCCTAAGCTCGGTCGTTATTGCCTCGTTTGCTGTCTAGCAGGGTCGTTATTGCTCGGTCATTATTGTTCTTACTGCAGGGTCGTTATTGCTCGCTTTATTATGAAACAAAGAAAAACAAAAAAAAATGATTAGTAAGTACGTCGTTATGACCCGGACCTTGGAAGAAAAGATATTCTTTTTTCCGCAAAATGACGACGATTGAAAAAAAAAGTTTTTTTTGCCACGGTTTTTTTATTTTTCCAGTTTTTTTTAATTGCTTTTTATTTCAAAAACCATGCTTCTGAAATAGAGGGATAAGCAAACATGATTTCCACCAAATTTCAAATAAATCGGTTAAGTAGAACTTGAGATATCATCGACTAGGTCGAAAAAAGAAGTTTCGAGAAAAAAGCGTTTAAAGTTTGAGACAACTTTTCGGGAGCGTAGCTACATTAATTCTCACATTTGGGTCTACTTCAAAATTAACATTTTCTGAAGTTCTTTTCTTACAGCTAAACGAGCTGTTCTAGCTTCATAATCATGAAGTCGGGGATTACATTATAGTAAGGGGGTCTATTGATCGATTCCTTCCGGCACGAACGGTTTATTTGCCACGTCAGGCTGGTTTACTTCAGCTATTTTCACAGCTTGATGTCGTATGGCATCTTGCTGTGGGGGTCATGCTGCTGACGCTGATAAAATATTTATTGAAAAATCATCAATTTATTGAAAAATCATCAAAAATCATGAATTTTGAAAAATCATTAAAATACATATTCTTTAAGGTCTAAACTTTGTAAATATGCAAAAGAAAAAAACGATTGTTTCAAATTTCTAGGCCAGAAAACTCTCTTAAAGCATACCATCTACGCTGCGCATTATTTGTGGTCGAGCATTGATCTTCACCGTATTAATTATTGGAAAGTAACGTAAATATCTATTAAACCAACGATGTAATCTTCATTAAATGTAATATGTAATCATCGTAATAGTATAATAATAATCAACGATTTCATTATCATCAATACTTTCGATACCTGCTAGTCTTTAGTAAAAAAAAAAGTGGTTTAGTACCGGCGTTACCGCATTTTTACACGACTGCCCAAACAAAAAAATGTTTCATTATGTGTTCAAGGTTCATATATGTATGTTTTCCGTTTCTTTATTCTATTACAACTTCTAAACTCTCGAGCCGATTTAAAAGTATGTGGTATTCCTAGAACCGTTATGTCATCCCGAGTGTCTTAGTTAGTTAGTTTTTCTGTGCTATTTCCCGCACTTGGTCTCTTGATTGGGCCGTTGTGCGTGGCTCATGTTTCTATTTATGTTACTCCAGCCAACCCAGGCTGTCCCAGAAGGTTAGCAGCCTGTTTGGGTTGCTACAGGCCTCCGGGACAGATGCTGGAGATTGTAGTATTCTTGCCCGTTGCTCTGCCACGCTCTTGCATTCCATGAGCAGATGCTATGGCGTTTCTTCTTCCTCCATGCATCCTCTGCATAGAGGGCTGTCTGTCACACCTATGGTAAACATGTGTTTGTTTAGGGGACAGTGGCCTGTCATAGTACCTATGACTTTACGGATTTTGTCCCTTTTTAATCTGGTGAGGTTGCGGGCAAGTTTTTTAGACGCTTCCGGAACCGCGTTCTTTGTTTGCCTGCATCCTGCGTTTTTTTTTCATTCTTCAAGGTGGGTTTCGTAGGTGTTCCTGCGTAGCCATGTTTTTATTTGGGCCTGGGGTATGGGCATCAAGGGTTCCGGTCCATATACTATTTCCTTTGATCCCCTTTTGGACAGTTCGTCTGCCGCGTCGTTGCCCAGTGAGTCGATGTGCCCTTTAATCCATTGCAGGGTCACTCTATTTGACCTTGCAATGGATTGAAGCGCATTGTGGAATTCCAGAACAAGGACAGAGGTTATAGTATTTTTTGCTAGCGCTTGTAACACGGATGCACTGTCGGACACAAATTTCCCAAGTGTCTGTACAGTTTTGCCTGTTGTGATAAACAATATATTTTATTAATTTTTAATCTAATTTTTAAATAAGGTAACATATTCTTCAGTAGCCAGTTTTTTGATCAGGTTGTCCGTCGACATAGGCATTCCCCCATTTTCTTCCATTCATCTCTGTCCCAAGCCAACCTTCTCCATCCTTTCGGTAAGTCATCTTCCCATCTTTTAATTTGACGTCCTTTTTGTCTTTTCCCATTTCTAGGATACCATTCCATTACGTCCTTCGTCCATTTCTTTGTTGGTTCTCATGATGTGACCAGTCCAGTTCTATTTTAGTTTTCTAATTTTGTTCAAAACATCGCTGGTTTTTGTTTTTTTTCTTATTTTTGAGGTCGTCCACCTGTCCTGTAGCCTTATGTTCAGCATGCTTCGCTCCATGTTTCGTTAGCATAATATAAGTTTTTGGTTGTTTTTGTTCGTGGCAGGCCAAGTTCGACACCCGTAAGTAAGACATGGGAGAATGCATGTATTATAAAGTTTACTTTTTACTGACATTGGTATCGTTTCATTTTTAACTATCTCATTTAGTGACCAGTACCGTTTCCAAGTGTTGCTTATTCTTCTATCGATTTTTTTTTGAGTATCGGTCTTTTATCGATATTATCTGTCCTAATTATATATATCTACATATTCGTCTACATATATTCATCTACATATAACACATAAATATATTCATCTACATATTCAATAATCAATTTTTTTTTCGAGATCGAGACGAAAATATCCGTCTTGATCCGAAATAGCCCCTGAGACGATTAAGACCATTTCCAGAAGTATGTCTGTGTGTATTCCTCCACGATAGTGCCTAAATGCTTAATCCGACCGCGCTGAAATTTGGTACGCAGGCATCATTTGGTCATGGTCATCGATCTAAGGCAACATATTTTTTCATTGCAAAAACGGGCCATTCGAATTTTAAGTAATCTGGGTTATGTAGAATCATGCCGTGGTCATTTCAGAAGGCTTAAAATCCTCACCCTTCCATCTCTATACGTTTTAGAATGCGTTAAATTGATCACAAAAAACCTAGCTCAGCTGCCGATACATTCAGATACCCATAAACACTTTACCAGGGGGAGAAATAATCTGATTCTTCCTCGTCCAAATCTAGAACTTTTTAAAAGGAATCCGAGCTACGTCGGAATTATATGCTACAATAAGCTACCCTCTAGTATAAAAAATATATGCCGTGAAGGAAAAATGCTCCAATTTAAAAATAAACTCAAATTATATCTAATTGAAAGAGAATTGTACGACATTAACGATCTCTAAAAACTGTCTGCATCTCGACTATATCTCTTTCTGTAATAGGTTTTAAAACGATTTTCAATTTGACTAAAACGTATTAACTATTTTTTATTATTAGGTAGGCACATATTAATTATTGACTATTTTTATTTACAATATAATCACTAAGACATTTTATTTTACTTTTTGACAACCGTCACTTTTTTTATTTACAATATAATCACTAAGACATTTTATTTTACTTTTTGACAACCGTCACTTTTTTTTGTTATTTTTGACATTACATTTATTAATTTTATACTAAAAAAAACTTACTTTTATCGGTATTTTAAAGAATAATTTACTCTGTGTTTTTAATCTGGTAAACTAAATGGTGAGACTCGATTTTTTTCTACAATAATACCTTCTTCATTCTTACGAGTAACCTTTTACGTTTTGATTAGTAGTAGAAGAATTTGATCATTAAAAAAGAATTCAATGTTATCACGGCCAAATGTAATACTACTGTCTATACAACTATGTATTAGTTTTTAAGACAATAAACAATTTGATTTGATTTGATTTGATGGCAAGAGTTGAAAAGATTGTGGTTAAAATCGGCATACCAGGGGCAAGACTAGTCATATATCAATCTCGAAATATTGGACGTAAAGACTTGAAATTTGGTACACAGATGCCTTCTTGGGCCGAAATAACATTTAAAATTTTTGTTTGGAATATTTCAAATACAAGCTATACTAATATTATTAAAATTCTGCTATACATTTTAATCAAATATTAAAGCCGCTTGTTGGCGCTTGGCTCAAACACGCCCTTAACCGAGAAACGAAGCGCGCCGACCGAGGCGTCGCAATAAAACCCAACCGGGTTCGTCCGCCGGCCGAGAGAGGGCGCTTTTCGATTTTATTTATGAAATTAATATTCAAATGCTTTCAGTCCTTGGCTACGTGCCGGAAAAGTTTTGGAGTGACACAACCGATTTTTTTATATGTTGACAACTGCAATAAATATTATTTTTTATTATTATTTTTTATATACCTAATATATTATATATAATATAATATATTATTAGATTATTTCTTAATATATCTTCTCATTTGATCTCTTATTTCGAAATCCTTTGAGACTGTTTGTTTGTTTGTTTATAGGTACTCTTTATTGTGAAAATGTCACAATGGGCGGGTTTATTGTCATATGACAATCTCTTACAACCAACCCTACTATGACGTGTTATATATGTATGTGTGCAAGTAACATGTCTGTAAGTGTGTGTCTTGTTATTGCATTCGATCGACAGAATTGAAAATGCAATTCCGTTAATTTGATTCCAACAGAAAATGGTGACCCAGTCGGGAATCGAACCCGGGACCTTACAATGTAAGATCAGGCGACCTAACCACTATGCCACCCGTGTAGCTATGCAAAGCTATCTCAGGCGCTTATTATCCTCGAGATCGAGATGCGGCGTCGCACCGCTATCGTCACAGATTACAGGAAAAAACGCTTTGCATATTTGCATGCGCGTGCGCCTAGATTTCGCGCCAAACACGCTATGGTATAGTAAATAATAGACCGGTTGGGCGATGGTTATATTAACACAGGTGTAGCTCTGCATATTGTTATGTTTACGAACCACGCACCGTGGAATCTCTTCAATGAGTTAATTGCCGAAATTAAAAATTAACGGGGGAGACTCGTTTAAACGGCCAAACGAGTAAATATATTTAAAAAAATAAAAAACGCGACCGCCGTTACGAAAGTGAATTATTTGTATATATAACTAGATGACCCGGTGAACTTCGTACCACCTAAAATTGATTTGATTGTAACTTTTCATAAGCGTTTCTTGATCCAAATCAACCTCCCAAAGCCAATTCATTGAAATCTATAATATGGCCGAATCATGTACGGTTTGAGTTTCGTCTGGTGATTAAATGAAAGTCGTTTGTAATTAAAATAAATTCAGTGTATTTAATTTACATGATGAAATATAAATGCTTTTCCGACTTTTTCGACTTTTTGGACTTTTTTGACTATTTCGACTTTTTTTACTTTTTCGACTTTTCCGACTTTTTCGACGTTTTCGACTTTTTCGACTTTGTTTACTTTTTTACTTTTTTGACTTTTTTGACTTTTTCGACTCTTGACTTTTTTGACTTTTTCGACTTTTTGAAATTTTACACAATCGCACGGAATGAATAACAGTTATGGATTAGCTGTCAAACAATAGGATCGCCGCGAACGACATCTATTGAAAGTGGCCTATTTATAGCCCAAAATGACCAATGTCGATTTTCAGTTATTTCTTTTATTTTTTCCTAAATATTTTTTTTTGTAAACCACCCCTGAATCAAGGCAAACAAAACAAAAAAATAATAATTCAAATCGGTCAAGTCATTTTCGAGATCTTGCGAGACTAACGCACGGCGATTCATTTTTATATATATGTAAGATTATGTTTATTACAGTTTTTTGATGAAATATTTGTGGTTTTTGTATTATCCATATAGATACATGTATATTTCCGGAATATACTCAATCAGACCTCTCATTTGACACTATATACGATATAATTATTTTTAATTATTGACATTTGGACATTTAGAGAAGTATTTTTTGACATTTCGACATTTTAGGTAGTACCCTATGAATCGGGATGAAATAACGATTTTAACAATATCACATAATTCTAAATCGGTTCAAGCGTATAGATGTTATGGTGGATTGAAAAATCAGGGTTTCAACATTAATAACAATACCGGATTTTCCCGAGTATAATGGCGTAGTTTTATGATTTTCCAAAGTTGGATTGAAATAAATTCGCAAGAACCAAAAACCGTTATTTAAAAATCGATAATATTGGGTGGAGTACGATATACGTAAACACTTTGTATAAATTATTTTGCTAAATTAATATTCCAAACATTTCTATTAGTTACTAGGCCTACCGGATCTATACCTGACGGCCGCGAAGAGGAAAAACAAAAAAAAAACTAAACTGTCAAATGATGAATGTCAACACGCACTGCGTAACACGGAGATGTATATGAAAGACGCTGATTTCTCAGATTTATAAGTTAATATATTTTTTCTCAAAAAAAATATCAAAAGTTGCTTACTTCGTTTTACTGATTTACCCACTGCAAGGATGTCTCAAATAAAAAAACTTACGAAGTATGAGTAGATACCGTTAAAAATCAATAAAAAGACATCGCTTTCAACAGACTTCGACGTCATACTCCTCTGTGAGTCGATCGGTCGTGCATCATTCATGACTCACCAACCGACTCACCTCTCTGTGTACTGCAGACTTCCTTTCATCTCCATCCATCGTCAAAGCGTTAATACAGTTAAAAGTTATAAATAAACGATACGATAGCCACTTCCTGCGCTGACCGTATGTGCAAACGACGATAACAGGACGCCACTGACGGGTTAGATAAACTATGCTAAACAGCAGACGTTTAGCAGACTAAACAGAAGATTTTTAGCAGACTACCCCGGCGCGATGCAAACCCGCAAATATTAGGACCTTGCATTGAAAACTTCGATTTCCTAAGAAATACCGTAACTAATATTTCTAGTCATTTACCAAATCGCAAAATACTTCATGTCAAAGCGTCATCATAAGGCTTTAATTATCAGTCTGTATCATTTCGTTGAAGTGTCAACAACGGTAATTTTGTTAGCTTCGAAGATGTCGAAATTTGAGCCGACAAAACGTCATTTGCGGGGAAGCAATGCTTTTCTGCTTTCATCTTAAGAAAACTGCCGCAGAATGTCAAGATTGCTGCTGGAGGCTTACGAGGAATTTACTCCGACAGAAAGGACTGTTGAGACTTGGTTTCTACGATTCAAAAGTGGTGATTTCGACGTGCAAGACAAAGAGCGCCCAGGCCAGGAGCAAACATTTGAAGAAGCCGAATTGGAGTCCATACTCCATGAAGATTTTAGTCACGCTGGAAAAGATAAGTGAAGTGCCTCAACCGTTTCGAGACGTTTAAAATGTATGTGAGTCATCCAAAAGGAAGGGCATTGGGTTCCTCGCGAGTTGAAGCCAAGAGACATCGAAATGACTTGTGAAATGCTCCTTCGCCGTCAAAAAGGATAAGGTTTTCTCCACCGAATAATCACCGGCGACGAAAAGTGGATCTTTTACGAGAACCCCAAACGCAAAAAATATCGCTCTTACCCCGGTGAATCACTTCCATCGACCACAACAGCCACGCCGAAGAGAGATATCCACGGATCCAAGGTAATGCTTTGCATTGGGTGGGACCAAAAGGGTGTCATCTATTACGAGCTGCTGAAACCGGCAGAAACCATCACGGGCGATCGCTATCGAGCTCAGCTTAAGAATTTGAGCGATGCTGTGAAGATAAAACGGCCGGAATACGCTAAAAGGCACGACAAGGTAATTTTTCAGCATGACCATGCTCGACCATACGTCGCGATGCGGTCAAGAACTTCCTGGAAACGATTCACGAACTTTCTGGAAACTTCCTCGAAACGATATGGTTTGATAAGAATTCATCACGATGACCGATATATTCATATTTTATCAACCCATATGATACGATGATCAGGGCAGTAATTCAAGTCTGGTTTCGCGATGATGAACTGAAAGAAAGCTGCCAAAACCTGGTAATTTATATGCCTACAAGAATTAAAGGTGTGTGAGGGACCACCCCTCACAAGACTCCAAGTTGTTCGGTGCGAGGTGGTGGTATCAACTTACGAATTATCTCCGTATTGAAAGGCGGTTTTGATGTGAAGTAGAAGGAATTTATTGATCGAAGGTTTGAATATTGTTATAACGCTTGCCGAATAGTTTACGTTGACGCGAGTGTATAGATGCGCGACTGCGGTTACGAGGATATACGGATGAGGATTGTGTGTGTTCTCCTAGTATATTGTACTGGGCACGGCTCGAGTCTGTGGGATTACAGACTGATGCTTCGAGACTCAGGGAGAATGAGGAAAGGAAACCAAGGAGCCGGATTCGTTGACCTAACTCGTGAGAGAGAGTGCCGAATATGCCGTCGCAACCTTGGGGGAAGGTGATCACTCGGGGAATGATATGTGACCGAGAAGCCGGGACACCGAAGTGTGCCGTCGCTATCTGGAGACATGACCACTCAAGGAATGATAATTTGGTTGCTTTTTCGCCGGTTTATATAGGCCGTGAAATGATGCAATCCAAAATATTCTGAGTAAGTATTGTTTCATCGTGCTGATTCATAGCTGCACGAGCCAAAATAATAGCTGAATTTTGTCTGGATTTCACTGGAAATAGATGCATTTGTTGATCGCATGTAATGGACTTAAGGTCCGTTACAGGTGTTACCAACGCAAAAAGAGGATACATTCTATATTAAAAATCACAACCTATAACTAGCAGTACTGTTTATGTATGTTTATATCCAATAAAGCACTTTTTGAAGAAAAATACTCTTTGTTGCAATTCATTCGCACGGTACTGTACCCCGAAGTGTTTTGGAAAAGCTGTAAATTCATCAGTAGACAGTAAAATAAAAATGGTATTCTTTCTGAGCGAGAAAGCTGATTAGTCCTCAAAATATCCTCGTTTGCCCTTGAAGCACAGCACAGCAACAAACGTTGAACGAAATTCGAAACAATATTCCGTACTCCCTCCACGGTTATTGAAGCATCGTATGTTCCACCACAGCATCTTCCTTCCAGGCAATCCTTGCACAAATCCTTTCATCCTTGCATCATCATTTCAGTCATTCTTTCAGTAATGCACATCGAACAAGTCGCCAATCTGTATGACTCGAATACTTTATGTGTGATTTGCTATGCTTATTTTGAGATTTCCAGACCAACTGCGTGAGGTTTCCTTAAATAGGTTAATGCCAATGGCGTGCGTTATTACTTTTATGGCTACCGACCCGGGTATGAAGGAATGTGGGGGTTCCTAATTTATTAATAAACCTATGGCTGCCATACGAAATCAAACCCGTGACATATTCGTATTCCTTGCAGATGTTAAACATTTATATAGAAATACTAGTTGCGCACAGCGGTTTCACCCGCGTGGTGATGAAAAATTGTGATAATGATGATAGAAAACCATATATCTTTATAAATTATAGCCTATGTGTTATTCTGATGTGTAAGCTATATTATTGTAAAGTTTCATCAAAATCCATTCAGTAGTTTTTGCGTGAAAGAGTAACAAACATCCATACATACATACAAACATTCGCGTTTATAATATTAGTAGGATAGTAGGATAGAATTTAAATTTCGAATGTCAGTTTCTTAGATTTTTTTCCTACTTACGTGACAGTTATCGTTATATTTTAGATAATTCACGCTATATCTTTATAAATTATAGCCTATGTGTTATTCTGATGTGTAAGCAATATTATAGTAAAGTTTCATCAAAATCCATTCAGTAGTTTTTGCGTGAAAGAGTAACAAACATCCATACATACATACAAACTTTCGCGTTTATAATATTAGTAATATGATAATACTATCTGACCGGGCCCACTTCGTTGGGCGGTAAAACATTTTACCTGTGATGAAATTATGAGTGTGGTTCGAGTGCTATGCTTTATTTCCTGACTACCAAAAGAAGGGTTATATTTTTACTGCATATGTATGTATGTATTTGCATGCCAATTTAACTATAATACCGTTATTTGTGAGTGTCTTCTTGTGAGTGTCTTATTTGTGAGCGTATTATCTCTTTAACTATGTCTGCAGAAAAAGGGAAATTATATGTAGTAAAAGGGAAAAGTATTTTGTTTTAAGCACTTGAGACGATAAATTTACTTATTTTGATAAGAATTCATAATTGTTGATAATATCACCAATAAACATGACCTAACGATTTAAATTATTTTTTAATATAAAATACTACTTCTACTACTACTACTAAATATAAAAGTTAGACATATGTTGTCGCTGGCTTTTTTGTAGGCATTATCAAGCTCTACAACTTTTTTCTATAACTTAATCATATATCTCTCATCGTTAAGGCAGCGTTAGTTAGAAACGTTTTCGTTCGACCGCTTATTCTCCGACTTAGTTTACAAATCCGACTACCACGAAAAAGTCTTTTCATTTTTCGGATTAATATATAGCCTATGCCATTCACAAGAAACGTGGCTTTCTAATGGTAAGAGAATTGTCCAAATCGGTTCAGTAGATCCAGAGATTACTTCCTACAACGTCACAAACTTTACCTCTTTATAATATTTGTATAGATGACAAGGCAAATAAACAAGTATGTAAATATATTAAAACGAATATAAAAAACACGACTGCAGTTACAAACAGTGAACTGTATTTATAATTATTGTTATTACAGTATTTTAATGAAATATTTGTGGTTTATGTACCTATTCATATAGATACATATATTTTCGTAACGTTCTTAATCAGATCGTTCATTTGACACTAAACCCAATGTTAATTTATTGACATTTGAACATTTAGACAACTATTTACTTAATATTTGGACAGTTAAGGTACCCTATGACTTTCGGGAGGACATAACAATTCTAACAATATACATATTTCTAAATCGGTTAGAGCGTTATGGTGGATAAAAGAAACGGAAAACATACATAGATGAATCCTGAACACATTACACTCCTTTTTTGTTGGGCAGTCGTGTAAAAAGCCGAATAGTATAAATCATGTCACTGCTCTATTATCTATAATGGACTATGGCGACTGAGTCTATGGCCCCTGTCTGTATAGGAGGGAGCTAATAGGCCCTTGCTGAGTTGGCCACGAAGACACATTCTGTTCAGGGTTGGTCACACTCACGGGTGACGCATGAAGTGAGAGTCCGCGCAGGACTCTGGCCTTAGGGCTAGTTTCCCCTAGGAATCAACCTTCTGGCGCTACTGGATGGTCTGCACACCGTGCGGCGTAAGCCAATCGACTGTGTACTCCGACTAACAGTCGGGGGAGTCTGGAAGCAGTACTGTTTCCTATAGAGCGGGGGTGGTTGCGGATCTTACGGCGACTGCTCTTGAAACGACCATCGGCTACCCGATCCTGTGTGAACCGCCGGGCAAAGGATGCCGTGGTCCGCGATAGATTCGGTGCACACCGTCTCACCGCTTCGTAAGGGAGAGGACCGCGCAAGCGACCTCGAATTCGTAACCAATCGAGAGACCGGAGTAATCTGGTCACAATTGGAAATAAGGGCGTAAGTGTGAGCCCGCTGGGTAACCCACGTTGTTATCTCGCGGTTAAGGCGTTGGCCTCTTACGGGCATGTCACCCAAAGTCACTTGTATTTTTTTGGTACAAAGTATTTAAAAAAAAGTCAGAATATCTTTAAATACAAGTATAATCTAATTTAATTCTTGAAATTAAGAACCGTGATAACAATCTACAGACATACATTACAATTGCAGGTTGTTTCTGACTGGCATAACAATATTAAAGGAAAGGTGTAATCATGAAACGAGCACCCTCCTTTTCGGATTCCTTTCCTTCCTTCGTCTCTTTCCTTTCCTCTGCGTCCCCAACAAGCAAAAAAGCCATATAAGAAGTCCGTATATATAACTAAATAATAAGGCGTTCAGATTAACTCTCAGATATGTAAAAATTGGATGTAAAGCAATTTGGCTTACCTTTTAGTCATATAATTTTGTCTTATAAATTCTTTTAGTCGAATAAGGCTGGTATAATCGTTATAAAGCTTACTAATCTATAACCATTTTATAAATAACACCTGTTTAGTAGTCGAATAAATAACCTTTAAAGAACAAACAAAACATTACCCTAACTCCACCAAAGGATGTATATTGGTTACAAGACCCACCCTTATACAGCTTATAGTCACATTGAAGTGCAGTAATTGATTTACTGTCACTAGGGCCTCACTTACGCAGCTTACCCTATAGTTTTATAAAGGTTATATTATATTGTACGTACCCGTAAATTACGCAGCGAGGAGATCGCATCTATTGTTTAATGTGCCGTACCATCGTGCAAATATTTTTGTAGACAGGCCAGTGGGAAGGGTTCTAGCTCTACAGAAATAGACATCTTTTGTATATCCATTTGGCAGCTGAAAATACAACTCACTGCTATCTCATGTTTATCATAATCTGTCTTTTAATTAGTTTTATATTTTTTTCTTGTTCAATGTTAGCATTAATTTAGTTATGAAATTCATTTATTTTTAGACTTACACTCTAGCTTTAATATTCAAGGGCGAATTGGATTCGTCTGTAATGCTCTTGAATAATATTTGAAACTAACAAATAAATAAATAAATAAATAAATATTTAAGTTGCAGATGCCATATAAGCAAAGCGGCCATTTTTTCTCTGGAATCTTTATAACCTAAAATGTTTGCATTATATTTTTAAAGTCATTTTAAGTCATAAAATACACGTATTTTAAGTAAATCCTATTTCAAAGTGTGTAAATAATACCCAGCAAGTGTTCTTTGTTACTGCGAAAAATAAAATTAATTTACAAAAATAATTTGAACCACAATAAATAAATTAAAACTGAGTTAAAATATTAATATTTTGAAGGCGCGTTAATTTTTCTTAGACATGTTACTTAATATTGTCGATGAAATGATGTCCGCAAGAGAATTTGGTGTATTAAACTACAATACAATCATTTTAAAGTTAATAAAATACAATATATTAGTAGCCATAAGGAATTCTGTTAGTGACGGCAAATGATCATGCAGCTTCCTTTTGTTACCATTCTATATCATTTCGGGGCATTACCCGACTAGAGGTTGTAACGTATACTAATATTATAAAGAGGTAAAGTTTGTGAGGTTGTAGGTAGTAATCTCTGGATCTACTGAACCGATTTTGAAAATTCCTTTACCAATAGAAAGCCACGTTATTTGTGAGTGTCATATGCTATAAATTAATCCTAAAAATTTAAAGACTTTTTCTTAGTAGTCGGATTTGCTAAGTAAGTCGGAGAAAAAACGGTCGAATGAAAAGGTTTCTTACGAACGCTG
This sequence comes from Micropterix aruncella, assembly GCA_944548615.1. Taxonomy (NCBI): domain Eukaryota; kingdom Metazoa; phylum Arthropoda; class Insecta; order Lepidoptera; family Micropterigidae; genus Micropterix; species Micropterix aruncella. The sequence continues at coordinate 14,548,651 of OX155976.1, forward strand.
CCTTAACGATGAGAGATATATGATTGAGTTCTAGAGAAAAGTTGTAGAGCTTGATAATGCCTACAAAAAAGTCAGCGACAGCACATGTCTAACTTTTATATTTCAGTCACAAAAAGTAGTTTTTATATGTTAAAAAAATAATTTAAATCGCTAGGTCATGTTTATTGGTCATATTATCAACAATTATGAATTCTTTCAAAATAAGTAAATTTATCGTCTCAAGTGTTTAAAACAAAAGACTTTTCCGTTTTACTGCATATAATTTTCCTTTTACTGCATAGATGGTTAGAGACAATACGACATAGGTATGGAACCGCGACTGTATCTCGGGTTGGAACTCCTGAAAGAATGGTACCAAATAATAACATTACATCTAATATAGTATACCTACAGAGAAGTTTTGAACAATTAAAATAAACATAATTTATTCAATCATAATCATTTCATTCACTCATTTGAAACCCGGTAATATAGCCAAATCGGCATGCAAATACATACAAACATATGCAGTAAAAATATAACCCTCCTTTTGGCAGTCGGGAAATAATCAGACAGTACTAACCGAACCACACTCATAATTTCATAACAAGTAAAAATGTTTACCGTCCAACGAAGTGGGCACGGGTCAGCTAGTAAAGTATAGTAATCGACCTGTACTAGCAGTCTTTAAATATCAATAGGCGCATACTCAAACGATGGGTCTAAAAAAGCATTACACGTACGGTTTCAAACGAGTTCGCCATGACCGCTCGACTTAATACACCTAAGTATTACCAACTTGAATCCAAACAACAACAGTACGGGCCATTATTGGCAAATCTAGTACAGAACCATTATCCTATCTTATCTAGGTAAACACATTAACTTTTGATTAAAGCAGGAATTCAATTATAATTTTATATGCTTTCCATAAGTGAAAATATAAACTTTTATTGCTGGCAACATTTCTGTATTTACAGTTTGCTTCATTAGTCATACATGTTTGCAATCGGCCGAGCGCGTATTGCATGAATAGCCTAATGTTTGCAAGTGTTCAACATCTTGGATTAAGGCCGGCCGCACACGTGCGGTTTCCGAATTCGTTCTCCTTATTCGGACACCCGAATGCACGCATTTCATACAAAGTGTTCTACTTGGCGTACACGTTCTTTTATTTTCCGTTCAGAAATAATTCCTGAGATTCGTTGCAGCCAGCAGATAAGCGATTTTTCTGACATCATCAATCGTTAAAGGAAAACCTTTCGCTTGCATGACTTTAATGTATTTACCAGCTTCTTTTAAATTTCTTCGTCATAAAAAGAAGTTGGACTTCGAAACGCCTTTCTAAGGTTTTTATTGAAATTTGATAGGCTTTAGCGGCTGCAGAAACTGTAAATTCACCATTTTCAACGCATTTATTGCAGCCTTTAGTGATTCTTGACTCTGTGAGGGGCCACCCCTCACAAGAATCCAAATTATTCGGTGTGCGGTGGTGGTATCAACTTACGAGTTATCTCCGTATTGAAAGGCGGTTTTGATGTGAAGTAGAAGAAATTTATTGATCGAAGGTTTGAATATTGCCAGTTATAACGCTTGCCGAAGTAACGAGTGCCCGGATTACTTTATCGAGACGCGAGGGTTGCGCGACGGAGGTTATGTGGGAATAGTGGACGAGGATTGTGCGTGTGATCCTGGTATCTTGTACTGGGCACGGCTCGAGTCTGTGGGATTACAGACTGATGCTTCGAGACTCAGGGAGAATGAGGAAAGGAAACCAAAGAGCCGGATTCGTTGACCTAACTCGTGAGAGAGAGTGCCGAATGCCGTCGCAACCTTGGGGGAAGGTAATCACTCGGGAAATAATTTGGTTGCGTTTTAGCCGGTTTATATAGACCGTGAAATGATGCAATCAAAAAATATTCCGAGTAAAAGTATTGTTTCATCGTGCTGATTCATAGCTGCACGAGTCAAAATAATAGCTGAATTGTGTCTGTGGCTTTCACTGGAAATCGATGCAATTGTTGATCGCATGTAATGGACTTAAGGTCTTAAGGTCCAACAACGTTACAACTCCAATTACCTCGGTTAGATAATGCTTTTCTTTGGCATTTGAAATGTACACAAACATGTTTGGCTTAATCATAAAAATTATGTAAACATCGCTAGTAACACTATGTCCATCACACCCTGACTGAATATGGCCATCTTTTCTCATTTTCCGGGAGAGATGGCCACACACCAGCCACGTGACAAAATGTATAAGCCCATGCGATTATTTTGAGGTTATGTTGAAACATGACTCATAGGCCATTCAGAAAACACTTAAAAAACATTATTTAAAAAAAAATACAGCCACAACTTGGATCATGTAACTCATTTTCAGACTAGGCAGAAAAAAAAGGTGGATTTGACTTACTTTTGGTAAATTATTCGCAAATATTTTTGCGCGCAACTTGCGGTGTCAACTACAACGGGCGAGCCCGTCACCACAGGACGTTTTAACGATTTTCTCGTTCTATCGCCCTGCAGTGAACGTAGAAGACTTTGGACAGAACAAATCCAACATCCAGCTACGTCACAACCTGCAAGAAGCCAACGCCTTACCGCGAGATAGCCAGTGTTACCTGGCGGGCCGACCCTCGCGCCCTTACTTCCAATTGTGACCAGATTTCTCCGGTCTCTCGATTGGTTCCGAGTTCGAGGTCGCTTGCGCGGTCCTCTCCCTTACGAAGCGGTGAAACGGTGTGAACCGAATCTATCGCGGACCAAGGCGTCCTTTGCCCGACTCTGAACCGGGATCGGGTGGCCAATGGTCATTTCAAGAGCAGTCGCCGTAAGGTAGACAACCACCCCCGCTCTATAGGAAACAATACAGTTCCCAGACTCCCCCGATTGTTAGTCGGAGAGCACAGTCGATTGGCTTGCGCCGCTCGGTGCGCAGACCGTCCAGGAGCGCCAGAGGTTTGATTCCCAGGGGAGACTGGTTGACCCAGTGTCCTACCCAGGCTCGCACCCCATGCGTGGAGGCCATCGGATGGGTGTTGACCCGTGAGTGTGACCGACGCTGAACACATGGGTCATCGTGGCCACCTCATCATGGGCCCATTAGCTCCCGCAGCCCATTAGCATCTTGCGGTGTCAACTACAACGGGCGAGCCCGTCACCACAGGACGTTTTAACGATTAGTCGTTCTATCGCCCTGCAGTGAACGTAGAGACTTTGGACAGTACATTCTACGTCCAGCTACGTCAACAACCCGTGAGAGTCCAACGCCTTACCGCGAGTTAGCCAGGAGTAAACCCGGCGGGCTCGAGATACTCGCGCCCTCACTTCCAATTGTGACCAGATTTCTCCGGTCTCTCGATTGCAGCCCATTAGCATCTTGCGGTGTCAACTACAACGGGCGAGCCCGTCACCACAGGACGTTTTAACGATTAGTCGTTCTATCGCCCTGCAGTGAACGTAGAGACTTTGGACAGTACATTCTACGTCCAGCTACGTCAACAACCCGTGAGAGTCCAACGCCTTACCGCGAGTTAGCCAGGAGTAACCCGGCGGGCTCGAGATACTCGCGCCCTCACTTCCAATTGTGACCAGATTTCTCCGGTCTCTCGATTGGTACCGAGTTCGAGGTCGCTTGCGCGGTCCTCTCCCTTATGAAGCGGTGAAACGGAGAGCACAACCGATTGGAGCAAACCCCGCACGGTGCGCAGACCGTACAATCTTCGCGGACCAAGGCGTCCTTTGCCCGCCTCTTACCCGGGATCGGATGGCCAATGGTCAATTCCAGAGCAGTCGCCATAAGGTACGCAACCACCCCCGCTCTATAGGAAACAGTACAGTTCCCAGACTCCCCCGACTGTTAGTCGGAGAGCACAACCGATTGGAGCAAACCCCGCACGGTGCGCAGACCGTCCAGGGGCGCCAGAGGTTTGATTCCCAGGGGAGACTGGTTGACCCAGTGTCCTACCCAGGACTCGCACCCCATGCGAGGAGGCCGTCGGATGGGTGTTGACCCGTGAGTGTGACCGACCCTGGACACATGGGTCATCGTGGCCAACTCATCATGGGCCCGTTAGCCCCCAAAGCCCCCAGCAGCCCATTAGCAGAATGAAGTTCGTAAGCACGACTCAAAAGCGAACGGACTGATAGCTGGCGACACTAGCAAGTGATTGTAGATTTTTTTTGAGTTGGCCATCTCTCCCTTACGGCCATCTCCCCCAGACTTACCCTATACAGGGAGCTAACGGGCCCAGTATAATTGGACCATATGACACATTGTCTACTAGAGTTGTCTACTTTGGTAGTGAACGGTTTCGTGCAGCTTGTGCCTCAATATCAATTTTCTTCTCGGATCGGCTCAACTCACGATTCAGCTCGTATATTCAGAAGCCACCTCGAGTGGAAGGCTACCCCGGGTAAGACTCCCGTGTCTCAGGCCTCAGAGTTGGTGGACCGGTATCTCTCGGCGGTTTGCGCACCGGTCGGCGAAGCCAATCGGTTGTGCACTCTGACTAATTGCCGAAGGGGTCTGGAGACTATGGAAATTCACTGTTTCCTAAGCAGCTGTGTGGATATTTCACCTGATGTCATGCCACTCTTGAAATGGCCTTGGGCCACTCGATCCCGTGTGGCACCACGCGCAAAGAACGCCCAGGTCCGCGATAAATTCAAACTGAATTACCGCTGTAATACAACAGGTAGAGGTCGCGTAAGCGACTTCGGACCCGTAACCAGTCGGGAGGACGGAGGTATCCTGAAGGTTAATTACAGACGGAGATATTCTGCCAGAGATGGCAGCAGGTAAACATCCACCCCCGCTGCTTGGGAGAGAGTATATTTACATAGTCTCCAGGCACCTTCAGCAATTATTAGTCAGAGTGCACAACCGATTGGCGCCGCCGAACGGTGCGCTAACCGCCCAGCAGCGCCGGGATGCAATCCCACCAGGAGAAACCGTTCCACCAGCTTATGAAACCTGAGAAGCGAGAGTCTTACCCGGGTAGCCTTCCGCACGAGGAGGCTTCTGATGCGAGAACAAAATGGATCTTGTGGCACATTCGCTACCTAAACAGTTCGCTATCAGTAAGTTCGCTTACAATGTAAGATCAGTCACCAAACCATTATGCCACCGTGTTTACTTTGATTTTGATATCAAACTATGCGATATTTTCTGTGGTGCGGGCCTCACCTTCGCCTTTAGTCATCTTACTAAATATAACACACACTGAGAAAAATATTGGATTTATTCTTTATCCACCATTGCAAAATGCACTAATTTAAAAAGTTTCTAAGCGAATACCTATATAAGGAAAACATTTATAATTTAGACTCAAAAAAAGTTGTACATTACCTTGGACATTCAGGCTTTAATCTGATTTCGAAAACTTTCAGGCGAGATTACTCCTACAATGTAAGCGGTGAGTGTGTTTTATTTTAATTTATTATATTGACTAGTTAATTCTCTAGCATCGCGCTTTTCCTAGCATCGCGCTAGTCCTAAATTAATTACAATTCAATCAACACCCTTATACCACCACTGCGGAAAGACAGTTTTACCGTGACAGCTTTGCGATCGAACGTTTAGTGTCCGCCCATACGCAACTGGAATTGTGCCTGACGCTTCATCAACGACGGATTTTTATTGGTCAAACCCCACAAAAGTGACCCCACCTATTTCTTCGCGGATCTGCCTATTTCAGATATGTTTTCTCATGTAGTATGCCGCCTTAATTCATACGCATTGACCACAGTCTGTGTTTTATACGTAATCCTTGTTGAAACATACGTATTTTAGTGTATTACATTGTTATATTTTTCTCAATATAGCGCCTCGCGTTTTACCAATACGAGGCTGAGGGTAATTATTTGAAGGCAGAAGAACGCTTTCGCGTGATCGAAGCTATTAAAAATAATTTCAACAGGCGAAAATAGAAAGGTGCTAAAGAAGATAGCAAAAGCAGTTTGTTTCTGCCTTTTTGAAGTTAAACATCGCCACGGCAGAACGAGTTCAATCGTTCGTGAAATTAAACTAATTCGTAATTGAATGCGTGTAAGAAATTTCGTGTCTGTGATGTTGATCGTTAAGGAGTCCCCTTGTCGGGAGACAACCCTGGGTGCAGCAGCCATATCACGGTAAACTTAGAACGGGTTATCATAACTGAATGAGTATACAAAATTTCGTGTCTGTGCTGTTGACCGTTGAGGAGTCCCCACGTCGGGACCCAACCAAGGGTGTAGAATCAGGTCATGCGTACCATTAAAAAAATACATTGCCATCGGAATTGAATCAACATGTACATTTTCAACTTCCCTCAATTCCTCATGCTTTCCATTATCAGAACAGGATTTTGATAAAAATGAAACCAATCTGTAAGTATATACTTTCAAAAAACAAATAATTTTTCAAATCGGTTCATAAATAGCAAAGTTCTAAGGTAACAAACATAACTAAAAGACAACCGAATGAATAACCTCCTCCTTTTTTAAAGTCGGTTAAAAATACTCTTTGTGTCAATTAATTCGCACGGTATTGTAAATACAATACTTCACTTTAAGTAACGGCAGTCGCGTTTTTTGTTCTTGTCTAGTATATTTTCTGTAGGAATAGGCGGCACCTATTGTCATCCGCCCTCTGCGGTTTTTAGTATCGATCTAGCAAACAGTAACTTATAAAACTGCCCTTGGTGGATGCACGCAAGGCTTGAACGCTATCGCGGCCAAAACGTCGCCCTTGCAGACATCGATCAATACGATGCGCGTTTTAAACTAAGCAAGTAACCCTTTGCCAAGTTGCGAGGAGGGGTTTTAATAGTGGTCGCCCCTCTCGAATTTGCAATTTAGGGACGCTTTAAAAATCCGGAAGCGGCGATAGCAAAAGGGGTACGGTAAACTCGTAAAAGTGCATGAACATATGGATGCATATTTGTAAAATTAGCAATTTACCGTCGCTATATAGGAGCTGGCATCGCAATGCCAACTCTCACGCGGCAAAAAAGTAGAGGTTTTTGCAAGTATTTCCTTCGTCGTAACCAGTGGTGAGTGCTTTGGCAATGTATTTTGTCAGGGTGCGTTCAAGTATTACGTAACGCAATTTTCGAAGATTTTTGACCCTCCCTCCCCCTCCCCTCCATGTAACGCGCCGTTACGTTTTTCTGTACCCCCTACCCCCTCATAATTATGTTGCGCAAAGTACCGGAAAGTCGCTAAAATGCCTTTGTTATTGTTTTAATCGCGTTGCGGTAATAATAAATAAAACAAGAGATTTCTAACTCGCAATACATGCGAATATTGTTTATTTTATTTATTCATGTTGTTATCAATCATGTTGTTATCAATTCATGTTGTTATCATGTTGAAAACAACCACACATAATGTAATAAACATTTGCTCAAGTTTAAAATATGTTAAAATGGGCTCAAATTTGTCTTTGTAAGCTTTTACTACTAATCTTACATTAAATTATGCCGTTTTCCTGACTTGGCCCTGTCCTTACATACATTTTTGGCTTCATCCACCATTGTTTTCGTCCCATTCATTCTTCTATTTTAGCTATATATTTACTATAAAACCTTTAACATAGAAATAAAAAACAATGTTACGTAACCATCGTAACGTTTTACAAGACCCTCCTTCCCCTCAGATTGCGTTACGTAATACTTGAACGTCCCCTCATCTATAATAACATTGATAATCAATGTTATTTTATAAAGGACTGATTGATTAGTACCATCTATCGCATTTATCGTATCTATCGCATAGTACCATATAGGCTGATTACATCGCAGAAATAATACGTAGAGATAGAATGCTATCTATTAGCCTATCTCAACTTAAAAGTGCATAATTATTACGTTCTAGCTGTTGCCCGCGGCTTCGCGTCGCGTAAAGACTCCATCAGCAATCTATGATTTTTTTTTATTTAGTACTTTATTCATTTTTTTTGTATATATAGCCACATTATTACCAATGTTATAAAGTAACTCGGAAAAATTTAACACGCAAATGTAGCAAATGGTCAGTGCCCACCTAACTAGGACTGTAATGTCCTGTATCTAGGCGGAGTCAGTGCCCACGCTGCGGCAGTTTTCTTAAGATAAAAGCAGAAAAGCATTGCTTCCCGCAAATGACGTTTTGTCGGCTCAAATTTCGACATCTTCGAAGCTAACAAAATTACCGTAGTGGACACTTTAACGAAATGACACAAACTGATAATTGACTAGAAATACAAGTTACGGTATTTCTTAGGAAATCGAACTTTTCAATGTAAGGTCCTAATATTATTTTTACATATATTTAACCGTTTCTTCAGCGCACGTCGATAAAGCAACACACCAGCTCATTTTTTTTCGATATCGATTTACAAATATCGTGATTTCTTATTGAAAACTAATATCTATCACAATAAAATATAGCCTATAGCACTCATCGATAATGGAGCTTTCCATTAGTAAAAGAATTTTTGAAATCGGATAAGTATTTTCGGAGATTACCCTTACATACAAACTTACAAACATTACTTCTTTATAATATTAGTATAGATGTGGCCATACTGTTTTACCACGAACGCCGCCATATTAAACATAAATGCCAAATCGTATTACTGCATTAAGAAATCTAGTATAATCAATGCTACAACGTAGCAACAACACCTTACAGGCTTATTTATATCATTTGCACATTTACTTTTTAATTAAACAATTCCTGTTACGATACGTCGAGATATGTATGTAGAATAATCGATGGCCTTGCCACTGTATTACATTTTTTTAATCAATTTTATTACGATTAGAGTATACCTATCTACAATATAATCATTACATTGTAACAAAACTCACGATATTGATTACTTCAATTACCGTAGAGTGGGGTGAGGTTGATAATTACAATATTCAAATTGAAACAATATTTGAACTAAATAATGTTTATCTTTCTGAAAATTTCAAATCTCAGATCTATACGTATTTTTTTTATTTCTTGTGTGGGGATTTTAGGTCTTTATGAGCCTTGTAACACTGCGACCATTGCTGATATATTGTGTTCACCACCTACTATAGTTCTGCGCTAAGCCTCGTGTCATTTAAGAACCGCAACAGGCTGTTGGCGCCAGATTGTTTTACCTCCTCAGGTTGGAGGTAATAACCACCCAAGTGGGTGTATCTATTAAGCATCAGCGGGCCATTTTCGCACATGAGGTGCAAGGGAGTTTCCTCTGCCCCTTGGCAAAACCTGCACATTTTCGTGACTCGGAGCTTGAAGTTGTACATGGGTTTGTTCAGGCCACAATGCCCCGTGAGCTCCCTCACCAGTATGCGTATATTGTTGCTATTTAGCGATAATGCCTCACGGGCAGTCTTACGGTCGTAGGACTTAATTAGCTCTTTGGAATGATTCAACCCTGGCGTGGCGTGTTGTTCCAGTGGTTAACGGATTGCTCTAAACATATTTGTTTGAGCATTAGGTTTGCAAGACTTTTTGGTACGCCACAGCAAGGTAATGACCACCTAAGTCGAGTGTCACCGCAATTTGACGTTACGGTGACTTTCGACGCTCTCTAGGAAACCAACGCCGATGGTTTTTATAGCCGTAACAGACGCTCGGATTTGGCACGGCGGACCGAATCCGCGGACCAAATCCGTTCTTGCAACAGACGACCGGACCGGCCAGTATAAAAAATGAGCGCACGCCCGGCTTTTCGAACGCGACTTTTCGGAGCGACTTTTCGAACGCGACTTCGAGGCGTTTCGAACGCGTCTAGCCAATGGGCGGCCAGCCCATAGATATATAAAAGTAATTAGATCGCGTGACCAGCCTGAAAATGCGCCAGCCGAATAGAAAGAGACAGCAGCATATATAGTACCCCCTCCAGCCTTTTCTAGTCGCGCATGCACGGAGCCACGTACATATATCACTATGGCAACGCTTATATATCACCATGGCAACGCTTCGACGCCATAAGTCTGCTATGCTATGGATAAACGCGCATGCGCAACTAGACACGGATGGAGGGGGCCTGCTATGCAGCTATCTCTTTCTATTCGGTGAACGCATTCACTCACAACCCGCCTTCGCACTTTCGTTCTCTGTTTCTGTTACCCTCTATGGGCTAGCCCTGATGTTCACATGCACGGATTTGGTACGGAGCGGACCATATCCGCTCCATACCGCCGAGGACACAAATAGGTAATAATTATTATTACGGTCGCTGGACTGACGGACAGATATGGTTCGGAGCGGACCAAATCCGCGGTCCGCCCATACCAAATCCGAGCGTGTGTTATAGACACGTTTTGGTGACGTCACCCAACGCTGCATTATGGCCGCTAGATAACGGCACTGCTTTCTTAGGAAACTAAAGCTTTAGTTAGACCCTATGATTTTTATAAGTAAACTAAGTTTGTCAGATTTGCCTCGAATTGTAGAAAGGCAGATAAAAACTACGAAGATATTGTTCTTCGTCACAGCATGGCCGCTAGTTTAAATAAAAAAGATAGGCCGAAGAAATATTTTAGAGAAAAGTGAGAATGCAGAGTTTTAATTTTCGTGTCGTCATTTCCGGTTCCGAGCTCAATACATCACAGCTAAAGACCCCAATCGAAAGTAATCGCTCAGCCCGTAGAGCTTTCTAACGCATTCGTGTAATTTTAATCTATCGCCCGCATATTTGGAGAGGCCTAACGGAAATGTTTCAGAACTGGTCGTGACGGATAAATCGATCTAATTTGCCGCGTAAAAAGAAAACTAAACGTACTACCAATAATTATATACGGTATTAAATTGCCCATATCCATAGTACGATTTGGCAACCCTTCTGAAACGGCGAAATGCAGGTGGCGTTGATAGCATATCAAACGAAATAGAACTAAAATCGGTGTGGACGCTTCATACCCTAAATGCACTATGTTCGGCTGAGCCAGAATTGGATATTTGGACGGTGAACTTATCACATACTGCAAAGTACGGTAATGGTATTTTTTAGCAATCAAGTAATTAGGTAAATAGGTAGTATAAAGTATTTTCTTCTTTTCCGCCGTTCCCTCATTACTGAGGATCGAGGCCACTAGACAACAGTTTGCCTACGAGGCTCCTCCACTTCGACCTGTCTTCTCCATGGCAGCAGATTGTATTGACCCTTTTGTAACTTCTTTGATGAGGTCGTTCCATCTGGCCGGTGATCTGCCTCTGCTTCTTCTTCCCTCCACTTGACCCACGGAAAGCATTTTCTCTAGATTCTCTGGGTTTCTCCTGGCAACATGACCGAAGAACTGCAAGACCCTTCTCGTGCATACGGTGGAGAGCCTCACTACAGTATGCAGTATAAACGTTGTTAAAAAGTAGTACAGTAGTGTAATAAGAAAGGTTAGATAAAATCATTGGATATATGTATGTATAAACGTTTTTTGCGTGCTGCCAGTAGCAACGTACGACCTTGAAACAGTGCCTCTAATGCAGAGCAGTGCCAATAGCCTCAGAGTATGCCAAAGGGCCATAGGGTGAGCAATGCTGGACATCAGTCTCCGCGACAGAGTGTGCAATGAAGAGATACGAAGGCGCACGGGGGTGATAGACGTCATGAAACGTATCGCTGGACTGAAGTGGGGCTGGGCAGGTCACGTCGCAAGGCAGGATGACGCGAGGTGGCCGAAGAGGTTTGTTCAGTGGAGACCTAGAACCACAAAGCGAAGCGTAGGGAGACGACATCAGAAAAGCAGCAGGGACCAACTGGCCGAGGGCAGCAGCTGACAGACAGACATGGAAGAAGAATCATTTCATATTCCGCTCTAACGTATTGCTGTCTTGTTAGCTATAGTCTAGAATAATAGTCTATAGTCTATAATAGAATAGTAATGATAATAACAATAATATAGAATAATACAATACAATCAACTACTCCAGTAGATAGGCATTCCTACACTTGGATGAGTCACAAAATAAAATGCTCAAAATTTAATTCTTAAAAACATAACTATCGTGATAGTTGTCATGGCTGTAATATTATATTTAATATTACCTACATACCAATAATCAAAATATACTAATGTGATTTAATAGTTATGTTTAATAATAATAATAGAATAATAATAATTGTCTATAGTAGAATAATAGCCTAGATTAATAATAAACGATTTGGAATTATTATCTGCAAGCGTAATTATGTTTTGTAAAATAAAAAAAAAATAAAAAAAATTGGTTACAGATGTCCATTTTAAATTCGGTATACAGGTTAAAATACGTAATCATTACGCACTTTATGTTAAGATATACTAAAAGATGGTATTCTATTTATCCGCATTTTTTCCGCGATTTAATCAGCCTATATAAAAAATCAATAGATGGCACTAATAACAGAATGTTATTATAGTTATCGTTAAATTATTGGGTTTTTATAATCTATCAGTACTTTATAAAAAAAACAATTATTATCAATGTTATTATAGATGGTGAAAAAAAAGGTTTTAGTTTCGCCGTCAATGCTATCAGCACCACCTGCATTTCGCCTATGCAGAGTTGAGCAATAACACCATATATAACAATGTCTAATCTATTTTCTGTTCTTTTCTTACTATATTATTTCTGTTTCAGGTGTTCAACGTATCTGAAAAAATGAATATCTCCAATAAGTGATTTTCATTCATTCATTCTCCGCTATTTTCAATGAGTTATAAGACTATTTTATTTGGCGGTTCTTTTCAGCAGAGCTCATTGAATTCATCGAAAATATTAAAAATAACGAAAACGTACAATTGAATGTATCCTCATGACGTCGGTTGTGTCACCCTAAGACTTTACCGGCAAGTAGACTTGTCTGCTTGCCGGGACTTGTCTGTTGAGGGGGGGAGGCCTTGGTCTTCCCCCCTTTCATAACTCCCTTAAACCTAACAACCCCCCCAACAATCCACCAACCGACTCCCCCACCACCCCTTCCTGCCAACTCCATTCCACCCGATAGTGACTGTGTCATTATTATAGCAAATGAATGTAGTATATTTGTAGTATTTCAGTGGTATAGAAATGGTTATTTTCTAATATGATTACAAAGAACTTTATTCCCTAAAAAGGTGCTTTTCTGTGCGAAGAAATTGATTGTAATAATTTTAAATACAAAAGTTCACTTTTTGAACTGGTGGTCGTATTTTTTAATTTTTTAAATTATTGTTCTTGTTATGTATTTCCTTGAAGAAATTTTCCTAAATATATTTACTTTAAATAAAAATATTTGACTCGAAATATCTAACAGATAATAATAATAATAATAAAACTTTATTCTTAAGAAAAGGCGAGCTTACTGCCTGCAGGCAATATTTTAGAGCTAACCTATACTATTGTAAGAACATTATTTGCGAGTAGACTACATAACTTAACCTATATAAAGAGTATGACAAATAAAATAAAGGAGGGTAGAAAGAAGTATATACTTTACTCTTTGTGGGCACAGATTTGCCACATCAAAATAATCTAACACCTATAACTTTAAGTACTGAGGTTAAAGCGATGCGTATGGCTTATTAACCAGCATTTGACATTATATAATCCAATTTAATAATCCGCTGCAATGCAGATAAATTCTAACTAAAGCGTGAGCCTCAGATTGTTCAGTGGTCACAATAATAAGTCGCACTTAACACAGAAGGTCAAGTGAGCTGTCCAGATTTAAATTAGTGATTCATGGCACAAATCATGGCTCACCAAAGAGACGGTCATAAACAACAGTGGTTTGACAGTTAAAAACAGTAAGTATATAGAATTGTGAAATCGGAGTATTGCTGTTGTTCAACTATGCAAATCAATCTAACCTAATGAGCTCGCTACCGAGATTTAACCCTTCAACCGTGGGTGATTTTCCTATCGATTTGGTCTATATTCTACGATACAGGTCGTAACTTGTCCATTCTCGTCAACGACGCGGCAGACGAACTGGCCAAAAGGCGATCGAAGGAAATAGTATATGGACCGGAACCCTTGATGCCCATACCCCAGGCCTAAATAAAAACATGGCTACGCAGGAACACCGACGAAACCCACCTTAAAGAATGGAAAAAAAACGCAGGATGCAGGCAAACAAAGAACGCGGTTCCGGAAGCGTCTAAAAAACTTGCCCGCAACCTCACGAGATTAAAAAGGGACAAAATCCGTAAAGTCATAGGTACTATGACAGGCCACTGTCCCCTAAACAAAGACCTGTTCATTATAGGTGTGACAAGACAGCCCTCTATGCAGAGGATGCATGGAGGAAGAAGAAACGCCACAGCATGTGCTCATGGAATGCAGGAGCGTGGCAGAGCAACGGGCAAGAATACTACAATCTCCAGCATCTGTCCCGGAGGCCTGTAGCGACCCAAACAGGCTGATAACCTTCTGGGACAGCCTGGGATGGCTGGAGTAACATAAATAGAAACATGAGCCACGCACAACGGCCCAATCAAGAGGCCAAGTGCGGGAATAGCCCAGGAAAACTAACTAACTAACTTGTCCGTTCCCGTTAGCCCTGCGACTCAAGAACGTAGAAAATGCAACTCTCGATGTTACAGAGCGATAGTAAAAGATTCAACAGGGAAATAGCGCAAATACATAAATTAAAATAGCGGAAATACGCAACGCAAGAATAGCGTACAGAATCGTATGGAAAGAGCTGAACGCTCAGAGAGCGTCTCCCGCGATTGGAGGGTTAATATAACTATTTGTACCAGAACCGGTCAAATGACCGTTTTTAAGTTAAAGGTTTTATTTTTCCTGATTGAATGGAGAAATTATTGATTTTAATAAGGAAATATTAAACAAAAAAACAAGATAGTAATTACGCCAAAATATATTTTTACAAGCTTTTATTTACCTTGCAATATAAGAATGTGACATATAAGAAGGCTTTATATATAGAATATGTTGAAACTATAAACTAAAAAGAAGTGATTTTCTAAATTCTTTATTTTGCCTTATTTACGCTCAATCGGCACAGAGGAGGTCTGTGCTGATAAATGTAAATTAGGGTGAAGAATATGGCTAAACCCAATCATTCAAACATTACATTAACAGGTTAAAACAAGTAAAAATCATACGTAGAAAACACAATTTAAAAGAATATTCAAAAAAACAATGAGTAAAAATATTTAAAAACAAAACAATATTACATAGAACAATTTAAAATGCCGCTATTCAGCGGAGAGCAGAGCTCAGGGTTACGGCGATTCTTGCTCCTAATAACCATAAAATAATATCCTAAATCTAGGAGAGCAATATGTCCTGGTAATGGTTCAATTGGGGATATGATTAGCGCGCTCCGCCATTCGAATATTCGCGCCTTCCGCTGCGATTGACGTCAGGTGCAACTCGCCGCGGCCGCCGAAGTGCTAGTACGGTACTCCGATGATCGTACTCTCGTACTAGCCGTAGTCTGGAGCAGGTAGGAAGGTAGCCGCCCAGACTCGCCGGAACTACGATTCCCCGTTGCGGTCGTATGGCTTCAGATCAGCAGCCAGGCTCTAAATGTCGGTCCTTAACGGCCGTGGAATGGCAGAGGGCTTCCTCAACGACCTTCCACCAAGATCCAAAAACGCCGATACGGATTCCCCGGATGTGCTCGCACTCGACGAGTATTGCCCGAATAAGGATCCGATATGTAGATCCCTCGCATAAGATCCCAGGAAAAACTATCATCCTAATCCTAACACGGACTTTCCTGGGATCTTGAAATTTTGCTGCTTCGCGATAAAATGAGGGCGAATTCCATTTACGGCTGGTAGAATAAATAAATACAAACGGAGCTGCCATGGAATTCACCGACCGGAGTCGGGCCCATCATAATACTATTTTTTTACACTTCTGGGGGGTGAGCAGTGGATTCCGGACTTACGAACCGGCTGTGGTAGGTTTAGGACAGCTGTCTTGCCACATGTGAGCGTTCACCTTGCCACCCATTAACTCCCCCTTCGAAGCCATAGAATTTGAGATGCGCAAATCGCAGTTTTAGATAATTTTTCTAAGAAAGAGTTGATTATTTTTCTGGAAAGGCCAAGATCTTTAAAGAGGTGAAATAGAGATTTAGCTGGCAGGCCACGAGCGCCAACTTCCACCGCGTGAAGGTGAACAGTGAACTACATTTTTGGCGGGCCCGTAAAGGAAATTCGATTTCTCAGCGCGCGAGATTTTGAATTTACATTAGGCATTTTTATTTTGGATAATTAAAAATCATCGCAATTTAGAGAATATTTCTGATTTTTATTTATTTCTAAACCGATGATCAAAATCCCCTGATCTCTATCCTTCATTTTTCTATCCTCGAAAACCTAAACGTTAGCGAAGCTACGACCTTTAAGATGGTCAATTTACCATCTAGCACTCATTCTGATATTGGATAACATCTATGAATTAAGATTCCTACTATATCAAAATAATTAACATTTAAAACGGAAACCAATTTAATTTCGGATTAAATAAATTAAACACCTTCGGATATTATTTCGAAACATCGCATCAATCTCTTACGCCTGGCAACGATCTATTCCGACGTCCTTATTCGGCCGGCTTCGTGTACGATCGGCATAGAGTCGAGCGCCGAACGACGAAATAGCGCTCGTGCCGCGGTCGATTGTAATAAGTCGCCGGATGACAGCTCGTAAACATGCTCGCGAAATATGTGGATCTCGAATTGGATGGGAAAATGAAAGAAAAGCAGCGGGAAAACGCGGAGAGCTTATGTTATTTAGTAGAAAATGTTATTTAGTATGTCTGTTTGTTTAGGTCAAATCTTGCAAGCTGAATTAGAACCACTTCCTCTTATCCTATGAAGTTGAAATTTTACATGTTGGTTCAGTTCCGATGACAATGCATTTTTATGGTGAGCATGACCTGATTCTATGACCAGGATCGGCTCCCGACGAGGCTACTCTTCCACGGTATATATATAATATAAATGCGCATTTATTCGGACCCATAGCTCTTACAATCCGCAGAGCAGTGAAATCCCCCCAGAAGTGTAATAATACTATATGATGGGCCCGACTTCGGTCGGTGAATTCCATGACAGCTCCGTTTGTATTTTATTTTTTATTTCATTTATTAACCCGTTGAGTATGAGTCAACCAAATCTGGTCGCGAAACAATTATCCGTTGAGTACGAGTCGACCAAATCTGGTCGCGCGTTTTTTTCACTTCTTTGACGTTCTCATATTTATTCATAATTATCTAATTGTTTTACAAAATGATATTTCAATATTCTATATTCGAAATTTCAATGCAATCATTGTGCAGTTGTTCTTTTTATGATTGGTGTAGTAGTTTCGTAGTTATAGTACTTTAAGGTCGATGTCGCCGAAAATCCTGCAAAAGAGACAGATGCATCCATGAAAATACCCATTTACTCCATTTCTAGAGACCTGTGAGTAAAAGTAAAAGTATGAGTAAAACTGTCGGTTTGCTCAATATACAATACATTTTACATTTCAATATTTAACCGATATCGGTGGATCGAACCAACTTACCGACAACAGTCAAGTTAGGGCTGTTACTGAGGGAGGAGGGGGGGGGGGGGAGAGGCGGCCAGATTATCGGAGTCAGCAAGGAGATAGTTTGGCTCCAGAATGCTACTACCAGACCGGCTTCAGGATGCTGGCACCAGCTTAACACCAGGTGCTGGCACTGGGACCGGACGCGCCAGCTTAACCCTTCAGGCCTCGGCCCCTCAGCCGATTGACAAATTGATGTCCCAAAAAATTTTTGTAAAAATTAGTAAAAAAATTGAATTATGACACTGTCACACCAAAACATTAATTACTGCCAAACCACTGTACCCATAAATAAAATAAAACATATTAACATAATAAAATAAAACAAATTAAATTAAAATAAAATTAAAACGGGGCCATCACACTGAATCGTATTGCGGCCGATATCTGCCAATCGAGGCCTGAGGGGTTAACACCAGGATGCTGACACTGGACCGGCATACTGGTATCAGCATTATACCGGAATCGTGGAGGTAGCCTGACGCGTACATACAGGAGCCGGGAATCTCCTCGGTGACTCCCGAACCCCCCCCTCCAGTAGCAGCCCGAATTTGACCGATTAAATTTATATCGCATTTTGTATAAAGGAAACCAACTGTTGTCGGTATTTGGTTTGATCCACCGATATCGGTTACAAATGTAATTGAACCTAAATGCATTATTTACTTTTACTCAGAGGTCTCATATAGAAATCGGACCTAAATATTCGGTCAAATGACCGCTCGTGGTAAACAAAGGCTAGTCTAGACGTGTTTATCAGATTTAACAAATGAAAATATAAATGAATGATTTAAAATTAAATGTATATATTTATTACCAAAAGTCATGAAGTCAGATGTGAAAAAGCGATAACATTTTATGTGAAATCGAAGACTATCGCGGTTGTTTGACATTATAAATAGGATAGAAAACGAATTTACCGCGTGAAATTTGTAGGACCCGACGTTTCGGTGACGTTGCAGCCGCCGTTGTCTAGGGTAAACTGAAGAGCTGTCAGTCCGTTGTTTTGCGGGTAGGCCGCAAACCGCCTACGTTGGACAAACGAAACGGCCCATAGCCACGCGACTGACAGAACACATCAAAGCTGTTAAAAACGTTCAGCGAGAAAAATCGGCGATCTGCGAACATATATTGGATAGCGGAAGTAACCACTGGATGCAGTTTCAAAATCCCATTGTTCTATCCAAGGAACAATTCTACTTTCCTCGCATGATCCGGGAAGCCATTGAAATAAGAAGAACTCCGAACTTCAATAGAGATGACGGCTACAAACTCTCTTCTACGTGGAACCCTCTTCTTAAAATGTTCCCGCCGCCGAACGCCGAACGCAAAGACGTAAAACAGGATACAGTGAGTGTTGTGTGCAAGACGGATTTTAAAAATTCCCGCGCTCCGAGCCCGGCCCCCCACCACCGTTATAACCTACGCAGTGGCGGCAGCGGTTTGCGGCCTACCCGCAAAACAACGGACTGACAGCTCTTCAGTTTACCCTAGACAACGGCGGCTGCAACGTC
The DNA here is from genome assembly GCA_944548615.1 of Micropterix aruncella. Taxonomy (NCBI): domain Eukaryota; kingdom Metazoa; phylum Arthropoda; class Insecta; order Lepidoptera; family Micropterigidae; genus Micropterix; species Micropterix aruncella. Next base: position 14,567,642 of record OX155976.1, read on the forward strand.
ACCGAAACGTCGGGTCCTACAAATTTCATGCGGTAAATTCGTTTTCTATCCTATTTATAACATTTTATGTGATTTTTTTAATGAAAAGTTTACAACCAGTCATTTGACCGCACTTGCTATGTTTAGTGTTAAATTTGAACTCAAAATATAATTGAATCAGTTATTTCGAAAAAGGCATTTGGGGCGCTTTTTCGAAAATTACTTTTTTGATGGAAATCAATTCTTTACGCCGTAACGCATGTTCAAATTCAAAATAGCACCTGTACCTAGCACAGTTTCGAAGATATAGGAGAGTAAATTTGTTACTTTTGTTTATTTATACCTGCTATCGAACTCCTTATTAAGTGGATTATGTTTTGGCAATTTTTTAACCCCTAGAGCCCCAATTGGCCGATATCGGCCACAACACGATTCAGCGTGACGGCCCCGTTTTAATTTTATTTTAATTTGTTTTATTTTATTATGTTTTATTTCAATTATGGGTACAGTGGTTTGGCAGTAATTAATGTTTTGGTGAAACAGTGTCATATAATTCAATTTTTTTTCTAATTTTTACAAAAAAATTTTGGGACATCAACTTGTCAATCGGCTGAGGGGCCGAAGCCTGAAGGGTTAAAAAAGGAAATAGACAGGATGTTCCAAACTTAAAACCCTTTACTGGATATACCACGTTCCATTAGATGCCAGAAGTCAGTTTTGCTATATGGAGATAGCTCGGTCATTGTGAAAAGGGCACTTTTGTATGGAGACATCTCAGTGATTTTGAAAAGGGCATATTTGACAGATAATTAATAATTAAATCAACAATATAAGAATATACAAAATGCAACACTCAACTAAACAAATTAGCTTGTTTTTATGGATATTTCTTCTTAAACAATTTCAAGTTAGGGGCCGTCCACATATTACGTAATCACGTTTATGGGATTTTTGACCCACCTCCCCCCTTCTCCCATGTCAACAGACGTAATCAGCGGCCTGACTGATGGCCGTACTGATGACGCCATATTTCGTCCATAGTTATGAATCAAGCCAAAAAATGGTCAGGAACTCGTAACAAATGCAAAGAGCGTTACAAAATCTTCAGTCTAGTTTTTGCTGCGCTTCTTCACTTCTTCAGTAATAAAACAAACCACGACACGATAATCTGCCAAAACAATTTTCTCCACCTTCTTAACCATTTCTCCAGTGACAGACCAATGGGCAACTGTAGAAAATGGGGGAGCATCATTTATTTATTTATTTTATTTATTTATTTAAGGAAAACCAACAAGCCATGTAAAATATTAATTAACAATCAGAATACCAACTGATAGCCAATAACAGGTTCTCACATGTAGAAATAATTTAGAAAACATGGGATGCCAGCAGAAACGCACGTCAGGGTCACAAACACTATAGGTTAGTGTATTACGTGATTTACATAACGTACTTGGCAAAGAGGCAAAAAACACAAAACAGGATCAAGAAATTAAATACAAAGCAATAATAACATTAAACAAGAGAAAAAGAGGATTAAAGGAAGTTGTTACTGAGGATACGTCTCGCTGTTACAACGTTAGTGCTAAATAGATCAATATCACAGTCGTCGCAAATCAGTTTATTGAGGTTATTACTCGCACGCCACATAAAGGTGTTTTGCATGTAGTTAGATGATGCCACAGGTAGCCGAATTGGTTTGTTGTGTCTTAGGGACTTAACGGGGACCTTAATGTATCCCATTAGTCTGGAAATACTCGCTTTGTACAATTTATTTTCAAAAAAAGTAATTAGTTACTTTACTTTCTCTAGTCTTCGATAAGATGCAAACGAACGTCGTATTTAAAAAAAAAACAAAAGAAAATCACATATTCTTTTTTTTTTTTTTGAACATTTAAATACAGATGTATTAGCCAGTGCCTCTGCCAGTATTTATTTTTATACGGTTCCAAAGAGTTTTTAACCCATAATCTTTTTTTTTAACGATTGTATACAAGACCTTTGTATACAAGACCCTTGTATACAAGACCTGGGAAATAAAAAAGCCGACAAACCATTTTCAACTAGCGATAGATCGTTTTGAACGAAATTGGTGATTTCTGCCTCATTTTTCTATGGTTTCTAGGTCGTTTTGGTAGTAAATAGTTTTAGCAGTCGATAGAGCGGCCCAAGGCGTACCGATTTCAAAAAAACATGCTTGGGTCCAAAACCGATTTAGATCTTTTTGTTCGAGAACTCCTCAAATGATAAATGTTGTAAATAACGGGATCCTAATACTTTTTGTGACTCTCTTTTTCTTCTTTCCTACCATTGTTTATATAGCGTATTGGATTGTTTAACGTCATACTATAATTTGGCAACCAGGATTTTACTACAAAATGCAACGTCTATATAGCATAGTTCAAAAAGGTAATAATCATTATTATGTTCAATATGGCCACTTTCGTGGTATAACAGTATGGCGGCGCCTTGCTATTCACCCGGATAGCAAGGCAGCTCTTATGGCACTAGCCTCGAATACCATTAATTAAAAAGCTGGTACAAAACTGCGTATCACTACTGAATTCCCTGGGCGAAACGAACAGGGTAATTCTAAGATGGGTTCCCGGCCATGCAGAAATCGAGGGAAATGAAAAAGTCGACGAACTTCCTAAGACAGGAGCAAAGGGAACGTTACACGGCCCTGAACCTTGCTGTGGCGTACCAAAAAGCCTTGCAAACCTAATGCTCAAACAAATATGTTTGGAACAATCCTTCAACCACTGGAACAACCCGCCAGAGTTGAATCATTCCAAAGCGCTAATTAAGGCTTACGACCGTAAGACTGCCTATGAGGCCTTATCGCTAAATAGGAACTATCTACGCATACTGGTGAGGGCGTTTACGGGGCATTGGTGACTGAACAAACACAAGTACAACCTCAAGCTCCGGGACTCGAAAATGTGCAGGTTCTGCCAAGGGGCAGAGGAAACTTCCCTGCACTTCATGTGTGAGTATGGCCCGCCAATGCGTAAAAGATACACCCACTTGGGAGGTCATTACCTTCAACCTGAGGAGGTAAAACGAGCTGGTGCCAAATGCTTGTTGCGGTTCTTAAATGACACAAGGCTTAGCGCAGAAATATAGCAGGTTGCGAACACAATAGATCAGCAATGATCGTAGTGTTATAAGACTCATAACAACCTTACAAAAGCTCCTAACAAAACTAAAAAATATTACAAGATCTGGCATTCAATACAAATAAAAGCCCTTTTTCTATGAGGAAGCGAGACCACACTGCTGGGAGAGTATAGCAATACTGGGGTGTGATTTTTAATCGTTAAAGAAGATGTTGTATAACGTTATATCTCTAGAAGGCCATACTGCAACAAATGAACGGCACTGAATGATTGCAGAAAAATATGCAATACATTACCTACTTGTGTAATTGTAATTGTCATTCCAACTGCGTTAAGTTGATTGCTAGAAGTATTCTCGCAATTTCTCAATATGCTAGAAAGCATTTTAAATCGTAGAATGGCGAGGAAACACAAGACGCAACTGTGAAAAGTGGTGAAACGCAGGCTGACTAGCGGACCACCTATTCACTCTTTCGAAGTAATAGGATTTGAGATGCGGAAATTGAAGTTATAGATATTTTTTCTAGGAAGGAGTTGATTATTCTGGAGAGACCAAGATTTTAAAAAAGGTGAAACAGAGATTTAGCTGGCAGGCCACGAGTGCCAACTTCCACCGCGTGAAGGTGAACAGTGAAGCCGTTCCGGGTGACGGCATTTGCAAGATCATGCTGCAGTAGAACTCCAATTTACCTAATCAATTGGGACCGGACCCCATTCAGATAATCAAAAATTCGTATAATTGGATTTCTCTGAAAAAGGGTCTATTTTAATTATTATTATTTTTTTTTTTTAGGTTTAATACTTTATTCATTTATTTGTTTGTATATTTAGCCCCATTGTTATCAATGTTATAAGTAACTCGGAAAAATTGAACACCGACATGCAGCTAATGCTCAGTGCCCACCTAACTAGGACTTAAATGTCCCGTATCTAGGCGGGTCAGAGTAAATAACTGAAATAAGTAAAACAACTTACGTAACAATTAGCCTAATTAAAGTAAAAGAAAACTTTTTATTTTTATATTCAATGAATGTACTTAATTAAGATTGAATAATATATCAGAATAAATAAATAATACAAATCAAATCATATAATATAATACAAATCAATAAATATAATCAAAATACGAAATTTGTAAGAATAATACAATGTAGGCAATAATAAATAAATACAAACGGAGCTGCCATGGAATTCACCGACCGGAGTCGGGCCCATCATAATACTATTTTTTTACACTTCTGGGGGGTGAGCAGTGGATTCCGGACTTACGAACCGGCTGTGGTAGGTTTAGGACAGCTGTCTTGCCACATGTGAGCGTTCACCTTGCCACCCATTCACTCCCCCTTCGAAGCCATAGAATTTGAGATGCGCAAATCGCAGTTTTAGATAATTTTTCTAAGAAAGAGTTGATTATTTTTCTGGAAAGGCCAAGATCTTTAAAGAGGTGAAATAGAGATTTAGCTGGCAGGCCACGAGCGCCAACTTCCACCGCGTGAAGGTGAACAGTGAAGCCGTTCCGGGTTACGGCATTTGCAAGATCATGGTATTTATTTAATTTGTACTCGTGGTCTTTTGGGATATTTGATTCCCATGGAACAGTTAATTCTACTATAAGAGCCACCTTCCGAGATAGAGAGTAAAGAGTTATATCTGGACGGAGGGCTGTGCATCCGAGACTTTCAGGGAATTTATACTGCTTAGAGACCGAATCAACCTCCAGAATCCAATCTGTAGCTTTCTCGATTATTGAGAAAGGTTTTGTAGTTAAATGTTTTTTGCGTTTAGAGCCATCCCGCACAAACTGTATTGGGGGTTTGGAGGATACTGTCAAACCCTTGTTGGCACGAGCCACTGAGAGACTAATTACCTCGCGAATAACAGCGAGAACTTTGTCATGGCGGTAAGTGTACCGTCCTTGATCTAAGGCCACCTTGCAGCCAGCTAGAATGTGTCTAGCTGTGCAAGGGGTATTGCTACAGAGGGGACAAGAACTATCCTCGGCAAAGCTCCAACGAGCGAGGTTACTGGGGTCTGGAAGTGTATGCTGAAAGGCATTCAAATAAAATTTCAGCATCTCTGGCGTCCAGTCATAGAGCATTACCTTCCAGTGCATTGGAGGCGGAATGCAAAAGTCCCCAATTGTTGTCCAATCATTCTGGCATTGAAGGCCAATAGCATGAGCCATACTCTTGCTGTCGTAATCTCCCCGCAAAAGAGACTTCTTCAAGTCCACGTCGCTCGTGGTTGTACTGCCATACCCCAGACCAGTGCCATTCTGGCTGATTCCAGTAAGGAACTTTTTGTGGAAGTCTACGCGGGCTTGTAGATCATTTGAATCACTACGGCCACTTATTACGTGCTTCGATATTGCCGGATCTTTGGAATTGCACAGAATCGAATTTTTGGTTATTCTGGAGTTGGCGTAGAGCAGAGAGGGCAGTTTAAGCGCTAGCCCAAAATTTTGTTTGGACCTGAAGAGAGTCGAGGGGTCAGCTGGTTTGGCTAAGGACAGCCAGGATTTTAAACTAGCTGTCACCAGCGCATCTAGACGGGACAGTTGGGTTTTGGTAAAATCGTAAATAAGAAAGGGCCATGACAAATGTGACGTTAGATAATTGTCATAGATCCAGGCCTTACGAGGGCCAGAAATTAGCAAGGCATCTATTTTCGCCAGGCAACTTTTGAAATGCTCTATAACATGATCGCCCGAGACGTCTTTTCCCTGATGGGTGATTTTTCTGCCGAGGAATTTGAAATGATTGTTTGGGTCTATAAGGGAGATATTAGAGCCCTTATAGACCAATTTGGGGTCATAGGATGTAAATTTTGTGCCCATGCGGGCGAGTCCAAGGCAAAAACATTTGGAGGGCTTCACTTTTATACAGCCTGACCAGTCGCAGAAAAGCTCCACTTTCTGTAATAGCAGGGAAAGCTGCTTGGGGCTTCTGGTGATGAAAGTTAGGTCGTCGGCAAAAGCGAGGCACGACGAGGTGTATTGGCCGTCTGTTTTAAAACGGTAGCCCCACTTCCTGTCAAACTGGGTCAGGCTTTCCAGCAGTATATTAAAAACTATATTAAAAATCGTCGGGGAGAGGCAACAGCCCTGAAATAGTCCAATTGAATATGGTATAGAGCGGGTAGTCCATTCTTGCGTTTTAACATGGAAAGTCAGACAGTTGTAGTAGGAGGCTACAATGTCACGCACGACTGGTGGGAAGTTGTACCAGCGGAGTGCAAAGTGGAGGAGACTGTGTCGGACTGACCCAAAGGCATTCTCTAGGTCGAGCCAGCATACATTGATTTGGCGTTCGTGCTGTCTCGCATCCTTGATGGCAGCAGCCAGGAGAGAATTGTGCTCGAGGCAGCCCGAGACGCCACGCATGAAGCCTTTTTGAACTGATACTCCAAGGTACTCATTCCGGTGCATGAATTCGCTCATCCTTGTGTGGACTATGCTAAAAAAGATTTTGGCCACAGTGTCTGTGAGAGCAATGGGCCGAGCGTCCTTTGGTCCGGTGCAAACTGGGACCTTCGGAATTAAGATGACTGTCGCTCGGCCAAAATTCTGTGGGACTACACCGCTATTCCATATATTTCGGAAGATGGATCCTAAATATTGCAGAAGGCAGGGGCATTTTTTGTATACTAAATAGGGAATACCATCGGGACCCGGAGTAGAGCCCGACGGCTTCCTCTTTACTTGATTAAGAATTTCATCTAGAGATGGAGGTTGAGAAGCAAAAGCTACCGTAGGCAGGGGCGGAGGTGTAATGCCCGGCGGAGGGCTGTAATTATGGAGCCGCATTGGGTCCTCATACGTGGTCGAAAAATATTCCGTGGCCATTTCTTCCGGGATTTGGATTTTTCCCTTGGCGGCAGACAAAACCGTTTTGCTGTAGTTAAAACGGTTTTTGTCGAACCGGGCTTCCTCTTTGGATTTGAGAAATGCTGCCTTGCGCTTGTCGTTTTGCGTTGCTACGCTCTGTATGAGTTTTAGTATAGAGCGGTACGCGCGCGAGAAGTTGTGGCAGAGGGTTTTATCCCCGGCTTTCTTGGCTTCACGTAACTGGCGACGAAGTAGCCGCTTTTGCCTACGGAGCTTTGCCTTAAATGCATTTTCTCTGTGAACCGGGTCGACATGGGTAGATTTTGGGTAAACACCCGAGAAGTATTCATGGACCGCCACCTGGAAGGACGACAGCTGGACGCTGGCAGGGGCATTACGGTTCACAGAGTGGTCAAGAATAGAAGTTAAATGGCAAATACACATATACGTAAATACGATTTTAATAAATAATAAATGCTATATGGTATAAACATATTTATAATTCAATAAAATATATAAATACAATTTTAAAAGCAGTGCTTAAAAATATATGAAATAATATAAATAAAAATATGATACTATTAATATATGCATAATAATTTATATAAATATACAATATTATTTTTAAATTAACCGTTACACACACACTTTACAAATTAATTACTGTATGTATGTTGAAAATGGGAGAAAACATTATTTTATAAACAATGAAGAGCTGAGTTCCTGTGTCTGCTTCAACTTCGACATTAAGGTCAATCTGTATTTTTTTTCTTTCTTCGTCTTTGCCCTCTACCAAAAGTTGCCTTTAATGGGTATCCATGCACACGAATGAGCAAGCGGGATAGTGCTACATGTGCACTTACGTGCGGCTTTCCCAAATGCTTCGTACTTCAAGTAAGTTACTTTCCCAAATGCTTCGAACAAATAAAAATTGTACATATTTTTTACAACTGTCCACATTACCAAAAACCCTATGTAGGCGATTAGTACTGTTCCAGGTGTTAAAAAACTTTTAATGTTCTATTCGGCTGAAAATTCAGGTAGGGGGTCTACGGAAAACATCAAGGGGTCTATGGGTCAAAAAAAAGTATGGGTACCTTTGATCTAAAGCCACCTTGCAGCTGGCTTGAATATGTCTAACTGTGTAAGGGGGGTTGCTACAAAGGGGGCTTGAACTACCCTCTGAATAGCTCTAGCGATAAAGGCTACTGGGGTTTAGAATTGTATGCTGGAAGACATCCAGTCATACGACATTACCTTCCAGTGCATTGGAGGAGGAACGCAAACGTCCCTGAAGTGTTGTCCAGTCGTTCTGGCATTAAAGGCCAACAGCATGAGCCATATTCTTGTTGTCGTGGCCTCCTCGCAAGAGGGATTTCTTAAGATCCATCACCATATGATACCAATACCATATGGTAGTACAACCATAAGATCGCTTATGGTTGTACTACCATATTCCAGACCAGTGCCATTCAGGTTGATTCCAGCAAGATTTTTTTGTGGAATTTTGCAGGCTCGTAGATTGTATGAATCATTACGAACACTTATTCTTCGATATTGCCGGATCCTTAAGAGTTGGACAGATGAGGAAGTTTTGGTTATTCTGGAGTTGGCATAGAGTAAAATATTTATACTACAGAAACGAGCCATCCGCGCTATTTATAAATTGGGTGCTAGACAGTCGGTTACGCGGAAAATTTAAAGAAATCAATATTTTGACACTTGCATCTCATTACATCTATGAAAACTTAATGTATGTGCATAAAAATAAAGAACTGTTTTTAAAAAACTCTGATAGGCATGGTGTCAATACTAGAAATAAAAATAAACTTGCTGACCATAAAAGTCGACTCTCCAAAACCACAAAATCATTCAAAGGGCAATGTATACGCTTCTACAATAAAGTCCCAGTAAACATGCAAAATTTATCTGTGATACAATTTAAGTCATTTATTAAGAAGAAGCTGTACTTAAAGGGCTACTATAAAATAAATGATTATCTAGACGACAAAGACCCTTGGAAATAAAATGGTTACCTCGATGATTATAATATCACGTTATATGTCACAATAATTTGTTATAATGTCACAATATCTTAATTTTTTATCATTTATGTATGTTTGTATGCATTATTGACGTCAAAAAGTTACGATTTCGTACTATTTTGAATAAAAAACTTATGATTATGATCGTAAAGAGGGTAATTTTAGAGCCAGCCCAAAATTGTGTTTGGACCTGAAGAGTTGAGGGGTCAGCCAGTTTGGCTAAGGCATAAAAAGATACCGCAATCAAGGTTTTTTTTCGATTATATACTTAAAAATGTCATCAGATTTCAAACTGGGACCAATCGATGCAGAAAAAACAGTCAATTTCAATGATCCATGATATAGTTAAAACATTTTTGACTATCATAGTGCTTACGTTCCATCGTTGATATGTTTAACGTTAATGCATTTTCTATAAACACCCTTTCGATATTCAACATTTTCCGCTAAGTTGTCGAAAAATGGCAGTCTATTGGTTTCCCAACGGAATATTGGCTTCGTATAAAGTTGTTTGTGTTGAAATACAGCCATATAAAGGCATAATACGTTCGGTTTTGATTATCGCGAAAGAGGCCACAGTTCGCGATGCGACCACAGATGGTTTACGTTAAAAAACATGTAAGCCGGCCCCTCCCACATTCATGTTTTCGCCCTAAAACTGCCGCAAAACAGCGAGAAACTCCCTACAAAAACCCATTTTACATCGACACAAACATATTTCCCATCAATAATGCGCTAAATACATAAATAGGTACGTACCTGCTCGAACTGTTCCTTGATTTCAGCCCTTTCCTCATCGGTGAGCTTAGCGGTCTCGGACATGTTGACAATTTCAAACACTGCTATTAATGAAACGAAACGGCGTTATCTGCCTCGCGCACGCACGAAATTGATAACACACAGAATTACACACCGAAAAAGCGAAGAATCGCCGGAAAACGCGAAAAAACTGGACGGCTAACCGCACGACGCGGCACTCGATGAACAACTGACTGACATATATACATACAAAGGTATGCACTATGCGCATGTAACAATGTATATACAAGGAGAGTGCTAGATTTGCAGGTGTCACTGACAACGTCTTATTTGTAGGAGCCAGATTTGCAGCAGTCATATTTGCAAGCGACATATTTATGTGAAACGGGCAAGTACGGGGAAGAACAATCAGTAAACTTTTGAAAATTGTGGGTTGTTAGTTTCAAAAAATTAACTTTAAATTTAGTCACTGACTTTGAATATGAACGTGGCCATGAATATGAATGACTTTGAATATGAATGAATATGGCCATAGTTTGTTTGAGTGAGAAAAATATTGTCTGTATATTACAAGCAAAAAAATACAGTTTGCATAAATTTGTACCTGATAAAATAGTTTTCATATTAAAAAAATAAGTTGACTTTGTCCGTTCTTTCCCGTATCCCTTCATGTATATACATGAACTATGGATGAATGTTACGATGTAACTATGTATAAACCATGTAGAGCGATAGATTTGCAGGTGTCACTTTGACAGCGTCATGTGTGTGACATATTTGCAGGTGACAAGTTTGCATACGTCAGTTTTGCAAGAGCCATAATTATTGTCATTCGTCCATTTACATCACTGTGAAGTTAGCAGCGCCTAATGAATAAAGCATTAGGACAGGATTACACGAAAACAATAATATGTAAATTAAAATAAAGCTGTAATATCTAATTTATTTTTAACTAACTGACCCGACAGGCGTTGTGAAGTCCAAATTGCAATAAATTTGTTTGTGATCGTTTTGTGAATTTGTGAGAAGATATTGGAATATGTAAACAAAGTAAAAAATCAGTCTTGTCACCCCAACTCTTTCCTGGCAATCGTACACCACCACCCCCTAACTTCCCCCCAACACCTTTTCAACTCACCCCAACCCCACCCCTGCAACTCCACCTCCCCTCTAACCCCCCCCCCCCCCACACAAACTCCAACCCCAACCCCATCCCCAAACTTGTGATTGCTTGATTGGACTGAAAAAGGAACGACCTAAGTAATACATCGCTGGAAAACACATATTGGGTTGTGTTTCGTAGTTTGGAGGAGATTAGTGTTATGAAGTTGGGTTTCCTAGTTTCATCGTATTTTTTTTCAAGCAAAAAACTAAATTTAATTCATTCTTGTGGTTTTCCTGAAATTAGCTCACGTCTGGCGGGTCTTAAATTGAAAATCGGATTCACGGTCCAAAAATGCATATAAAGCCGTTGTGAAAAATATTTCCGGCTTTTTTTCCAGGAAACGACAAACTTACATCTCATTATGCTTAGACTATTATAACACATTTGTGAATTTGTAATGGAAATAAATAATAAATTTGAATTAAAAAATATAAAAACTGACAAAGGAAAATGTTTTTCGTGTTTGGAATGTGTCAAAGCGTTTTATTAAAAAACGTAATTCAACTACATACAGTCTGTTTTAGTCAAATGTGAACTCTCGACGTGGAAATAAAATATGCAGAAAATTATAGATGAAAACGATATATATTTATTTTTTTTAATTTTATTTTTCAAACTTAGTCTATAGCACTCTTTTCGGAATTTCTCAAAGTTGTATTGTAAATAAGTACTAAAATGACCACCGCTTGGAACTGAGATGAGGTTTTAATCCATTCCACGAAATGAAATCACTGTTTTCACCGTTTTGCTATTTCCCACCAACACAGATACATACAGAGTGAGTTTTTAATTAGTGACATCCTTGAAATGGGTGAATCAGTACGAGCAAATGAGCAACTTTTGACAACAGATTGTTGAATCTAATAACATAATAAAATTATGTAAAAATTACATTTTATTCCAAATGATTTAGAAAAGTTTGAGAATGTTTAATTTGACCTTTCTAATGGATCAAGGTTGTTCAACTCGGAGGCATTGAATGGCGCTCAATAACACAATAGTCGTGAAGCAAGGCCACAGATGCCCCCCCCCCGCTGTTATTTCGGAACAGATATATTTGGAATATTTGAGACATTTACTACCACATATTAAAGGTTTTTTAAAATAGCATAGATATTACAAATAATACAGTGCATTTTTTATTCTATTTTACCATTGCTATCTATCGGTTATTCTCGCGACTATTGTATATGTAATTAAAAGCTCATTGAAGGTAATTATTAAAACCGCTAGTTGACAATCTGTGTTTTTTAATTATATCTTCTAAATTACTGCTATTAGGTACTTTTAAGGCCGTTTTATTTGTAATGTTTATTCCATTCCAAGCTGATTCTGAAGGTCATAAATAAAAAAAACCCTAGATACCCCTCAGCGAAACTCTATACAGAATATGGAGTACTTGATGTGAGGCAATTATTTATAAAACAGTTACTAATTCAGTTTCACAGAATTAAGGATCAACAGGCATAAAGCCAACAAATTAAAAACACAAGGCAAGCTACTGGGTCAAATTATAATATTCCGATTGTAAAGTCTTCATTTGCGCAAAGGCATTTTTACTTCCTTGCGCCGAGATTTTATAATAATTTAAATGAGAGTTATAAGAATGCAAGCAACTTAAATTCATTCAAAATACTTATAAAGAAGTACCTGCTTGAAAGGGGTCCAATGTATGCTGAGTCTCAATTGCTCTCGCTAATAATTTAAGTTGTTTTATTAAATTATGTATTACTAACTAATATCAAATCTCGTGTATTATTTGCTTATGTATACATAGGTGTAGGTATGTATATATATATTTATGTATGTGTGTATATATGTGTATGTATATATGTATATATTCTTATGTATTATGCAATGCAACGTAAGTTCATAACTTCAAAAGAGTCAGCTCATCGATACCATTGATTTTAAAAAATCAATGTCGATACCTTTAAACAAAAAGCAGCATCCCTAGATACGGGTCTCTGACCTAGTTAGGAATGCGGATAGACATTTTCACCATAGGATGTGCTCAATCTCTCCCAACTCAACCATAGTATGTTAATGGTGTGTATATGACATAATTATAAAGTTATTGTAAATTAATAAATAAATAAATAAATAAATTTAAAAATGGTTTAATAAGTGGTGGTAAATGTATCAAATATTCAATATACATCGATCAGAAATAACAGTGCAGGGCCATCTGTGGCCTTGCTTCGCGACTATTGTGTTATTGAACGCCATTCAATGCCGCCGAGTTCAAAGGTCTTGATCCATTAGAAAGGTCAAATAAAACAGCTGATCGATTCTCAAACTTTTCTTAATAATTTGGCATACAATGTAATTTTAAAATAATTTTATTGTAATATTTGTTTTAACAATATGTTATCAAAAGTTGCTTATTTGCTTGTAATAATTCACCCACTTCAAGGGTGTCACTAATTAAAAACTCACCTTTTATGTCAATGCTGAGATCTGCAACGGAGAGGAGACTCGGAGAAGAAGACTTTTTTTGAAAATTCAAATATATTTGGGTTACAGACAAAAAATATTCAATATTTCTATAGATATTACGTTATTTCTATAGTTGTTGCTTTTTCTGACGTGTAATTTACGTAAAAAGCATTTTTTTTAAACAAAAATACCTATTTGGTTTACAGACAAAAGCTATATTTTCTCTCACTCTTGCGAAAATGTAATTTTTTAAAATGGAATTACCAAAAATTTCTAAAAACGGACATCGACTGTTGTCAGTAGGTCAGTAGTTGTTAGTGTTACGATCCTCAACATTATGCCCTAAATTATTGTTATGGAAACGTGGCTTTACTAGATTTATACTCTGGCAACATCGAATTTTAAAAACTTTCTTTTATCGCTAACTTCACATTCAGCAAATGTGTTATCACAAGGGCAAACATATTATCGGACGCGTACGTCAGCCGCGGCTTATGGGCGCGACTGAAAGATTATCTGTCTAATGAATTTCTGTTGAGCCGTGCACATTATCGGACGTCAGTCGCGGACGTGACCTAGAAGGTTCGGACGTCCGATAGAGATCTGGCAAGCGGCGTCCCAAAAGACTGTGCATATTGCTCAGTCGCGTCCATAAGCCGCGGCTTACGGACGCGTCCGATAATATGATTGCCCCTTTACTTGCAAACATTGCATATAACCAGAGATAACTACTAGACCCTGTGACCAGTCGAATAGAAAGAGACAGCAGTATACTGCCCCCGATAATAAGAAGGGCGCATGTAGCATAAAGTCTAAACCGAGATAAAAAATATTTAAATGCTTGCTGTCTCATAAAGAAAAACTATAAACACATTCTGTTAATGCAATAAATTGGGTTTGCGTTTCAACTATAATGTGTGATTTATAATTTTTCTATATCCTAATTATTTATTGAATTATTACCAATTTTCCTTTTCATCTTAGTAAAAAAAAAATAGGAAAATAGGTTGCTATTAGGTTGAAAAGTCGTAAATAGCCATTAACGTCTTTTCAACTAAGCATAGTCAATGAACTGCTTTCATTTTTAGTGTTCATGAGTTCTTACTAGATTTTTCCTTAAGTTCAGAGGTCGCAACTGGCTACTTGCGCCTTTTTAATGTAGTATTGGTTATACTTGCAATATTCTCATTCTTAATTAAGCGTCCTATTCTTAATTAACATCTAAAGGAATTACTAAATATAAAAGGCCCATTGCCACATGCGCTTAAACTACTTAGTGAATTAATAGATTGCAAAGACGCAAGTGATCACTAACGTCTTACCTACTTAGTACAGAAGAAAATGCGTCTTAACAATTTCTGAACTGATGGAAATTTTCCAAAAGAAAAGAACACATTACGCAAATAAGCCTTTTCATTCTAGTTTACATTCAATGCGTCCTTTTAGCTTAGTATTCGTAGAAAAATACATGTACTTGCGTCCTTTGACGTTACTGTAACTTCGTGTACAGTCGAGCTAGAAAAATATAAAAAATATGAGCAGATGCGTCTTTTTTTGCTGATCACGACTGTTAGGTTAAAAAATAATTATTTACAACGCTGTCCACGCAGTGAGGCAGCAAAGATTTGGAATCGTTTTATTGGTATCCCGGATTCGCGAACAATGCCGCCTGCACTTTAAAGGGCGAGATAATATGTCCTTTCACAGAAATCCGAACTCACCCCTTGCCTTCCTGGCACAGAGACAATAGGCGTAGCTGGTCCGTTTTACAACACTATTGCGCCATTGTTCACATACGGGTTAACTTTTCGAAGACGTAAATCTGAAGTGCACCCTGTCATAAAGACGACCTCGCTTTCTCTGAAAGGACTATAACATTTCAAAAAACCCAGCCATTACTGAAATGGCACGCCCTAAACCTTATGATTAATTTAGTTATCAGATAATTGATCTATGATAATTATATTATAAAATAGGATAAGGTTATCAAACGGTCTGCGAGAAAAATAGCTTGACAGCTTATTATTATTTAGCGAATTAATGTAAGCTTGATTGTTAGTATAAGATAACATAAATTACTAAGTAAATATACTAACATATAATAAAATGTTCAGGTCCGATATGAAAATTAGTAAACATTTATGCGTCTAATTAGAGTACCTAGTAAATTGGGGTGATTAGATTAATTAATTTTGTAATTAGGGTGATATGGTAATCAACTTTAATCTATGATACAGAAGCATCCCTAAATCACCATATCACCGTATTTGAGTTGTTAGTTATAAGTAGAGATAATTATACAATTAAGTAGACATAATTAAACATTTAGTAATGTATTTACGTGCACTGCTATCTATGAGTATATTGGCATACCATTTTGGAAAGAGGCGTTTCCCTTTAGATCCTTTGACCAATAAGAGAAGGTGTGAAATCGTTCCGGCCAGTAAAAGCATAGACATGGCGTTTAAGGGGCGGAAGGATTTTTATTGTAAACAGTGAGGAAAGCGAAGGATGCCATTTTTAGTTAGTTGCCAAAAAAGGTCGGAGACGGACGGGCACCTTTTCGGGTGTTATAAACCGACGTCACCTCGATAAATGTAATCGCGAGTTATCATAGGGCAATGGGCCCGTAAATAATAATTAATAAGTTCTGAATATACAAGTTAGAAAAATAAATGTGCTTTAATTGCCGGGAAGCCGTAGAAGTTAAAGTGTCGTCAGTCAGCAGCCGGAAAATCGAGGAAGCTTCACTGCCGAGGCCAACCTGGCTGAAATAAAGGATGCTGTAAACCACGAAAGAGGGTGAGTTAAATATATTATTACAGTCCACTGGGGACTCGCCCTGATGCAAAAGGCATCCGAAAATTCACACTCTTCGCTGATAGAACATAATTGGTCATATTCGAGCCGGATGGAGATCACCAAGTCCAATAAGTGACAGAAAAATTGAAAATTTGAATAATCTGTGTTGATCAACGAAGAATTAAAATGTCTACAGCATCCAAGAGACAGCCAATCAGGCCCAACTCTACAGCATCGTCGGCAATAAGCCGAAGGAGCGAGCGTCTACAGGAGGTTAAAGAAGCCTCTGAAGAAATTCTACGTGTAACGAGAGCCGCGGCGAAGATTAAGGCAGAAAAAACTAAATTAATCGCGGCGGCGGCAGCAAAGGAAGAAATCGCCAAGGCGGAAGAAAGAAAAAGAGCAGCGGGCGCGGCAGCAGCATTACAAGCGACTCAAGCGGACTTAGCGGAACAAGAACAAGTGCTGGAAGCGGAAGGAGATCACGCACGTAGAATTCTGGAAGTTGTGTCAGAATCTTTTCATGAATCCACCGCCGAAAGCTGGCAAAATCGCCAGCTCTCCAGCAGAGCGGAATCAGTCGCCGAACGAACTTCTGCGTGGGCGGAAAATAATTTTCGCGAATGCACCGGAGAATCGAGACAAGACATGCCACCCGGCCCGGAACGAGTCGCCGCAACGGAAATCGTCGAAGAAAACATCGAACAATCAGTGCGGCAAATACACGGAAAAGTGAGTGAAAACCTAGTGCTGTGTTCGCGAGGAAATGGGATTGCGCCTGACGCGCGCGCTACAAGCGCGCAGGCAACTCCAGCCACGAGCACGCAGCCAGCGCAGACAGCTGGAGACGGCACGGGCGTCGCGGCGCCGCATCCGGTTGCCAAAGCGGGCGCCTCTTCAAGTGGAGACAGCGGCGATAAACAGTTATTAGAGCAGGTTTGTCAAGTTATTGCTAATGTTTCTTCCAGACCGTTTTATGATAACCATTTACCAGTATATTCAGGGGATCCTATAGAGTTTATCGCGTTTAAAGCCATTTTTGAACAGTCTACCACTGTGGGAAAGCTGACAGACGCTCAAAATTTATTACGCCTCCAAAAAGCACTCAGAGGAAAAGCGAGAGAGGCCGTATCAGGTCTGTTATTATTCCCCAATCAAGTATCAGAAATAGTAAAAACTCTGGAAACCTTGTTTGGAAATCCTAATGCTGTTATAAACCGCACCATAAGTGAGGTACGTAGGATGAGTAACCTGAGCGAGGACATAGATCATGAAGCTTTGACGAAATTTGCATGCAAAATTAAAAACTTAATCGCCACCCTCCAATCGTTAGAGCGAAACGATCATTTACTTAATCCCGATCTGTTATCCAATCTAATCGGCAAATTACCGAAAAACGTTTTAACCACTTGGTTGGCCGATAAAAATAGGCAAACGTCAGACGAACCGGTAATTGTTTATTTTTTGAAATGGTTAGAGTCATTAGCGATTAGCTCGAAAGATGCCGGGATCGCCGGGGCAGATATTAAAAAATATCAAGGCCACAGCCGCGAAAATAAGCTAAAGGGAAATGCAAACCATAAAAAAGAATACGTTTTTAATGCTCGCGATAAAACGCCGGAATCGGTGAAATGCATTAAATGCGATGAAAATCATTATTTGTCAAAATGCGAGAGTTTTAAAAAACTGTCATTAGACGAACGCTGGGCTTTGATTAGAGAGATGAAGAGATGTTTTAAATGTTTATCAAAATCGCATGGAAGTCGCTCTTGTCCAGCTTATCGCAAGAACCCGCGTGCGAAATATCATTTTCTATTATCGAACGCTAGTTTAGAAAATAAAAAACCAAACGAAGTAGATAGAAGTGTTGCTCGCGCGAATAATGACAACCAGGAAAATATAGTCGCCCATACGATTAAGAGAAATAATATTCTTTTAAAAGTTTTACCGGTAGTTATCACGGGTCCGAAAGGAACTAAAACCATATACGGTCTGGCAGACGAGGGTTCAACTGTATCTTTATTGGATCAGGCGGTGGCTAACGAACTTGGTTTAGACGGGCCATCTAAACCATTGGAAATCCATGGTGTAAACGAAATGACCGCCACATCTCAAAATGCTAAAACCGTTACATTTCGAATTAGAGGAGAGGAAGAAAGCAAGTCTTACGAAATGCAAGCATACAGCATAAATAATCTCAACCTCCCATTGTTAAAAAGTATACCCCGTGACGAGATAACCGGACGAAAGTATATAAATACCATAGCGCGCGAGGTAACCGAAGTCCAACCGCAATTATTAATAGGTGCTAATTGCTGGCAGCTTATTATATCTCGAGGACTCTCCACAATTAGTAACGGGATATCGGCTTCACGGACACGCTTAGGATGGGTGGCCGTGGGGGAATTGGACAGCGGGAACTTCGACAACCGAGAGCACAGTTTCTGTATCACGAACCGGCATGACGACCACCTGGAAGATCTGCTCACTGAAAGTTTACGTCGCCAGGAAGAATGGCCAGAAAAACAGAGAGTCAACCCCGAAATTGTTCGCGCAGAAGAGCTGTTGCGAACTACAACCGTTATAAAAGACAATATTTGGACCACTGGTTTACTATGGCGTCAAGAGGGAATTATTATGCCACCAAACCGTAGCATGGCGTTTAAACGGTTACGATCAGTAGAAATTAAAATGGATAAAGATAAAGTTTTCGCCGACGCTTATTGCAAGCAAATCGAGCGCTATCTGACGGAGGGCTACGCACAGGAAGTGCCGAAAGACATTCTAAGCTCAATGGGAAATATATGGTATTTACCGCATTTTGGGGTAGAAAATCCCGCCAAACCGGGAAAGTTAAGGGTAGTTTTCGACGGAGCTGCTACATGCCATGGAACGTCACTCAATAGTTGCCTTGTCGCAGGACCTGACCTATATAATTCTATCATAGGAATACTTTTTAAGTTTAGAGAAAACCCCATTGCATTTTCTGCCGACATAAAAGATTTTTTCTTGCGCATTAAAATTCAAGAAGAAGACAGCTTCAAGCAGCTTTTCTTATGGCGAGGTAAGAACCGCGATAGTGAACCACAAACTTATCGTATGTCCTCCCTCCTATTCGGTTCGAAGTCATCTCCGTGCAGTTCTCATTATGTGCGTAATCTTAATGCCGAACGTTTCGCAGACCAGTATCCAGAAGCCGCAAAAGCCATTAAGCAAAATCATTACTGCGATGATCTTTTATTTGGAGCGGACACAGTGGGAGATGCTCAACGTTTAATTCGGGAAATAAATTATATACACACTCAAGGAGGGTTTCATCTAACTAATTGGGCTACCAATGACAGCAGGGTGTTGTCAGAGGTTTCGGAGGATAAAATAGCAAAACAAAATGTACCTATCGAAAGGAGTGAACTAGGTGTGCAACGATTGTTAGGATTGCATTGGATTTCCGAAACCGACGAACTATCGTTCGATTTACGCATGCATAAAGTGGATAGCGCATTAATCGCGGGCACTAAAACGCCAACAAAAAGAGAAATATTGAGGGTTATTATGAGCGTTTACGACCCACAGGGATTTCTCGCGACATTGACCGTACGGGCGAAAATCATAATGCAATTAGTATGGAAAAGCAAGATAAAATGGGATCAAGCTGTAGATAGCTCGATAGAGAAAGCATGGCAGGAGTGGTTAGTATTTTTACAGAGGGCGGCCGATGTCAAAATTCCTCGCTACTATCAGACCTCAAAAATAGAGGGGGAGAGGCGAGAATTACACATTTTTTGCGACTCAAGCGCCGAAGCGATGAGTGCTTCCGCTTATCTGAGGGTAATAAGAGGCGACACGACACCTATGGTGACTTTGATAGGAAGTAGAACGCGAGTTGCGCCTTTAAAGAATTTAAGTATACCTCGTTTAGAACTTACGGCGGGCTTGTTAGGGGCTCAATTATGTCATAAAATTAGACAAGATCACTCGATAGAGATCCACGAACAGGTGTTTTGGACAGATTCCAGAAACGTATTATGGTGGGTAAGATCTCGAAGTGACGAATATCAACAATTCGTATCGAACCGCTTGGGAGTAATTGACGAATTAAGCCAAGCCGAGGAGTGGCGATGGTTAAGTGGCAAATTAAACCCAGCGGATGATGCGACGCGATTACGCGCACCCGTTGATATGTCTCCAATAAGCAGATGGTTCACAGGTCCTAGCTTTCTACAACAAGGGCGCGAGTTCTGGCCGGCGGAAATTCCAGATGAATTACGGGAAGAGGAAAGAGCGGGTTTAGAATATCGACCGGCGGTGACACTTCATATCCATGAAACGGATAAAGGACTTATCGACATGGAACGCTTCTCCAATTATCAACGGTTGATTAGAACGATGGCATATGTACAAAAATTCGCTAACCTATGCCGGAGAAAATGCCAAAATCGCGATATATCTGCTTGCGATATATCCGCAGCCGAGAACGAATTAATTAAAGATTCTCAACGGCGCTGTTTTGGCCGCGACATTTTTTGCTTAAAAAACAACAAAAAACTACCGGCAGGAAGTAGACTGAAAGGTTTAAATGCGTTCCTAGATGGGACAGGTTTCATTAGAATGGGCGGTCGTATCGGCGCGGCGCTTGGTGTGCCTTATGATACCATGTATCCTATGATTATAGAAGGCAAAGATCAATTTACCCAACTATTGATAAAGAAAAGGCATGACGAAAATTTACATGCAGGTGTTGAGAGTGTGCTGGCGACATTGCGTCAGCGTTTTTGGGTTATAAATCCGCGCCGTAGTGTTAAAAGGGAGTTATTTCGTTGCTTATACTGTCAAATAAAAAAGGCCAAGCCGGTGACCGCATTGATGGGAGACCTTCCGGCGGAACGTTTAGAACACCATACTAGACCTTTTAGCTGCGTCGGATTAGACGTATTTGGGCCGATGGCGGTGACAATTGGTAGGCGAAAAGAACACCGATACGGTGTACTATTTACGTGCTTGTCAGTGAGAGCGGTGCATATTGAAGTTTTGGAATTCTTGTCCACGGATTCTATGATACAGGCTATTAGGCGTTTTATTAGCAGGCGCGGAAAGCCGCGAGTAATATACTCAGACAATGCAACCAATATGAAAGGTAGTTGTGCTGAACTTCGCCAGGCGATGAGCGGTTTAGACAACGAGGCAATTAAAAATAATTTAAGTAATAAAAATATTACCTGGCGTTTTATTCCGCCAGCCAGTCCTAGCCAGGGCGGTGCTTGGGAAATAATGGTGAAAGCAGTAAAAAACGCTTTGAAAGCCGTTTTAAAGGAACAGGCGCCCCGTCTCGAGACATTGGCGACCTTATTAACGGAAGCCGAGGCGGTCATTAATTCTCGACCTTTGACCCACCTTTCGTTAGATTCCCGCGACGCCGAACCATTGACCCCTCTAAACTTCTTGCTAGGATACACTTACGGTGACCAGTCAGCAGGTCAATTCAGCCCCCAGGATCTGTGCAGTAAAAAGCAATGGCGGCATAGCCAATATCTAGCGGACGCCTTTTGGAGGCGTTGGTTACGGGAAATATTACCAACTTTGGCATCGCGACCGAAATGGAAAGAAACTACGGAGCCCCTAAAAGAAGGAGACCTGGTGTTGATTATTGACCCGTCTATAAGTCGCGGTCACTAGCCAAGGGGTATAATCGAAAAGGTGTATCCCGATAAGAAAGGAAATGTACGCGTGTTAGATGTGAGAGCAAATAATCGATTGTATCGACGTTCCATCGGTAAGATCGCTCGACTCATCGTAGAATAGTTAAAAAGTAGATTAATAATAAAAAAGTCCCTTTAAACTTAGTTATAACATTAAAAATGATAGGTAGAAGGCAACATACCACCCTTACAAATAATTAATAGGCAAAAGTGACACTGTCTGTCACTGGGGGGGAAATGTTAGGTTAAAAAATAATTATTTACAACGCTGTCCACGCAGTGAGGCAGCAAAGATTTGGAATCGTTTTATTGGTATCCCGGATTCGCGAACAATGCCGCCTGCACTTTAAAGGGCGAGATAATATGTCCTTTCACAGAAATCCGAACTCACCCCTTGCCTTCCTGGCACAGAGACAATAGGCGTAGCTGGTCCGTTTTACAACACTATTGCGCCATTGTTCACATACGGGTTAACTTTTCGAAGACGTAAATCTGAAGTGCACCCTGTCATAAAGACGACCTCGCTTTCTCTGAAAGGACTATAACATTTCAAAAAACCCAGCCATTACTGAAATGGCACGCCCTAAACCTTATGATTAATTTAGTTATCAGATAATTGATCTATGATAATTATATTATAAAATAGGATAAGGTTATCAAACGGTCTGCGAGAAAAATAGCTTGACAGCTTATTATTATTTAGCGAATTAATGTAAGCTTGATTGTTAGTATAAGATAACATAAATTACTAAGTAAATATACTAACATATAATAAAATGTTCAGGTCCGATATGAAAATTAGTAAACATTTATGCGTCTAATTAGAGTACCTAGTAAATTGGGGTGATTAGATTAATTAATTTTGTAATTAGGGTGATATGGTAATCAACTTTAATCTATGATACAGAAGCATCCCTAAATCACCATATCACCGTATTTGAGTTGTTAGTTATAAGTAGAGATAATTATACAATTAAGTAGACATAATTAAACATTTAGTAATGTATTTACGTGCACTGCTATCTATGAGTATATTGGCATACCATTTTGGAAAGAGGCGTTTCCCTTTAGATCCTTTGACCAATAAGAGAAGGTGTGAAATCGTTCCGGCCAGTAAAAGCATAGACATGGCGTTTAAGGGGCGGAAGGATTTTTATTGTAAACAGTGAGGAAAGCGAAGGATGCCATTTTTAGTTACTTGCCAAAAAAGGTCGGAGACGGACGGGCACCTTTTCGGGTGTTATAAACCGACGTCACCTCGATAAATGTAATCGCGAGTTATCATAGGGCAATGGGCCCGTAAATAATAATTAATAAGTTCTGAATATACAAGTTAGAAAAATAAATGTGCTTTAATTGCCGGGAAGCCGTAGAAGTTAAAGTGTCGTCAGTCAGCAGCCGGAAAATCGAGGAAGCTTCACTGCCGAGGCCAACCTGGCTGAAATAAAGGATGCTGTAAACCACGAAAGAGGGTGAGTTAAATATATTATTACAGTCCACTGGGGACTCGCCCTGATGCAAAAGGCATCCGAAAATTCACACTCTTCGCTGATAGAACAACGACAATATATATATAACTCTATTTCGGAAAAAATGTTAGATGCGCCCTTTCTACTATCGGGGGAAGTATATAGTACCCCTTTTATCCTTGTCTAGTCGCGCATGCATGGAGACACGTACATATATCACTATGGCAACGGTTATATTATATATCACCATGGCAACGCTTGACGCCATACGTCTGTTATTCTAAGGATAAACGCGCATGCGCAACTAGACAAGGATAGAGGAGGGCCCACATGCAACTTTCTCCTTCTATTCGGTGAACGCATTCACTCACAGCTCGCCTTTGCACTCCCGTTCTCTATTCTGTCTACCCTACCTGTGCTTGCAAATCTCCCTCGAAACGTCAGTTTGACAGTTGCAGATGTGTCAGCTGCAAATATAGCACTTTCATAAATGGAATCTGCAAATGTATGCATACATGCATAATAATAATAATATGCGTTAGCCATATATTATATGGCTAATGCATATTATGGCGCCTGCAAATGTGTTGATCACAGCCATACTAGAATAGACTGCAGAATTACTAAGGTGGACTGTAAGTGAATGCGATAGCGGAATAGAAAGAGATAGCTGCATATGGGCCCCCTCTATTCTCGTCTTGTCGCGCATGCGCGTTTATCTACAACGTCACAAACTTCACCTTTTATAATATTAGTATAGATAACAATAACCAAAGTTATATTAAGTTAGGTATATAGATGATATAAATCGGTTATATCAAATTCACGTAAGTGAGTAAGATATCTTTATCGTAAGTAAGTAAGTAATCTTTGTTTCTCACTCTCTTTCCCATACATTTTTCTGACATGCCAGTGGTGCCGACTCGCTTCCGCCTTAGCAATATTGGCAAACGTGTGGAGGGGGCATTATAGAGACGCTACTATCTGGTACACTGTACCATGGAAGAGCGACGATTCCCATGGAAGACGATAGTCTGAGTTTATTTTCCATGTTGATGATTAATGAAATGCGTAAAGTTTTAAATATAATGGTATTATGATAGCTGACATTCTAATTTTCATACAATTTATTATACATCTATTCATTTTAAAAAAATACGAAGGCATATTGCTGGATTGACAATATTTTTTTTTTTTGATTATTCCACATAGAATTTGCATTTCCATTTTAATGTATTATTCTCCCTGACTTAAATCACATTAGTATATATTGATTATTTGTATGTAGGTAATATTGAATATAATATTACAGCTATGACAACTATCACGATAGTTATGTTTTTAATAATTAAATTTTTAGCATTTAACTTTGTGACGCATCCAAGTGTAGGAATGCCTATCTCCTGGAGTAGTTGATTGTATTGTATTGTATATGATGTAGAGATACAGTAGCGTTAAGAGATTCCGAGGTTAAGCGGTGATCTTTCGTGTAGTGATTTGCCACTATTGCTAGTGTAAATCCTACTTTGGTCAACGACACTGTCGCTTTGTTATCGTTGTACCTTAGTAGCTAGGTACCTAATTTGTGATCATATCATTTTTAATTTCTTTTGTTGTACATTCTAGTAATATAAGGGCGGGTCGATGTTAACAGTCTGTGGCGTGATGTTAATGAAAATAATTTCTACACAGTTTGTTTTATTGCACAGACTTTTGGAAAACCCTATTCTAGATTTTTTGTTGTATTTTTGAACGAATATTCTTTTTGATTAATTTTTATGTCAAGGTATTTTCCACAGCTGACGAATTCTAATATGCGAGATTTTATTGTATACTAGATGACCCGGTGAACTTCGTACCACTTAAAATTGATTTGATTGTAACTCTTCATAAGCGTTTATTGATCCTAATCAACCTTCCAAATCCAATTCTTTGAAATCTATAATATGGCCGAATCATGTACGATTTGAGTTTCGTTGTAATTAAAATAAATTCAATGTATTTAATTTACATGATGAAATATAAATGGTTTTTCGACTTTTCCATTGAGTTATACGTATACACACTTAATGGACTTCTCCGACTTTTTCGGCTTTCGACTTTTCCAACTTAATCGACTTTTTTTGCATTTTTTGGACTTTTGATTTTTCGACTATTTCGACGTTTTGGATTTTTTTGACTTTTTCGACTCTTGACTTTTTCGACTTTTCGACTTCTCGAATTTTCAACTTTTTGAAATTTTACACAATCGCACGGAATGATTAACCCTTGGAGTAAATGGGTATTTTCATGGATGCATCTGTCTCTTTTGCAGGATTTTCGGCGACATCGACCTTAAGGTACAATAACTACGAAACTACTACACCAATCATAAAAAGAACAACTGCACAATGATTGCATTGAAATTTCGAATATAGAATATTGAAATATCATTTTGTAAAACAATTAGATAATTATGAATAAATATGAGAACGTCAAAGAAGTGAAAAAAACGCGGAACCAGATCTGGTCGTATCATACTCAACGGATAATTGTTTCAGAACCAGATTTGGTCGTATCATACTCAAGGGGTTAAGGATGGCGCAGCTGTTAAACAATAGGATCGCCGCGAACGCCATCTATTGAAAGTGACCCATTTCCCATTTTGATTGACAAATGACCAATTTAGATTTTTTCGATTTTCAGTTGTTTCTTTAAATTTTTCCTAAATATTTTTTTGTTGTAAACCACCCCTGAATCAAGGCAAACAAAATAAAAGAAAAATAATTCAAATCGGTCGAGTCATTTTCGAGATCTTGCGAGACTAACGCACGGCGATTCATTTTTATATATAAGATGAAGATTCTGAATGAATTGAAGCTGATATTAATAAAACACTAAAATCAAATAAATAATATATTTATTAACTGTGTGGATCTTCTATGTCTCTCTTCGCGGATCTTTTGAAGTTTTCTTCGATCTCTTGTAGCGTTTTTCCTTTCGTTTCAGGGAGGATGAAGATCATTGTTGCTGTGCCCACGAGCGAGATCATTGAGTAGAATAAAAATGTACCAGACATACCGAAACTGTTGAACATGGCCGGTGCGGTTTTCGACGAGAAAAACAAGAAAACCGACGACGAGACAGAGCTCAACGCAGATCCTAATCCTCTAGTTTTCATCGGGAATAATTCTCCCTGTAGACACCATGGAAGTGCGACGATTCCCATGGACGATGATATGATATAGAGGGATAATAGCGTTAAGGGGATCCATGTGTAATCATCTGAGATTAAACGGTGATCTTTCGAGTACAGATATGCAACTATTCCTAAAGTAAATACAGTCGATGTGAATCCACTGATCAGCGTCGCAGTTCTTCTCCGAAATCGTCGAATCGCTGCACAAGCGATCACAGAAGATAAAAGACGCAGTGAATCCAAATAAATCATGGCTGTATATTCATCGCCATTACCTTTTAAAATGTCTTTAAACATTTGAACCGCGTAAAAAGTCAAACTCGCATTTCCGGAGAATTGCAGCATTAAGAAAAATATGATCAAAATGATGAGCGGCTTTATGAACTCGGGCGTTTTTAAATTTGCGATTGTATCTTTGAACGTTTTGCTTTCTTCGGTTTTGTTCACCGTTTCGCTTACGACCTTCTCTATCATCAGTTCGACTTCTGCGCTCGTTTCTCCTCTGTACCATGCGAATGATTTTCTACCCTCTTCAAAGTGCCCCTTTGAAACGAGCCAACTCGGAGTTTCGGGTAGAAAAGAGAATAAAACCCCGCTTATAAACGGTATGAAGGAAAGTATCAGAGCAGCAATCTGCCAATGGAAAACAGTCCCCAAGATATGGCTCAAAGTTATGCCGACGCTGATCCCGAGCGATATAAAAGCTAGAAGCACTCCCCTGTATTCAGGGGATGATATTTCCCCGATGTAAACCGCTCCTACTGGCATCTGGAGTCCCATGCTAAAACCGGCTAAGAATCTTCCCAATAATAAGAAATGCGTGTTTCTGGCAGCTGCTACTATAATCCATCCTGTAGTCATTGGGATTGTTCCAATTTGATTGGCTATTATCCTTCCGTAGCGATCCGTAATCAAACCAGCGAACAACGTGCCTAAGATCACGGAGAGTGGCATAATAGCAGCTGGAAAAAAAAACAAAAATTAAAAATCGCATTTTGGTCTAAAAGCGGGTTTTTTCCCCAGTCCATTAACTAGGATTGTCGACTACAGCGGGCGAGCCCCTCACCTCAGGAAGTTTTAACTATTAGTCGTTCTATCTCCCTGGAGTGAGCGCAGAAGACTTGGACAAAACAGTCCACCGTCTATTATAGCTCCGCCACATACCCGTAAGAGGCCAACGCCTTAACCGCGAGATAGCCAGGAGTGTTACCCGGCGGGCTTACACTCACGCCCTTACTTCCAATTGCGACCAGATTACTCCAGTCTCTCGATTGGTTACGCTTCGTAAGGGAGAGGACCGCGCAAGGGACCTCGAACTCGTAACCAATCGAGAGACCGGAGTAATCTGGTCACAATTGGAAGTAAGGGCGTGAGTGTCGGCCCACCAGGTAACATTCCTGGCTATCTCGCGGTTAAGGCGTTGGCCTCTTACGGGCTTGTGACGTAACTAGATGGTGGACTGTTTCGTCCCCAAGTCTTCTACGTTCACTTTCAGGGAGATAGAACGACTAATCGTTAAAACTTCCTGAGGTTACGGGCTCGCCCGCGGTAGTCGACAACCCAAGCTGTGAGTCTGTGTGTGTGGGGGGGAGGGAGGGGAGGGGAGGCTGTGTGTGTGAGAGAGTCTCTCTCTCCTTGTGTGTGTGTGTGTGGCTGTGTGTGGTTGTATAGCCTCCACGATATCGCCCAAACGGTTTATCTGATTGAGCTGAAATTTGGCATGCAGGCGTCATTTGGTCGTGGCAAGAGTTGAAGAAACTATGGTTGAAATCGGTCCACCAGGGGGCGTGCTAGTCATACTTTAATCTCGAAGTACTGCAGTTAGAGACTTGAAATTCGGTACACAGATGCCTTGGTTGACAGAAATTCGTTGGAATACTAGGCATACATCGACTTAAATAATATTTAAAGTCCCCCATATTTCATTTGTTATAATTGTATTATCTCCGCGTAAAGTTGCGGGTGGCTAGCGCTATCTGTACCCGCGAACCTACGTCACTATTGGTTTGAATATCTCGTATGCAAGCGACGCAAATAATATTTAAAATCCGCCATATTTAAGAGCGAAGGTTTCGTGCAGCTTGGGCCACAAGATCCATTTTATTCTCGGATCGGCTCAACTCACGATTCAGCTGCTATTCAGAAGCCTCCACGTGCGAAAGGCTACCCCGGGTAAAACTCTCATGTCTCAGGCCTCACAAGCTGGTGGACCGGTTTCTCCTAGTGGGATTGCATCCCGGCGCTACTATTGCGCACCATTCGGCGTCGCCAATCGGTTGTGCACTCTGACTAATTGCTGAAGGAGTCTGGAGACTATGTAAATACACTTCCTCCTAAGCAGTGGGGTGGATGTTGACCTGCTGTCATGCCACCCTTGAAATGACCTTGAGCCACCCGATCCCTTGTGGCATTACGGGCAAAGGACGCCCAGGTCCGCGATAAATTCAAATTGAATTACCGCTGTAATACAGCAGGTAAAAGCCGCGTAAGCGACTTCGGACCCGTAACCAGTCGGGAAGACGGAGGTATCCTGAAGGTTCACTCCAGACGGAGATATGCATCCAGACTGGTAGTGAGGAGGCGAGGCTACCGCTGATTACCTTTCCTGGTGCCTCGCCGCGCGCGCCGTAAGGCGTTGGCCTCTGACGGGCTTGTTGGCGGAGCTAGACAATATATTGTCTTGTATTTAAGTCTTCTACTTTCTTACCACGGCTGAAAGAACGATCACATATCGTTATACCAGCCTGGGGTGACGGGTTCGCCAGTTGTAGTCGGCACCATACTGCCATATTTGAGAAAATACTATAATATATTTTTTTAAAAACTGAAAATACTAAGATTGGTCGCGCAGGCGAGGTAGGGTTCGCGCGCGGGGAAGGGGGGGGGGGGGTTGTCAAGGGGTTTGTCTATTTGTCGGGAAAGTATTTGGGTGACAAAACTGATTTTTTTGTAAGTGTTCTAGTAAATCGTCTGTTCCAAGTGTTTTATCGTGAATATACGTTGAAAAGTATGAGATAAGCTAGAAATGTCATCCGATCGTGATACTTTGGGAGAAAGACAATATAAACGTCCAAGAAAAGGTTAAAGCACCCATCACTGACGAACAGATAAGATAGCAAGTTTATGGTCCTAGGTAGGTATGGTCCATGTCTGCGTTCTTTTATATTTGTATAATTTTGTACCTGAGGCATACGACCGTCTAGCTACCAGCGTTTATTATCTGATATATTACTTTCCCGGTAGATGGAAAGCATTGTGAACGCACTTCTGTGTGTCTGTGTGTCTGGTAGCCAACGGTGTTGAGCAGCTTGGGCCGCAAGATCCATCGTGTACTCGGCTCAGTTCAACTCACGATTCAACCCCTGTTTAGCAGCCTCCTCGTGTGGAAGGCTACCCCTCACCCCTCGGTTTCCCCTGGGAGATTACCATAATAAGTTATTATATTATATTCTATTCTAGCTATGTATACATAGCTAATGGGGAGCTAATGGGCCTTTGCTGAGTTAGCCACGAAGACCCATTCTGTTCAGGGTTGGTCACACTCACCGGTCAACGCCCATCCGGCGGCCTCCAAGCATAAGTGCGAGCCCGGGTAGGACTCTGGCCTCTGGCTAGTTTCCCCTAGGAATCAACCTTCTGGCGCTCCTGGACGGTCTGCGCACTGTGCGGCGTAAGCCAATCGACTGTGCACTCTGACTAACAGTCGGAGGAGTCTGGAAGCAGTGCTGTTTCCTATAGAGCGGGGGTGGTTGCGGACCTTACGGCGACTGCTCTTAAAACGACCATCGGCTACCCGATCCTGGGTGAATAGTCGGGCAAAGGATGCCGTGGTCCGCGATAGATTCGGCATACACCGTTTCACCGCTTCGTAAGGGAGAGGACCGCGCAAGCGACTCGTAAGCAATCGAGAGACCGGAGTAATCTGGTCGCAATTGGAAGCAAGGGTGTGAGTGTAAGCCCGCTGGGTAACACTCCTGGCTATCTCGCGGTTAAGGCGTTGGCCTCTTGCGGGCATGTGGCGGAGCTTGGCGGTGGATTGTTTTGTCCAAGTCTTCTGCGTTTACTTCACGGGAGAGAGAACGACTAATCGTTTAAACTTCCTGAGGTGACGGGTTCGCCCGTTGTAATTGACCACTCTATATGTATACATGTATGTTTTTCTTAGTCATGTGTCCCCCCCAACCCTTCCCTCCATTACTTTCAGTCAATCTAAGCAATGCTAGTTTTTTTTAATTATCTGGCAACCCTGGCTCCTGATACGTCATATAAGACGAATTTGTACCAGACGAATTTTGAAGTGAATCTAAATATTAATAAATCTCACCTATCCATGATTCTTCTTCTCGTGTGATTGTACTGAAATTATCCGTTACTTTTAACTGCGGCAGCAAAACTGCAGAAAATCCCATACAGGCGCCTCCTGTAATCACCAAGAGCGCTAAATTTCCAGTTCCGAAAAGCTGTAAACATAGGAATGATGAAAGAGTCATCTAAAGTGATTATTACACAATATATTTTGGTGGCGATGAAGGCGGAAATATCCATTTTGAGCCCCCCGAGACGATTAAGACCATTTCCAGATCAACATATGTATGTGTGTCTCTCTGTCTGTCTCTCTGTGTTCAGGGTCGGTCACACTCACGGGTCAACACCCATACGACGGCCTCCACGCACGGGGTGCGAACCTGGGTAGGACTCTGGAATCAGTTTCCCCTGGGAATCAAACCTCTGGCGCTCCTGGACGGTCTGCGCACCGAGCGGCGCAAGCCAATCGATTGTGCTCTCCGACTAACAGTCGGGGGAGTCTGGGAACTGTATTGTTTCCTATAGAGCGAGGGTGGTTGCCTACCTTACGGCGACTGCTCTTGAAATGACCACTGGCCATCCGATCCCGGTTCAGAGTCGGGCAAAGGACGCCTTGGTCCGCGATAGATTCGGTGCACACCGTTTCACCGCTTCGTAAGGGAGAGGACCGCGCAAGCGACCTCGAACTCGGAACCAATCGAGAGACCGGAGAAATCTGGTCACAATTGGAAGCAAGGGCGCGAGGGTCGGCCCGCCAGGTAACACTGGCTATCTCGCGGTAAGGCGTTGGCTTCTTGCGGGTTGTGACGTAGCTGGACGTTGGATTTGTTCTGTCCAAAGTCTTCTACGTTCACTGCAGGGCGACAGAACGAGAAAATCGTTAAAACGTCCTGTGGTGACGGGCTCGCCCGTTGTAGTTGACACCGCAAGTTGTCTCTCTGTGTCTCTGTGTGTCTGTGCCTCCACGATAGCGCGCAAAGGCTTAATCGGATTGAGCTGAAATTTTGTATACAGGCATAATTAGGTCATGGAAAGAGTTGAAAAGATTGTGATTGAAACCAAGGGGCGCACTAGTCATAGTATATCCATCTCGAAATACAGTACTTAGAGACTTCAAATTTGGTATACAGATGCCTTGTTCGGCTGAAATCACATTGGTTGGAATATCTCATATAGGTTAGTAAGAAGAGGACATAGTTCAAGTTCTTTATTGTGTGAATTATTAAAAAAACATACAATGTTTAAGTAACAAACTGCCCAGAGAGCATACAACATTTCGTTTTAAAAGAAACCATAAAGTAGAAGCTATATAAGGCGCAATCAACAAGCAGTAAAACTAAAACCATCAACAATTAAAATAATCAATATCAGAAATGATCAAACAAAAGCAATAATCATCAATAATCAGATAATCAATCAACCTAATTTTTATAATGTTTTGTCCAAGAAGAATCTAAATACATTGTAATTATATTTAAATATAAGATACCATATAACTAAAACAATCAATAAAATAATTAATTCAAGCTAAAACAATCAACAAATGAAATAATCATTATACGCATTACATTAAAATAAAGGGGCTGTAAAAAAAAGTCATTTTGTGAAATGTATAAATTCCTCGATAGAGTAAAACGTATTTGTTGTCAAATAATCCTTTAAAAGTTTTTGGAACGCTCTGAGGTAGCTATTGTCTTTTATGTTACATGGTAGGCGGTTAAAATAATAAGGCCCTGAGAATTGGGTACTTTGCCTAGCAGCGTTTAAAACCACGCATGGTAGAATGAAATTATTTTTGTATCTGGTGTTTTTGTTATGTATATCTTTAAATTTTACATGACTTTCCTTTTCGGTGTAAAAATCTAATAATAGCATATATAAGTAAAGTGATGTGAGAGTCATGATTTTCAATCTTTTAAAAAAAGCGTGAATATAACATAGAAATGTTTGAATACTGGTCCAGAAGCATCAATAACATATCCACTAACAATATAGACATTAGCGCAGGTCCACCGTTGTTGAAATCCGAGGTCAAGCATGCACTAAGATCGGCCAAAACAAACAAAACACTAGGACCAGATAAGGTGCCAGTAGAGGTTCTTAAACTCTTAGAAGAAGACTATATTGATGATTTGACCCGATTCTTCCAACAAATATATCACTCAGGACAAATACTTAAAGACATACGTCCCTCTCAAAGACACACTTAAAGATATAAGATACAGTCTCCTTTCATCACAATACCGAAAAAAGCGAATGCCAGAAATTGTTCTGAATAGAGTACAATTAGTTTGATGAGTCATATCATGTCACGAAACTGTTCTTGTCTATAATACACAATAGGATAGGACCGAAATGTGATGAACAACTAGGCGAGATTCAGTTTGGTTTCCGCTCCGGTATGGCTACACGCGAGTCACTCTTTGGTCTTAATGTGCTAGTACAAAAATGCAAAGACATGCAAACTGACGTCATCTTGTGTTTCATAGACTACAAGAAGGCCTTTGATCGCTTTAGACGTGATATTCTTATGGAGCGCTTGAATGATGCCGGCTTAGATGACAAAGACCACTGAATCATCAGAAACTTGTACTGGAACCAAAAGGCCACCATACGAGTACAAAACTCAGAAACCGAACAAGTTGACATTTACCGCGGTGTTCGACAGGAATGCATTCTGTCGCCCGTACTCTGAAGCCATAATAAGAGAAGCTTTAGAAGGCCTGGAGATTGGTGTCAAGATAAATGGTAAAGCTATTAACATCCTAAGATACGCAGACGACACCGTTCTCGACTACGGGGTGGTGCAGCTGCTGCCATGCTACAGCAAGACGAACCTGCTGAAAATAGAACGCCAGTACAAAATGGCGCTGAAAACATCCGGACAGCTCCCGAGACGTCTCTGCACGGAGACGCTCTGGGAGATGCTCGACACAGATCAATGGCACCTCAGGGCGCACGACCTGAACGAGGACATGCTGCGCAAACTGGCTCAACTGCACATCGAAGATCTCGAGGCGCCGGGCGATCGGTACCTCGGCCACGGTCAACACAACCCGATGCTCACGAACATTCGACTTGGTGAAGTTGAGTACGTGAAAAGCGCAGAAAGAAATTGGCGGGTCAGCAAACGACCCGCCGCTCCCCGACCGCGACTCATCTAGAGACCCAAGTGCGCGAGTTGCCAAAAGTGCACTGAAATAAAATTTATATTACTTTACGATTAGGTATATTACGATTGAACATAATTTGGACAATTGACCACATTAGTTCTACTTCGCTAACATAGTTTGTAAGTTGTACATATAACGTAGATCGTAGCTAACATAGCTCGTAAGTTGTACATATAACTTAGATCGTAAGAACATAGTAAAATCATTCTAACAAGCGAATAAACCTGCGGGAATAACATCGTCTCTCGTGGAGGCACCACTCAGAATGCTTGCACATCTACTGGTGAGGTTCGTAGTTAGCGGACACACCCGAGTGCATGCACAAACGTATAACACAACATGTACAACACGAAACAGGGAAATAAAAATAATTCTGTTTCTGATTCTGCTAGACTCAACAGAACAAGACTTACAACTCATATTAGACAGAGTATGTACATGCAAATGCAGTCAGAATGCAGGGTTAAACATGAATGTCTCGAATACCAAATTTTTAGTAGTATCAAAGAATAAAGACCTAAACCCTAAACCCAAATCAGGTTCGGATTTAGAGCGAGTCCGGCAATACCATTTTATTTTTTATTTTTTTAATTTATTTATTTAATAAGGAAAACGCACAGTATGATTATACAGAATTACAAAATTATAAACATTCTAAAATATAAAAACAGTTACGGATTTCCTATGAATTACAAATTTATATTAATTTCAATTCTGGTACTTTTCAATAATTTAAGTCATTTTTGCCCATTTTTTATTACAAAACATATTACAATTGCTTGAGAGTTGGGTGCTTATGTATACATTTCCTGGGAGAGTAAAACAGATGGTGGGTTGGTGTGTGTGTATGTGTGTGTGTGTGAGAGAGAGAGAAAGTGTGAGTATGCCTGCATCTGTAAGAGTGTGTGTGTGTGTGTGTGTGTGTGTGTGTGTGTGTTTGCGGATCCGCCTTTAAGAGTGTATTTATAATGGTATAAATATAAAATATACATTTTATATTATATTATATTTACGAGTATACTACAATACATTTTATTTTAATGTGTAGTAAAAAGTATATGCTAAAGTGCATTAACAAATGGTCAAACCTCCATAGTAAATAATATTGATATCAGTATCCTTAAGGATATACAAATAATACTATTGTCTTAAATCGTTTACCAGAATTTTAGATACTGATTGTTTGTATGAAGTTATTGATGTATTAAATATATCAACATTTCCTATTTGTTTTTTGTTAAGATCACAGCAACGAGTGATAATTCCATTCCTAAATGCAATCGCATTGAAACGAGGAAGTCGGAACAAGTCATAATTTCTTGTAGTTCTTGATGGAGCATTAATTTTGTATCAGTGCATCCATTTTAAATAGTACAGAAGACTCATTTGTGTTGCTATAGCTTTTTGTATATAGGACAAATTTATTCTGAATGTTCTGTAACCTGTTAATGTGCACCTGACAGTGTGGGGACCATATCGGTCACGCGAACTCCTGATGTGACCTTACAAATCTGTACTTCTATACAAATATTATAAAGAGGTAAAGTTTGTGACGTTGTAGGAAGTAATCTCTGGATCTACTGAACCGATTTTGAAAATACGTTTACCAGTAGAAAGCCACGTTATTTGTGAGCGTCATAGGCTGTATATTATGATGATGATGATGATGATGATGATTAATCCGAAAAATTAAAAGACTTTTTCGTGGTAGTCGGATTTGCAAACTAAGTCGGAGAATAAGCGGTCGAACGAAAACGTTTCTAACTAACGCTGCCTTAACGATGAGAGATATATGATTAAGTTCTAAAGAAAAGTTGTAGAGCTTGATAATGCCTACAAAAAATTCAGCGACAGCATATATCTAACTTTTATATTTAAGTCACAAAAAGTAATATTTTATATATAAAAAAATAATTTAAATCGTTAGGTCATGTTTATTGGTCATATTATCAACAATTGTGAATTCTTATCAAAATAAGTAAATTTATCGTCTCAAGTGTTTAAAACAAAAGACTTTTCCCTTTTACTGCATATAATTTCCCTTTTACTGCATAAATACATAGTTAAAGAGATAATACGCTCACAAATAAGAAACTCACAAGAAGACAAATATATGCAGTAAAAATATAACCCTTCCTTTGGCAGTCAGGAAATAAATCATAGCACTCAGTACTAACCGAACCACACTCATAATTTCGTCACAGGTAAAAAGTTTTACCGCCCAACGAAGTGGGCACGGGTCAGCTAGTGAATTATGAAGTAACTTCATTATTGCAATTTCATTGAAAGGTTTCGATACGCGGATTATAAACCCTAACATTGTATAAGCTTTCTCAGCGATTGCTTCATTGTGCGTGTGGATGTCCCGGTAACTCCCTAACATCCCTTGCGGGACCAACGGCTGACTCCCCCAATTTCCAGGTTATATTTTTTATATGTCAAATTTCTATGCGATCATTTTACAGTAATTCTTTTTATGATCCGTATAGTGGTTTACAAGTTATGGTCGTTTGTATCAAGGTCGTCGACTCGCGTCGATTTTACGCGCGAAAATGTCGCGGGCAAAAGTGATAGCTGAATTTTTACTTCGCGAGAGGAGGGGTTAAAGTACTATCCAAAATCACTCCCAGGTCTCTTATAAAGGAGCACTTTGCTATTGGCGTATCGTCAAAAAATTGATAAACATAGTTGATCATTGTTTTTATTTCGAGTAAAACTAATTTGAAGGCATTTTGATATATTCATTTTGATTTTATGTTTATAGCAGTATATCTTCAAATAATCTATATCCTTCTGAAGGAGGATGCAGAGTTCCGGTCGATCTCCAGGAGAGTTTATATAAATAATTTAAAAAAAATACAAACGGAGCTGCCATGGAATTCACCGACCGAAGTCAGGCCCATCATATAGTGTTATTAAACTTCTGGGTGGTGAGCAGTGGATTCCGGACTAACGACCGGCTGTGGTAGGTTTAGGACAGCTGTCTTGCCACATGTGAGCGTCCACCTTACCACCCATTCGCTCGCCCTTCGAAGCCATAGAATTTGAGATGCGGAAATCGATGTTTTAGATATTTTTTTCTAAGAAGGAGTTGATTGTTTTCCTGGAGAGACCAAGATCTTTAAAAAGGTGAAACAGAGATTTAGCTGGCAGGCCACGAGCGCCAACTTCCACCGCGTGAAGGTGAATAGTGAAGCCGTTCCTGGTGACGGCATTTGCGAGTTCACGATATTTATTTAATTTGTACTCGTCTTTTGGGATATTTGATTCCCATGGAACAATTAATTCTACGATGAGGCCTATCTTCCGAGATAGAGAGTAAAGAGTTATATCTGGACGCAGGACTATGCATCCGAGACTTTCATGGAATTTATACTGCTTAGAGACCGAATCCGACCTCCAGAATCCAATCTGAAGTTTTCTCGATTATTGAGAAAGGTTTCGTAGTGAAATGTTTTTTGCCTTGAACTGTATTGGGGGTTTGGAGGGTACTGTCAAACCCTTGTTGGCACGAGCCACTGAGAGGCGTATTACCTCGCGAATAACAGCAAGGACTTTGTCGTGGCGGTAAGTGTACCGTCCTTGATCTAAGGCCTCTTCGCAGCCAGCTAGATATGCCTGGCTGTGCACGGAGTATTGCTACAAAGGGGGCATGAACTATCTTTGGCAAAGCTCCAACGAGCGAGGTTACTGGGGTCTGGAAGCGTATGCTGAAAGGCATTTAAATAAAATTTCAGCATCTCTGGAGGCCAGTCATACAACATTACTTTCCAGTGCATTAGAGGAGGAATGCATAAGTCTCCAAAATATATTTTTGAATTGTCCGCATACATTAGAAATTTTGAATGCTCGAAACATTTGTTGATATCACATTCACTAACATACAAAATGAAAAGAGTAGGACCCAAGTATGACCCTTGTTGGATACCTGATGAAATTATTTCACTTTTGGACTTAGCAGCACCGATTGGAATGCAATGATACCGATTCTTTATATATGACATACCTCGGTGCGTAGGGTAAACGAAGAATGGGACTGCGAACAAGAAATTCGTATGGATTGAAATCGCCCGAGCATCGTTTAAGAAAATGGCAAAGGTAATATGCGGCCGGAAATTTAACATCAAGCTCCGAATACGAATTCTCCATCGCCATGTGTGGACTGTGGTACTTTATGGTAAGAAATAAGAAATAAGAATAAATTATTTTCATAAACCCGATCTGGGTATAGAAATTACATTACAAAAAATTATTATATATACGAAATTACAAAAAAATAGTATTTCTACAAATGAAATTACATTTCAAATGATAAAAAAAGTGTATAAAAAGTTCTGCGATCTAAGCAAAGCATTCGACTGTATAAACATCAATACCCTGGTAGACAAGCTAAACCATTATGGAATTAGAGGAGTGGCCAATTCACTCATTAAATCGTACCCACAAAACAGGCAGCAAGTGGTGGAGATTAAAATAATTGATAGAATTGAGGAAAAGGCTGAGCAATCGAGTTGTGAAATAGTAAACATCGGTGTGCCTCAGGGCTCAGGGCTCAACATTAGGACCTCTCCTCTTCAAACTCTATTGTAACGATTTAGCAAATAACATAACTTGTGCCAAGACTGTCCAACTTGCAAGCTTGGTAGCAAAGCTTGGACCCTGAAAGCTGACACCCAGAAGCGTCTTGAAGCATTTGAGATTTGATGCTACCGTAGAATGCTCCGCATTAGCTGGATCCAGAGTGTCCCCAATGTTAGAGTACTCCAACTTGTTAGAGTACTCAAAAGAAAAGTTGCGTACTTGGGCCACGTGCTGAGACTTGAGCGATACCAACTGCTTCAGCTCATTATTATGGGGAAAGTTGGCGGTAAACGACGGACTTGAAGAAACAAAAAGGCTTGGCTCCGCAACATCCGAGAATGGACAAAAATCTCAAGCGTTAAGAAATATTTCGCTTGACTTAAGACAGGACAAAATTCACAAAGCTGACAGCCAACCTCCTATAGGAAAGGCACTATAAGAAGAATATATACGTGGTACACTAATAATATTTAAATTCCGCTTTATACCAGTATTTTAATGAAATATTAACACCATCTGTCGTCGCTTGATTCAAACCCGTCTTTAGCCGAGAAACGAACCGCGTCACCCGAGGCGTCGATGTAAAACCAAACCGGGTTCATCCGCCAACCGAGAGAGGGCGCTCATCGACTTTAATTCTTATTCTTCTTGTTGTTCATCAGCGCGCATTCGCCCACCGTTGGGCATACGCCTCTCCAATCACTCTCCGTCCGGATCGGTTGTCCGTTTCCCTCATCCAGACTGGTCCAGCTGTCTCCTTAATGTCAACGGACCATCGGGCCGGTGGTCGGCCCACACTTCTTCTGCCTAGCCGGGGTCTCCACTCCAAAACGCGCTTGCTCCACCGTTCGTCGTGTCGTCGGGTCACGTGATCGGCCCGAGCCCATTTCAGCTTGGCCACTCTTTGACCCAC
This sequence comes from Micropterix aruncella, assembly GCA_944548615.1. Taxonomy (NCBI): domain Eukaryota; kingdom Metazoa; phylum Arthropoda; class Insecta; order Lepidoptera; family Micropterigidae; genus Micropterix; species Micropterix aruncella. Next base: position 14,607,091 of record OX155976.1, read on the forward strand.
GTCGACCACCTTCGTGCGCTGTCTGATGAGCTCGTTTCGTACTCGAGCACGGACGGACGGAGCTCTACATCCCAGCAGTCAGTGTCCATGTCTCACAAGCATACATCATAGCCGGTAACACGCACTGATAAAACTTTAATTATGAAATTAATATTCAGATGAAATCAGTCAATGGCTACTTGGCCGGATAGTCTTGGGGTGGCACAACCCATTTGTCATTTTCTTCAAGCCCCGGTTCTACGGATTTCATGAGCCGGAGCAAAAACTTGACATTGGCTCCGCTTTCCTTTAGTAATTGAGATCAATTATTAAAAAAAAACTCACAAAACAAATATACTGGGTGTGTTTTTTTGTGATAAGAACCTATAAATAAATTTGCACTCTTCAATACCTATTTGCTTACACTTTTCCTTATGTGTGACATTAATATAGAATACATACAACACGTGTAGCCAAGGCACGAGCCAGACTCTACACACACCTTCAATCCTTAAAGACTCGACAATCCTTGACAAGCAGTTTTGACCGTCTAGAACTAAGCTTGATTGGCTTGACTAGCAAACTACGTGCTGTGGAAAATGCCCCTTCGGCTACGTAACGACCAAATTTGATTGCACATCAGAACACCGTTGACTACGTAACGACCAATATAGGCGGGTTGGTCCCGGAGCGCACAGTAATATTATTTTCTAATTCGAACGCATCCTAAAATCCATACCAAATATCTCATTCTTACCATAGATACATAGACGGCCGCTAGAATAATTCCATTGTCAAACATCAACATTTTTTTTTTCGAGAAAACTTCAAATTTTTTATTGGTTTTTATGAGCTAATATCTAAATATTTTTGTATGTAAATAATCAAAACGAAATATTAGCTTTGATAGAGAATCTAATAAAGATAATAAATAAATACAAACGGAGCTGTCATGGAATTCACCGACCGGAGTCGGGCCCATCATAATACTATTTTTTACACTTCTGGGGGGTGAGCAGTGGATTCCGGACTTACGAACCGGCTGTGGTAGGTTTAGGACAGCTGTCTTGCCACATGTGAGCGTTCACCTTGCCACCCATTCACTCCCCCTTCGAAGCCATAGAATTTGAGATGCGCAAATCGCAGTTTTAGATAGACATGATAGTATTCGTATTTTTCCGTAAGACAAGTACAAGTTAGAAATGAGTTTTTTTCACTTTTTCGACTTTCTCATAGTTACTCATAATTAGGTATCTAATTGTTTTACAAAATGAAATTTCAATATTCTATATACGAAATTTCAATGCGATCATTACACAGTTATTCTTTTTATTATTGCTATAGTAGTTTGTGAGTTTGTGAGGTTGTAGGGAGTAATCTCTGGATCTACTGAACCGATTTTGAAAATGACGTTATTGTGAGTGTCATAGGCTATATATTAATCCTAAAAATAGAAAGACTTTTTCGTGGTAGTCGGATTTGCAAAGTAAGTCCAAGTAAAAACGGTCGAATGAAAACGTTTCTTACGAACGCTGCCTTAACGATGAGAGATATATGATTATGTTCTAGAGAAAAGTTGTAGAGATTTAAAATGCCCACAAAAAAGTCAGCGACAGCATATATATAACTTTTATATTTAGGTCACAAAAAGTAGTTTTTAATATTTAAATAATAATTTAAATCGTTAGGTCATGTTTATTGATCATATTATCAACAATTATTAATTCTTATCAAAATAAGTAAATTTATCGTCTCAAGTGTTTAAAACAAAAGACTTTTCCCATTTACTGCATATAATTTCCCTTTTACTGAAGAAATGGTTAAAGAGATAATACGACATAGGTATGGAACCGCGGCCGTATCTCGGGTTGGAACTCCTGAAAGACAATATATTTTGGTAACAAATAATAACATTACATCTAATACAGTATACAGAGAAGTTTTGAACGATTAAAATAAACGTAATTTATTCAATCATAATCATTTCATTCACTCATTTGAAACCCGGTGATATAGCCAAATCGGCATGCAAATACATACCTACATACATATGCAGTAAAAATATAACCCTCCTTTTGGCAGTCAGGAAATAAATCATAGCACTCAGTACTAACCGAACCACTCTCATAATTTCATCACAAGTAAAAATGTTTACCGCCCAACGAAGTGGGCACAGGTCAGCTAGTTATATATACAATTATATAAGCAGTGTATTGACACTGAAATCGAGCAGGGTATTAAGTCGAAAGCATGAAGCGGTAAAATCAGTTTTCCATTATTTTATATTATTTTTATTACCTGCTTACGCAGAGCAGTCGACATTTTAAACACAACACTAACTATTCTCTTCACAGCGCGAACAAAACTGAATAATACATTTCTTCGTGCGTTACTTAAATATGTCTTAATAATTGTTAAATAAATATTTTCAGAGCACGTCGCATTACACAAAATGTAAGCTAAGATAAACGAGATAAAACATGATATAGTGTAATAGGAATTATTATCTTAGGTACGTACGTCACTCTGAAGAAGCTGACAGATCAGATGCGGAAATACACACCAATAGAATGGTAGTTTTCCTGAAATCAAAGACTACCGCTGTTCTTTGTAGATAAATAAGATATAATAGACAACATTTTAACAAAAAGAAAAACAGATTTCATTTTTTTTATAAGTGCAGCAGCCATGTCATGGCGATACTTAGAACGGCTATCAAAATTAAATGCGTATACAAAATTGTATGTATGTGCTGTTGACCGTTGAGGAGTTCCCTCGTTGGAAGCCAACCCTGGATGCCGCAGTCCATGGTGAAACTTAGAACGGGTTGTCGTAATTGAATACATATACACAATTTTGTGTCTGTGCTATTGCCCGCTGAAGAATTCCCTCGTCGGGAGCCAACCCTGGGTGCAGCAGCCCTGTCATGATAAAACTTAGAACGGGCTATCCTAACTGAATGAGTATACAAAATTTGGGGTCTGTGCTGTCGACCGTTGAGGAGTCCCCTCGTCGGGAGCCAACACTGGGTGTAGAATCATGTTATGCTTACCATAAAAATAAATGAATTATCGTCGGAATTGAACCAACATGTAAATTTGCATATGATAATATTTGACGAGTTCCCTCAATTTCTCATGGATCCCATCATTAGAACCGGATTTTCATAAAAATGGTACCAATCTGTAAGTATATTCCTTCGAATAAAAGAAGATTTTTCCAAATCGGTTCATAAATGGCAGAGGTCTAACGTAACAAACATTTAAAAAAAGTATACAACCGAATTGATACCCTTCTCCTCTTTTGAAGTCGGTTAAAAAACGGACTTACCGCGTGAATCGGAAGCCCACACCCACGTAAAAATATTTGCATACAAGTCAATTTATTAAAAATAATAAAAAACACGACTGCCGCTACAGAAAGTGGACTTATTGTATTTATAATTATTTTAATTACGTGATTTTTATGAAATATCTCGGGTGTATATATTTATCCATATAGATACATGTATTATTTCCGAAACTTACTTAATCAGACCTCTTATTTCGACTGCACTTAACAACTGAGCGGTACCGCTCCGGCGCATATCCCCGGTTTTCGTGCGGTGCGACGCCGGAACGCACAGTGTAGCCTACCATGGATATTTGTATGTAGGTCGCCGCAGCGGCACCGTTCAGGCGCCGCGCTGCAGCCGCACTGCATCGTGTGGTTCGGCCCTTAGGGAAAATGGTTACGGAAAATAAAAAGCAACGTGTACACGTACCAATACAGACAAAACTCAGAAACCAAACAGATCACGAGCATTTTTACCGTAGGTAAGTCAAGATCGTGATAGATCGAATAAGTAAGATGGTAAACAAAAACGATATAACAACGATCATCAAACCCGAAATATAGCTCGATCTCTGAGTCCTGTAAAAGATGTAATACCACTGCAAACCCTGGGTGTGCCTAAAATCGAATGCAGCTGTGGGTTTCCTGAAATCAAATGGCGAACCCTAACGGGGATTTGGGCGATTTTGTTCATCAATGATATCAGCGAATACATCGTTTCAATAATGGGCAATTTATTTTATATCAGTGGCACTTGACCTTTATGGCCGCGTGGGATTTAGAAAAAATTCTTTCGTCACGGACCACCTCCAAAGTTTTCTCAGAAACATGATCTCCAGTTAATTACTCATTTTATATAATTTAATGTTTGAAATTATATTATATGCAGCAGCGAACATGACTGGAGGAGGGGGAGGGGGGGCTCCCTAGTCAGCATAGCTAATAAAAAATAATAATCTTTAAACAACGATTTTGTTGCCTTGTCATGATGATGTAAATGATGTCAAATGATGTATTTTCTTAATCGAATATGGTTTTCATCAACAACATTCTGAATTATAAACAACAAACATATCTTTAACTTTTTTTACATCCTTGTTTTTATTAAATTTTACTAAAATTGGATATTTTAGGCGACAGGATGGTGGTGACGACTACAAGGGGTGAACCCGTCACCCCAGGCTGGTATAACGATATAGATCGTTCTTTCTGCCGTGGGATGAGCGTAAAAGACTTGGGGACAAGACAATCTACTGTCTAGTTCACCAGCAACCCGTTAGAGACCAAAGCCTTGAGACGAGGCACCGGGAAAGGTAACCAGCGGGCAGCCTCACACCCTAACTACCAGTTTTGGCAGGATATCTCCGTCTAGAATTAACCTTCAAGATACCTCCGTCCTCTCGACTCGTTGCGGGTCCGAAGTCGCTTACGCAACCTCTATCTCTTGTATTACAGCGGTAATTCAGTTTGAATTTATCGCGGACCTGGGCGTTCATTGCCCGTAGTGCCACACGGCATCGAGTGGCCCAAGGTCATTTCAAGAGTGAAATATAGGAGCTGAATCGTGAGTTGAGCCGACTCGAGAAGAAAATTGATCTTGAGGCCCAAGCTGCACGAAACCGTTCACCACCAAAGTAGACAACTAGTAGACAATGTGTCATATGGCTCAATTACACTGGGCCCGTTAGCTCCCTCCCTGTATAGGGTAAGTCCGGGGGAGATGGCCGTAAGGGAGAGATGGCCAACTCAAAAAAAATCTACAATCACTTGCTAGGTGTCGCCAGCTATCACTCGATCCTGTGTGGCACACACAGGATCGAGTGGCCCAAGGTCATTTCAAGAGTGGCATGACATCAGGTGAAACATCCACCCCCGCTGCTTAGGAAACAGTGTATTCCGATAGTCTCCAGACCCCTTCAGCAATTAGTCAGAATGCACAACCGATTGGCTTCACCGACCGGTGCGAAACCGTCCAGTGGCGCCGGGATGCATTCCCGCCGGGAGAAACCAGTCCACCAGCTCACACGGGAGTCTTACCTGGGGTAGCATTCCACTCGAGGAGGCTTCTGAATAGGAGCTGAATCGTGAGTTGAGCCGATCCGAGAACAAAATTGATATTGTGGCCCAAGCTGCACGAAACCGTTCACCACCAAACACCACTTTAGGTGACAGAAATAATATATGAAGTTTTTGGGTTTCGTCAGAAATTTTATCGCATTTAATTTAAATGTCCAAATATAACTACTAGTCTTGCCAGCCCATCAGGAATTTTGAAAGTGGTTCCAACAAATTATGATAACTTTTTCTCCATCAATCGTTTTTCTTAGTAATTGTAATGAGTTGTTTCTCGAAGCGATAATACTTGATATTAAGCAACTTAATAAATAATAGAAAAAAAATAACAAAAAAATAAGTGATTCCTTTATTTTTTACAAATGCATCAGCCATGTTATGGGAAAAGTACGGACTATCATGATTTAATGCGTATACAAAATTTCGTGTCTGTGCTGTTGACCGTTAAGGAGTTACGTCATTGAAAGCCAACCCTGGGTGCCGCAGTCCTTTTTTGGTGAAACTTAGAACGGGCTGTCGTAACTGAATGCGTATACAAAATTTCGTCTCTGTGCTGTTGACCATTGAGGAGTCCTATCGTCGAGAGCCAACCCTGGGTGTAGAGTCAGGTCATGCTTACCATTAAAAATGCATTGTTATCGGAACTGATCCAACATGTAAATTTTCAACTTCAAATTATAATATTTGAAGAGTTCTCTCAATTCCTCATGGATCTTATCATCAGAACGGGATTTTGAAAATGGGACCAATCTGGAAGCATATCCTTTCAAATAAATTATTAAGCAGTCTGGCCATTTGTTCGTTATTGCGTCCACTATAACGAGTTCGTTATTGCATCCACTGTATGCTAATGAAGTCTCAGCTTTTTCAGAACACTTTAGGGGCCGTCCACATGTCACGTAATCACTGAGGGGGAGGGGGGGGGGGGGTTGAAGCTGAGGCTTACGCTCAACTACGTGGAGGGGGGGGGGGGGGAGGGGGGGGGCGTCCTGATTAATTAATCATTTTTGGTCACCGCATAGCATTTTTTTCGGTTTAAACCTGCACATTAAATGTACATTTTTAAATGCATTCTTAAATATTTTTTTTCTCTATAACACCGTCTTTACAGCCACTGCGGTGTGAAGATTAGGTTCTGTATAATAAACCAAAGAGTTTGAGATGTTGTAATTACTTTGTTTTAATAAAGTACATTTTTAAAAGCATTCTAAAATATTGTTTTCCATACAAACTTACCGCCTTCAAACACTGGGCTCACGATTCTTTACATTTTCCGCAAATTTGGTTAATTACGCAATCTTGGGGGGAGGGGGGGAGGCGTCAGGCCGCTGATTACGTCTGTTGACATGGGAGGTCGAAAATTCCAAAAACGTGATTACATAATATGTGGACACAATTAAAATTACACTGTTCCTAGTACGCCAGCGCCAGGTGTCCCGGAGTCTGGCCTGCTGACACTACCCCGGCATTCAATGGTCAAAATACTGTCTGATCTAAAAATATCAGCTTTTCCAAAACTCATGCGCTTTTTTGTCGCTGGCTCCTCGACTATAAGATTCGTATTTTTAATTATCCTATTAAAATTCAGTAATTTTAAGCAAGAAAGTAGATATTTATGTAATTTTAATTATGTCTTGTGTGCCTACGACTTTGTTTATGTGTCTAAATCTTAGAAAAAGTACGTCTCGATTCAAAAGACGTGTCACCTCAGGATGTTTTAACGATTTTTTCGTTCTGTCGCCCTGCACTGAACGTAGAAGACTTTGGACAGAACAATCCAACGTCCAGCTACGTCACAACCCGCAAGAAGCCAACGCCTTACCGCGAAATAGCCAGTAATGTTACCTGGCGGGCCGACCCTCGCGCCCTTGCTTCCAATTGTGACCAGATTTCTCCGGTCTCTCGATTGGTTCCGAGTTCGAGGTCGCTTGCGCGGTCCTCTCCCTTACGAAGCGGTGAAAAGGTGTACGCCGAATCTATCGCGGACCAAGGCGTCCTTTGCCCGACTCTGAACCGGGATCGGATGGCCAATGGTCATTTCAAGAGCAGTCGCCGTAAGGTAGACAACCACCCCCGCTCTATAGGAAACAATACAGTTCCCAGACTCCCCCGACTGTTAGTCGGAGAGCACAGTCGATTGGCTTGCGCCGCTCGGTGCGCAGACCGTCCAGGAGCGCCAGAGGTTTGATTCCCAGGGGAGACTGGTTGACCCAGTGTCCTACCCAGGTTCGCACCCCATGCGTGGAGGCCATCGGATGGGTGTTGACCCGTGAGTGTGACCGACCCTGAACACATGGGTCATCGTGGTCACCTCATCATGGGCCCATTAGCTCCCAAAACAGTCGGGGGAGTCTGGAAGCTGTATTGTTTCCTATAGAGCGGGGGTGGGTGCGTACCTTACGGCGACTGCTCTTGAATTGACCATTGGCCATCCGATCCTGGGTAAGAGACGGGCAAAGGACGCCATTGTCCGCGATAGATTCGGTATACACCGTTTCACCGCTTCGTAAGGGAGAGGATTGCGCAAGCGACCTCGAACTCAGAACCAATCGAGAGACCGGAGAAATCTGGTCACAATTGGTAGTTAGGGCGCGAGTGTCGGGCCCGCCAGGTAACATAACTGGCTATCTCGCGGTAAGGCGTTGGTCTCTAACGGGTTGTGGCGTAGCTAGACGCTGGATTGTTTTGTCCACGCTCACTCCAGGGAGATAGAACGACTAATCGTTAAAACTCCCTGTGGTGACGGGCTCGCCCGTTGTAGTCGACAACTCAAGTTGTTAGTCAGAGAACACAGTCGATTGGCTCACGCCGCACGGTGCGTAGACCGTCCAGGAGCGCCAGAAGGTTGATTCCTAGGGGAAACTGACCATAAGGCCAGAGTCCTACCCAGGCTCGCACTTCATGTGTGGAGGGCGTCGGATAGGTGTTGACCCGTGAGTGTGACCAACCCTGAACAGAATGGGTCTTCGTGGCCAACTCAGCAAGGGCCCATTAACTCCCAAACTGGCAGCAGACAGCAAACGTACTACGTGTAGAATGCAAACTCACAGATGATGTGTAGATTGTAAGAGGATTGCGGCAGGAATGTTTATTATCGCCATTGCTGATCAATTTATACGATGAAGAGATCTTCTCAGAAGCCTTTGAACACGCAACTCAGAGGGGTGGTTGTAAATGGGAAACCCCTCAACAGCATTCGATACGCCGATGATACTATTCTCCTTGCCAGCTTTATCGAAAACCTACAGAGTCTGCTTAATCGCGTTGAGTACATCAGTGAACAAAATGGTTTGAATATCAACATCAAGAAGACCAAGTTCATGGTTGTCGGTCGTACGTCGTCTGCTGCCTCTATCCACATCAAGAACCTCTGGAGATGGTTCGTCAATATAAATACCTTGGCTGTATAAATACCTTGAATGATCAAGAAGACCATAGTGTAGAAGTCAGATGTCGCATCGAACGAGCTAGAGCTGCGTTTATTAAAATGAGCCAACTCTTCTGCAACCGTAGTCTCGAACTCTCCACTATGCCGTCTGGTGCAGTGTTACATATTTTCAGTCCTCCTGTATGGAGCAGAAGCGTGGACTTTAACCCAGCCTTTGTGCAAAAGGTTAGAAGTTTTCGAAATGTGGATTTACAGGAGAATACTGAAAATATCTTGGACGGATAGTCACAAATGAGACGGTGCTGCAAAGAATGGACAAAGGATTGGAATTACTGAAGACCATCAAGAGAAGGAAATTACAATACATGGGCCACATAATGCGTCGTAACAAATACCACCTTCTCCAATTAATCCTGCAAGGAAAGATAAAAGGCCGCCGAAGACCTGGCCGATGAAAAACCCACTGGCTACAAAACCTCGTTGAATGGTTCAACTTTATTGTTTAATGTGCCGTACCATCGTACAAATATTTTTGTAGACAGGCCAGTGAGAAGGGTTAGTAATTCCTTCTTAATTCCTTACCCACAGAAACAGACATCTTTTGTATATCCCTTTGGCAGCTAAAAAGGCAACTCCCTGCTAGCTCATGTTTATCATAATCTGTCTTACTTAGTTTTATATTTTTATGTTTTTTTCTTGTTCAATATTAGCATTAATTTAGTCAGGGGCGGACCGTGCGTTTGTGGGGCTTCGGGCTAATATTACTTAGGGGCCTGCCTAATTAATCAACTAATTGCCATTTTGCCAAAAAACTGTCTTCGATAATGATGTCTTAGAGGGCACTAGGTATACAATATATAAAAAAGAGGACAATACAATATTTTATTTGTTTAATATGACAGACACACAAACACAACTGACACACACAAACATTTAACTTTTCACTAAAATAGACAAAACAACATTAATAATAATTGTAATAATATCTTAATTAATGGCCTAATTAAGCAAGTAGTAATATTATTTGTAAAGCTAGTTAATATAAGTAACATATAAACAAACATTCATTACTAGTTACCTATTGACAAGGCACTGGCCTCGGTAGGAACTCAACTGCTATACATAGATGTTATTTCTTTGAATAATGAATTTAAAAAAGAAGGTATTGCAAAAGAATTTGTCGCTAGCGGTCCGCCCCATCCACCGAGAAATTGATACATGAAGCTTGTTCGCTGAGAATGACTGCGTTTGCGAAAAAATACACTGAAAACAAGCGGCGGGGAGTCCCCCGGAATAGATGCGAGAATTTGATCTCAGGGTTGCCAACCTTATGATGGGATTTTTGAAAATTTGATATTTTGTGTTTTAATTCACAATATTGTCCATTATTTTCAATGGAGGCTGGGGCCCTTTATATCCACGGGGCCCTGGGCTGCAGCCCAAAAAGCCCTTATTTAGTTATGGAAGTCATTTATTATCGACTTACACTCTAGATGTAATATTCAAGGGCGTATTGGATTCGTATGTAATGCTCTTGAATAATATTTGAAACTAATAAATAAATAACTCAAGAACCACAGAGTTGTTCCGCGCCGCAACATCACGGGACCAAGTGGCCATAATGACCGCCAATCTCCGATAGGAGATGGCACATTAAAAAGAAGAAGTTCCTAAATAGTTCATTTGCTGTATTTCCTCTACTTTACGCGTGTGGCGCAACGGCGAAAAAATCCATAAGCATTTCTCGGTAATTTCCTGAATTTTCTGTAATTATTTTTATTTTCCACTCATATTATTGTTAGTTTTTTTCTTGAAAAGTCTTCCCCTATACCTTTGGCTATAAATAGTCTCCACATTTATTTTCGTTAGTAACCCGTAGCCTTCCACGGATACCCCGATAAAAATACTTACACTCGCCAAAATGTCTGCATAACTTGAAAGGCAGCGCAATCGATATAGCCTGCGTGAGTGAGACGGCAGATGCGCACGCACGTACCGTCGTCCTTTTCTATGAAGAGTTAGGGAGGAACTTCTCAACAATCGAGTTTGATGATAATATTTTTTTTAAGCTATTGCATAGCTTTTATCGCGGCTAGGCCAGCGCGGCGAACGAATGAAGAAATTTCTCAACGAAAATTAATGATTTTAAACTGATAATTACGTCTAAACGAGTACCGCTTACGATTCGAAAAAAATATATGTTAAACAAGAACATTTTCCTAATATCTTAGCTTTGAATATTTTATATTTTGTTTATATTACATAGTGTAATTAATTTGTAAAATTAGGTCTAACCGAACACAAAACGTCTACTACGCAAATACTATCTGGCGTATTATTATGAAACCTGCACCATTTAAAAGATAATTTAATTATCTATCCGTTTTTTTTTGCTTTATCGAATAAAAAATTCGTGCGCGGCGCTCTATCGGAAGACGTTTAAATTATTCCGAATCATTTGCTTTTGCAGCCGCAAATGATTCGGAATAATTTCAACGTTTTCCGATACAGCGCAGTTATCTGATATCAGAAAAAATAAAATAAATAAATAATTATAATTGCATAAGTTTTTAAAAATGCTATGCAATAGCTTTACCGCGGCAGTCCCCGAGTGCCACACGTATTTTTTAAATTCGGGACTGACAATGGAATTACTTGAAGCTTTTTATAGTAGGTGCTATTTATAGTAGATGCTATTATAGGAGTAGATGCTATTATAGGAGGTGCTATTTATGTAGGTCCTATGCTATTATAGTAGGTCCTATGTATAGTAGGTGCTATTTATAGTAGGTGCTATTTACCTGAAACTATTTATATACAGGTGAGCTTTTTTTGGTGACATCCTTAAATTGGGTAAACCAGTACGAGCAAATAGGTAAGTATAAAAACAGAAAAAAGTTTTTAAAAATAGTTTAAAAACTATTGAGGGAGTTGAGGAGAATATTGTTGAGGAGAATATTGTTTATTCGCGATATTGTACTTATTGCTAGATAGCGCAGCGCAGTCAACGCTTGTTAAACTTTTATGTAATCAGTCAAGTTTTTCAAATTTACCAAAAGAAAAAGATTTTTTTCCAGGAATTTCCAACAAAAGTTGCTTATTTGCTCCGTACTGATTCACGCACTTCAATGATCTCACTAAATAAAAACTCATCCTGTATGCATAGGAGTAAATGGATGAATTGTGACACCCCAGCGAGAACTGCACCCGAGAAGTAAACCGACTGCTTGAGGAGCATCGATAGGAAGACACGTAGACACAGTGGCGTAGTGGTTAGGTCGCCTGATCTTACATTGTAAGGTCCCGGGTTCGATTCCCGGCTGGGTCACCATTTTCCGATGTGATCAAATTAACGGAATTGCATTTTCAACTCTGTCTATGAAATGCAATATCAAGACACACACTTACACACATGTTAAATGCACACATACAAATAAACATTTCATAGTAGGGTTGGTTGTAAGAGATTGTCATATGACAATAAACCCGCCCATTGGGAAATTTCACAATAAAGAGTAGAAAACAAACAAATAAACAAAACTTTTAATGTACATGAGCACTTTTTTAAAATATTTTTTTATTTTGTTTAACAACAACGAATTCTTTAAATACATTCATTCTGTAACACTCCTAACTATACAGCGCCTGTTCCAAGGTAGACACCAATTTTATAGAAATTTAAATGACATTTTAAGGTACATATAGATAAAATAGATAAAACGTAATATTAAAAAAAATAATCACTAAACAAATCAAAATAACCATTAAATAATAAAAGTAGTCAAAAATAATTATAAAATAAATCCAAATATAAAATAGTATGTAATAAAAATATAAAGCTGAATTCACTCTTGTGTGTGAGGGTGACATTACATTACATTTTCGTCGTGTCCAATTGACGGCTCAAGACCGCTCTTGGACGTGTCAAAATAATTGTGCTAGGTAGTAAGTCTCGTTACTACTCTTTACTGAACATACATAGGTAGTCAAGAATTAACTACTAGATTTTCAAACTATAAAATTAAATATAAATAATCAAAATAGAAGCCCAATATTTGAAGTAGTTAGTAATTTGAAAAGATACGTAGTAAAATTATTCATCGTAATATTCAAATTGTCAGTAAAATGTTAAATAATCAAATTAAATCTAAGTTATGCATTTTAAACTAAAAGTACATATATAAGACCATATAAAATAATCAGACAATAAGGCTCCACTTTTTTAAGTAATTTAAATGGGCACAATATTTGAAAAATCATGGCCCTCAAATTCGGCCAGATTATAGAAAGGGTGGCCTATCAGCATCTCCTTGATGTTTTTTTTTAATTTTATGTCCTCCAGCTGTTTAAATTTTGTAGGGAGTAGATTATAAATTTTAATGCTAAGATACAAGTAGCTTTTCTGTACTTTTGCCAGTCGTATTCGGGGTACGCATAAAAGGGAGCTACGGCGGTTATGATGCGAGTGAATGTCTGAATTTATTGCAGTTTCTGCGAGGTGCTTTCTAGCATACATTAAACACTGGTATATGATACATTAAACACTGGTATATGGATATGGTATATGATAGCATACATTAGGTGTGTATACGTAAATGTGTTGTTATTTTTTAAATATCATGAAGATAAAATCAGTTTTCTTTCTTCCTTTAATAATAACCCTTTGAATGAGGTACTTTTTAAAAACCACCTGAAATATCGAAGTTTTTTCCTAAAATATTCATTAATCTCAAAGCAAGGTAATAAGTTAAGGCTCGCTTCCGAGTTGACGCGACTAAAAATTTAGGTATTTTTGCAATGCCACGCGTCCGCTCGCTTTCGATATATACATAAAGATGTATAGGTATACCGCGGCGACAAGGGAATACGTCTCACCGTTGGCAGTGGCCAATTACGAATGACGATATCGGCTTTGCGCGTCGTCTAATATAGTCGATTTGGCTTGTCAATTATAATATAATAAATTATCAAATGAATAGTTTTTTATAAAGTAAAAATTAGATGACAATATTAAAACAACTTAAGATCACTGTGTTATTTTTTATATCACTCAAAAGTATCTTTAATAAATAGGCATCATCCCACGACTGAAATGATGATTATATATCATTATTCCAGCCTGGGGTGACGGGTTCGCCCGTTGTAGTCGACATCGCCCTACTGTCTCTAAGTCATCTACGCTCACCTCACGGGAGATATAACTATCAATATCGTTAAAACTTCCTGAGGTGACGGCTTCGCTTGTTGTAGTAGACATCCCAAGTTGATACTCGATAGCGAATCGCTCCCCTGTTACTCGATAGCGAATTTCCACCTCTCTCTCCCTAGAGCCAGTGTCACGCAGTGCGAGTTGCGGCTTTCAACACGTCAACCGCTGAAAATCCAGCGCGCTCCGTGCGGAAAAAGACGCCAGATTCCGCTTCATTACAACACACTACAAAATAAAAACGCAATAAAATACGCAAACATATTTTTGAAAAAATACGCCGGGCGAGTGTTTTACAAAGTGACCCCGTTTTTTCCCCGCTCAAAAATGGCGGCTCGCTGACAGTTGTAGAGGCGGCAGCGGGGAAAATGACGCGCTTTCCGGTAGTCGCGCGCGTTTGAAACTTGCGCGTTTTTGTGGCTTTTTCCGCGGTTTGATTCGGGTTTTCGGAAACCTGGATTCTGCTGATCTTATGGTTACATCATATTCAAGGTTGTGCAGCGGAGTTCTGCGGCTGTGGTGACATCTATAAGAGCTGAAGCAGAGGTAAGCTACTAAACAAGCAAATATATTAAAAATAATAAAAAACATGACTGCTGTTACAGAAAGTGAACTATTGCATTTATAATTATTTTCAGAACGTTTTTTTATGAAATATTTGTGGTTTATGTATTTATCCACATACATACATATATATATATATATATATATATATATATATATATATATATATATATATATATATATATATATATATATATATATATATATATATATATATATATATATATATATATATATATATATATATATATATATATATATATATATATATAGTAAAATAAAATTAGTAAACGCTACTTGAATAGCAGCGAAGGAAATCCCAGCTTGGATTGGGAAACGCTTATGTTTGAATGAGATATACTTACGGATGTGCACGACTTTCGATTGTGCATGTTAGTTTATGGGTCCCTTTACCGTCGACGAACGATCACTCATCATCCATATATCTCAAAAATCGAGCTTTTTCCTTTTTGCAACACAAAATGCCTCCAATTGAGGCTAATTAAAGGGAAAAAACTAAAATAAATCACTTTGATTTATTTTAGTTTTTATAATATATATATATATATATATATATATATATATATATATATATATATATATATATATATATATATATATATATATATATATATATATATATATATATATATATATATATATATATATATATATATATATATATATATATATATATATATATATATATATATATATATATATATATATATATATATATATATATATATATATATATATATATATATATATATATATATATATATGTATATATATATATATATATATATATATTTACGGAATGTACCTACTCAATTAGACCTTTGATTTAACAATAAACACTATATTTATGGTAATTTATTGACATTTGGACGTTTATACCCTATGACACTTAGGATGACATAACGATTCTAGCAATACTATACACTTTTAAATCGGTGGAAGCGTTTAGAAGTTATGGTGGAATAAAGAAACGGAAAACTTACATAGATGAACCCTGAACATACTACACATCTTTTTTGTTGGGCAGCATTAACTTTACAAGGCTGTCTTAGATTATAGTATTTTCAATATCAAACAAATTTTACTTATAAAATGTAAAAAATCGTTAATTAACGGAGACAACATCAATTTAGTAAGATATTTTCATTCATCCAAGACTCATTCCTTCATTTCACATCAACATAATAAGCAGGTATTCTATTTTATGTCTCCTAGCCCTTCAAGTACTATTGGACATAGATGTCCAATAATTTCAAAAATAATTTTATAAATTATCGAATAGGAATAATTTAAAAAAATATTTTTTTTATGTTATTTAGACATCAGAATCTTAAAATTAGCAAAAATAATACATTACTGTTCAAAATACCGTTTTTTTATTATCGCAAATGACCAACGATGTCTGGTGAATTTAAATAAATAAATAAGACATTTATGGCAACTTTTTCAAATATTTTTAAAAAAATTTAGTACGTATGATTTATGAGTAAAATAATAAAATAATGAAATTTTGGAAAAAGTTTCAAGTTTGCATCTTTATGGACCACAGTGACACTTATGTCCCATCAATTTATACAAAATCTATTGAACCAATTTTCACAAAACTTGGCATATATGTTATTTACATCGCCCTTCAACAGTTTTATGTATCGAAAATTTCCAAACTACCGCAAAGTTTATGGCCCTCCAAGGGTTAATCTTCGACTAATAAACAGTGAACTACACTTTGGAATATTAGAACCTCTCATACCGGGCTTTGATCATGACAATAATAATTTCAAATTTAAATTAATTTATTCATTTCAAATTTACAACAGTTACAATTTTAAATGGTCAATACCCAACTAGGCTGCTGCCTGTTCTAATGTAGTCAATTAATTTTAATTATTATCATCTTGAAAAATTTATAATTTTACCGTTATATAAATGAAAATTACCGTACTTTATAAATAATTGGGTTATGTAGTAAGTTTCGCTACTACTCTTTACTGAACATACATAGTTAGTTAAGAATTAACTACTAGATTGTCAAACTATAAATATAACTATAATATATACATACATATATAATATTATTTAAAAAATTGTTTAACTCTTTGTGGGCACATAATGAGCCACACCTAAATAAACTAAAGCCTTAAATATGTCGAATAGGTTTAACAGAAAAATATATTAAAACAATAAAAAACACGACTACCATTACAGAAAGTAATGGTAGTCGTGTCCTAATATTAAATATATAATTATTTTCAAAACCGTTTTTTTATAAAGTATTTGTGGTTTATGTTTTTATCCATATAGATAGATGCATATTTGCGTACTCAATCAGACCTTACATTTGACATGTTATATTTATGTTAATTTATTGACATTTGGACATTTAGACAACTACTTACTAGGCAGTAGGGGTACCCTATGTCACGCGGGATGACATAACGGTTCTAACAATATCACACACTTTTCAATCGGTCAAAGCGTTTAGGAGTTATGGTGGAATAAAGAAACGGAAAACATACATAAATGAATTCTAAAGATATTACACTCCTTTTTTGTTGGGCAATCGTGTAAAAAGGAGGAGAATGGGAAGGGAAAGGGAAAAGAAGTGTATGTGGAAGATTTCCTATAATGTTGTCTGAGTCTGTTTTTAAACATGTTATGCTCGGCGTGGTTCTCAAATTTTTCAGCAAAGCATTTGTAGCCTTCTTGCAGGATAACTGCAAGGGTTACGATTTAAAAAAAACAATGTAAATTTAGGATTGGGTGCCAGAAAGACTATAAACTAGATTGAGCAAAAAAACAAGCAAATACACGGGTCGTGAAAAGGGTAAATTAAAAGCAATCAGTGTTTCCATCTGGTTTTTATTAAAAAAACTTATTATTTATGTGAGGCCTAGTACCCATACTAAAAGACCTAAGTTAACATAACCAAATAACGTTTCAACAAAATTACAGAATAAAAATTACAAATTATAAATTACAAAATCGGCAACTTCCGAAATGGTTGGCAGCAATACGTAAAAAAATAAGAAATACCGGTTCTACTTCCGACGGCGAAATACCGGACTTCGTCGCGGAAATGCAGTTCTCTCGGGCCAAAACCTACTGCGAAAAAGCCGGGGCTGGGAAAGTCAAATGGCTGGTCGAAGGAAGAGCTCAAGGGGCATACAGCGGTTCTCCAGCCCAAGATAAATGCCCTGCGAAATCACCCAAAATTACATGAGTGACCGCACGAAATTTCGCACTACTCAAAAATATGAAAAAAACGAATAAACAACTCACAGCATTCCTGGACTTTTTGATGAAGAACTGAAGAACTGGCACTAATTCCACAGACTAATTTTAAAAGGTTTCAACACCGATTTTATGCGAAACTGATTTTTCGCAATGAAAAATGTCGCAACCCGTACGTACAATCAGATGAAGCGCTCTCGCTCTCTCGAAAGTACGACCTGTCGTCGACAATTCAATCGAATATTTCTCCCACTATGGACCTCTAGCGGAATCCATAAGCATTTGTTTCAGCCAAGAAACAAACCTGGATAAACTTAATTTTGTAAAAACAAAAAAGGTGCCATAGAAAGGAAATTTAAAATAAAAAGATATACATTTAACGAAATTCGTTATACATTCCAAAGACAAGCTCCATGCACGGTGAATGAGAATTAGAAGTCTCTGCTGTGACCGGTGGTAAAGAATCACTAAGTAGTTCAAAAATCCCCAGAGCATGCCATGCTTTATAATTCACTAGCGCGCTCCCATCTTGAGTTTGGGTTCGTAATACAGAATCCATTTTTAAATCATAAGTATTCTAATTCGTATGAATTTTCAGCAAATGCTGTCTTTCAAATGCGGTCTTAAGGTGACATAATACCTGGGAACGACCATATCTGAAGAACATTTGTTCCATGAATTTTTTGAAAAATACAAACACTAATTAAAATAAATTAATAGTTTAAAAAAACACTAAAACGCTTTTGGGCTATGATACGATATTCACATACACACGGATATTCACATTGCCTCGGTCTGCCATGAAATTATGCCGCTACTCGAAGGGTTAAATCATTCATTGGTTCCTGTCCACGACTGTTTTATGGTGATACTTGGTGAGGTTTTACACTAGCACAAAGTATCTTTTTGGTGAGGTTTTACACGTTTGGTACAAAGTATCTTTTTAAAAAATCAGGATATTTTATTTAAATAAATGTATAATCTAATTTAATTCTGGAAAATAAAGCAACGTGATAAAAATGTTCAGACAGATATTAAGTAGTAGTAGTAGTAGTAGTAAAAGAGTGGGGGGCTTGTATTCATCCCTTGATGCCACCTGGATCTATAAGATCTTTTGTTACTACCCACTTTGTTATTGGGTCAGTGGTCTGCTAGAAGCCCGGTACTGTTTACCAGATTTACTGTTTACCAGTCCATACAGATCACTGACCTTCAGGTCGCTGGGTTCGAGAAAGGCTCGTCCCAGTAAACTGGTCGGATTCTCTACTATGACATTGTAATTATATATGCTCATTTACTGTAAATAATTGTAAATTACCAAATAAATAAAATATTTAATTGATACTATTTCGCAATATATAAAATATATTTAGTTTAAAATTATTTTAAGTTGTCGGGATTCTATGACCTTTTAAAATATTACGTATCCGAAGTGAATCATTCTGTATTTTCATTATAACAAAACAGATATGATCTACTTTGAGAAATTAATAGGTACCACCTTAACAATGAGATAATTAGGTACCTATTCTTCCGAAAATAGGTCGTAGAAAAGCCCTTATGTTATACGATAAAATGTAGTGCTGTGGCAAAATACGATAAGAGAGTATGACCGACTAAAAAAATTGAAAGAACGAAACTGGAGCACACGCAACACTAGTTTGTCATGAAAATTATCGCAGCACATGCGATTTCACATGCTAATGATATCCCTATCTCCCCAATACACTTTAACACGTTAAACGCCGAGTAAAAAAATGCAAACATACCTTGAACGCCGTGGGGGACATAGTAACAGTGATATGTGCCGTTTGGGCCGTAAGCCGAGGCTGCAACTTGCGAGCTGGCCGCGGCGGCCAGCGAGATACTACGAAATGTATAGAATCGCCGTCAACCCGTATGGAATCACCGCGCCAGGAGATAACCAGGTTAAACCACCAGCGGGCCGACACTGAGTTAATGGGTCCTTGCTGAGTTGGCCACGAAGACCCATTCTGTTCAGAGTTGGTCACACTCACGGGTCAACACCTATCCGACGGCCTCCACGCATGAAGTGCGAGCTTGGGTAGGACTCTGGCCTTACGGTTAGCTTCCCCTGGGAATCAACCTTCTGGCGCTCCTGGACGGTCTGCGCACCGTGCGGCATAAACCAATCGATTGCGCACTCTGACTAACAGTCGGGGGAGTCTGAAAGCAGTACTGTTTCCTATAGAGCGGGGGTGGTTGCGGACCTTACGGCGACTGCTCTTGAAACGACCATCGGCTACCCGATCCTGGGTGAACAGCCGGGCAAAGGATGCCGTGGTCCGCGATAGATTCGGTATACATCGTTTCACCGCTTCGTAAGGGAGAGGACCGCGCAAACGACCTCGAACTCGTAACCAATCGAGAGACTGGAGTAATCTGGTCGCAATTGGAAGTAAGGGCGTGAGTGTAAGCCCGCTGGGTAACACTCCTGGCTATCTCGCGGTTAAAAGGCGTTGGCCTCTTACGGGGTTGTGGGGGAGCTAGACGGTGGACTGTTTTTGTCCTAAGTCTTCTGTGCTCACTTCAGGGAGATAGAACGACTAATGGATAAAACTTCCTGAGGTGACGGGCCCGCCCGCTGTAGTCGACAACTCTAGTTGTAGCGGGCCGACACTCGCGCCGTTATACTTTCAGTTGCAACCAGATTACTCCGGTCTCCCAACTAGTTACATGTTCTAGGTCGCTTGCGCGGTTCTTAAGGAGCGGAGATACGGTGTCTACCGAATCTATTGCGGACCACGGCATCCTTTGCCTGGCTCTTCTCCCGGAATCGGGTAGCCGATTGGTCGTTTCAAGAGCGGTTGCCGTGAGGTTAACAACTACTCCCGCTCTATAGGAAACAATACTGTTTCCAGACTCGCCCGGCTTGCAGTCGGAATGCACAATCGATCTGACGCCGCACGGCGCGCAAACCGTCTAGAAGCGCCCGAACGTTATCTCCTAGGGGAAACTGAGTCCTAACCGGGCTTGTACTTCTGCGTGGAGGCCGCCGGATGGGTGTTGACCCGTCCCTAAATGCATGGGTCTTAGTGGCCTAACTGCAACAGGGTCAATTAGCTCCCTGATGGGTCCTGCATCTGCCTAAGGGGCCCAGGAGCAGAGGACAGGAGAGGATGGGATGAGAGGTAGGATAACTAGGAATTTAGGCTCATATTTTTTTTCAGAGACGCTCGAATAGTAGAAACGCGCTATGTCAAAGCGAACGTAACTATATACCGCATAATTAAATGGGGTGATTGTGGTAAAACCCTGCTAGAGCCATTGCAAGTTGCGCAGAAATTTATATTAAAAATTATTCTACGTAGACCATATCGCCATCCCACTAATGAAATTTATAAGGAAACTAAAGTTCTTGATTGTAGGCAACTTTTTATAAAAACTTCCCTCTTAAGGCTATTTTTGGAAAATAACTCAAATTTAGGAATAATTCAGAACCGGCGACCAATGAGACAGTTTTAGAAAATAGCTTAATAATACACAGAAGGAAAACATCATTTGGACAAAGACATTACTCTTTCATTGCACCGAGATTTTACAATCTGATCAATATGGAAAAAAAAATGAATTTGACATTTAGGGAATTCAAAAATAAATTAAAGAAATGGTTATCGATTCATAACAGACTAACCATATATCAAATGTTAGAAATAATAGTATAATAAAACTTAGGTGCACAAATTATTAACATATTTTTAAACATGTATGTTGAGTATATGTTGACGTACGCCAGCTATACATGCGCGCTGTTCTGGTGCGCTATCGGAGGAACCTCATGAGGAACACGGATAAAGACAAACCAGAGCACAAACACAACACTTGACACAAATACAAACAGATTCAACCAAAAATGAGGACTGTATACGGACAACGACACTACGCATATCTCTGACCTAAACTCTATAATATATTTAGCTCGTACACAGGACAGATTTTAAATATAACCGACAACCAGTTCAAGATACGGGTTTCTCATTGGCTCTCGAATTATACTAGAGATGAATGCGAAGGTATGATATATTAAAAAATATTTTATTTCTAACCACAAATTATAGGATATACAGATGTAAATTATGGATATACAGATATATAGATTATATTTTATTATGTTATACTATATATATAAATATGATACATTACTTTATATGTTATTATATATATATATATATATATATATATATATATATATATATATATATATATATATATATATATATATATATATATATATATATATATATATATATATATATATATATATATATATATATATATATATATATATATATATATATATATATATATATATATATATATATATATATATATATATATATATATATATATAAATAATAATAAATAAATAAATACAAACGGAGCTGCCATGGAATTCACCGACCGGAGTCGGGCCCATCATAATACTATTTTTTTACACTTCTGGGGGGTGAGCAGTGGATTCCGGACCTACGAACCGGCTGTGGTAGGTTTAGGACAGCTGTCTTGCCACATGTGAGCGTTCACCTTACCACCCATTCACTCCCACTTCGAAGCCATAGAATTTGAGATGCGCAAATCGCAGTTTTAGATAATTTTTCTAAGAAAGAGTTGTTTATTTTTCTGGAAAGGCCAAGATCTTTAAAGAGGTGAAATAGAGATTTAGCTGGCAGGCCACGAGCGCCAACTTCCACCGCGTGAAGGTGAACAGTGAAGCCGTTCCGGGTTACGGCATTTGCAAGATCATGGTATTTATTTAATTTGTACTCGTGGTCTTTTGGGATATTTGATTCCCATGGAACAGTTAATTCTACAATAAGAGCCACCTTCCGAGATAGAGAGTAAAGAGTTATATCTGGACGGAGGGCTGTGCATCCGAGACTTTCAGGGAATTTATACTGCTTAGAGACCGAATCAACCTACAGAATCCAATCTGTAGCTTTCTCGATTATTGAGAAGGGTTTTGTAGTTAAATGTTTTTTGCCGTTAGAGCCATCCCGCACAAACTGTATTGGGGGTTTGGAGGATACTGTCAAACCCTTGTTGGCACGAGCCACTGAGAGACTAATTACCTCGCGAATAACAGCGAGAACTTTATCATGGCGGTAAGTGTACCGTCCTTGATCTAAGGCCACCTTGCAGCCAGCTAGAATGTGTCTAGCTGTGCAAGGGGTATTGCTACAGAGGGGACAAGAACTATCCTCGGCAAAGCTCCAACGAGCGAGGTTACTGGGGTCTGGAAGTGTATGCTGAAAGGCATTCAAATAAAATTTCAGCATCTCTGGCGTCCAGTCATAGAGCATTACCTTACGTTAACACCTAAAGCATTCCCGAATCCGATCAAGGGAATCCTTCGTCACGATGTAAGTGGCTTTTATAATTATTTACTTTATAATCATCTTATTGATCAATTCTAAAAAGAATATATACACAAAACTATCAAATATTTCAAAATATTGAATTTTTACATATTTTATGTTTCGTTCATTGTAAATAATCCATTTAGGTTAAAGGTAATCTTTCCAACTAATAGGAAAGAGCTGACTGCTTCCTTTCATTGATATGAGGGCATGTCACGCTTTTTATTTTTAAGTTTTCAGCTGAATATTGATCGCAGCTTCTTTATATCACACCTTTAGAAAATAAAAAAACGAAATTCGAAATTTTAAATTCTTCCATCTGTCAAGTAGCTCGTCTTGTCTTGTTATTTCCCTTGAAATAATAGGAAATTGAGTGAGTTTACGTATAAAGAAGGATTGTAGCTTAATTTTTGAGATAATTGGATGAAGGGTGAGCGTTACTAGTTGTAAAATGGGCCCAACTTAAACCTACTCCTCTTTCCGCAAGTGAGAGGCATTCATCATTCTCGTTAACACCTAAAGCATTCCCGAATCCGATCAAGGGAATCCTTCGTCACGATGTAAGTGGCTTTTATAATTATTTACTTTATAATCATCTTATATATATATATATATATATATATATATATATATATATATATATATATATATATATATATATATATATATATATATATATATATATATATATATATATATATATATATATATATATATATATATATATATATATATATATGTATATATTATATTGTATTATACTATGTTATATTATATTATTTATATTATATTATGCAAAATTATATTACCTATTGTTTTTTTATGAGACGGAAGAAGGACAGCAGGCAAAGCGTACAGGCTCAGCAAATACCACGGGGTTATGTAATCCTGACAAGTAATGCCCTTTCGCGATTTTTATAATATGTATTTTTTTTAAATGCGTTAAAAATGAACGCAATCTATTTTATGTAACTATAAAAAATAGGATAAAGTATAAATAAATAAAATAAATAAAAATATTTTAACATTGAACTAACTACCAAAAATTATTTGACTTTGACAACGAATTATACTTTTTTGACTAGGTATTTTTATATTAAATCCTATATTACTTAACATATATTAAATTTTAATGACTGTTTCTTTTTTTTCTCACATATAACTTTATTTATATTATTTTATCGAATTTTATATTATATTTATTGCCGATTATATATAATGGAATTGCATTTGATTTATTATATTATCTTTTAATATTTTGTTATTAATGTTTTTTTTAATTTTATTCTGGAGACCACATTTTAGGGCAATTTAGTGTTATTAGCTTTTTACTAAAACTTGTACATTTGTAAGCAACCAAGCAATCAAGCAAACTTGATTGTGATATTGGAGTCCTGTCCACCTTAGAAAGGGCTAGTCCCAGTTGGGTGTCAGAAACAAATAAGCAAAAGGTTAAGGTTTTGCCATTCGGTTCCTGTTATTTTTGTAAGCTAATCAATGTTTTATAGTAATTAATTCTTAAATAAATAAATAAAATAAATATACATATTTCTGAGATAATTCTGCCCGTCATACAACTTTTCGGCGTGTATAATACGATATACTCGTACATAGAAAGTAACAATAAAAGCATTCAGTCGTCGCTGTAGATTTGCCTGGCAATATTAGTATTGAAGGCTGACTGACTGTTACTTCCCGTTGTCGCTCAGTTGTAACAGAAAAGATTGGTCGATGCGGGCTTCGCTATGACGTTTCATGGCGCTGTGACGTCAAACGTTTGAAAAGGAAAGCGATTTCTGAGTCCTGTGCGAGGACACACTGAGAAAAATATAATGCTGCGTACAGACTGACGAAAGGTAACATGAAAGGAGCATTTCATCAACTAGGGTTGTCGACTACAGCGGGCGAGCCCGTCACCTCAGGAAGTTTTAACGATTAGTCGTTCTATCTCCCTGGAGTGAACGCAGAAGACTTGGACAAAACGGTCCACCGTCTAGCTCCGCCACAAACCCGTAAGAGGCTAACGCCTTAACTGCGAGATAGCTAGGAGTGTTCCTGGCGGGCCTACACTCACGCCCTTACTTCCAATTGTGACCCGATTACTCCAGTCTCTCGATCGGTTACGAGTTCGAGGTCGCTTACGCGGTCCTCTCCCTTACGAAGCGGTGAAACGGTGTTTACCGAATCTATCGCGGACCACAGCGTCCTTTGCCCGGCTGTTCACCCAGGATCGGGTAGCCGATGGTCGTTTCAAGAGCAGTCGCCGTAAGGTCCGCAACCACCCCTGCTCTATAGGAAACAGTACTGCTTCCAGTCTCCCCCGACTGTTAGTCTCCCCCGATTGTTAGAGTGCGCAGTCGATTGGCTCACGCCGCACGGTGTGCAGACCTTCCAGGAGCACCAGAAGGTTGATTCCCAGGGGAAACTAACCATAAGGCCAGAGTCCTACTCAGGCTCGCACTCACAGGTCCCGCGGTTAAGGCGTTGGCCTCTTACGGGCTTGTGGCGTAACCAGATTGTTTTGTCCTCAAGTCTTCTGCGCTCACTCCAGGGAGACAGAACGACTAATCGTTAAAACTTCCTGAGGTGACGGGTTTGCCCGCTGTAGTCGACAACCCTAGTTGTCGAAGCGCTGCGATCGAACATTTAATGTCCGCCCGCTCGCCCTTCAGCTGTGACCACGCCTATTTCTTCGCGGGTCCGCCAATTTCAGATATTTTTCTCATGTAGTATGTCGCCCTAATGGCCCTTTTTGCTTGTCTCAGGTTTGTTTATTTCCACCTGTTAGGTTCGTAACAGTAGTAGGGCGGTGTCGTCACTACAACGGGTGAATCCGTCACCCCAGGCTGGTATAACGATATGTGATCGTTCTTTCAGCCGTGGGATGAGCGTAGAAGACTTAGAGATAAGACAATCTACTGTCTAGCTTGCCAACAGCCCGTAAGGGACCAGCGGGCAGCCTCGTCCCTAACTACCAGTTTTGATAGGATATCTCCGTCTGGAGTTAACCTTCAGGATACCTTCATCCTCCCGACTGGTCCGAAGTCGCTTACGCGGCCTACACCTATTGTATTACAGCGGTAATTCAATTTGAATTGATCGAGGACCTGGGTGTTCTTTGCCCGTAGTGCCACACTGGATCGAGTGGCCCATTGTTATTTCAAGAGTGGCATGATAATAGGTCAACATCCACGCCGCCGCTTAGTAGACAGTATATTACCATAGTCCCCAGACTCCTTTAGCAATTAGTCAGACTGTGTCCCACGGTGTCGCATGGAATTGCTGACTTCGCTTATCGGCCACTTTAAGTATTACCAAAATGTAATCTATACGCGGTAATATCGCGAGATAACAGCCAATATGGTATACCTAGAAATAAATTTTTTAAAATTATTATCCACTGAATTAAGATTGAATTGATTGAAAATATGAATGAAATTTTTAATCATTTTTTATCAGTGTTTTTCAACCTTTTATTAATCGCGACCCTCTTTTTGGTCAAAAAATAAATAAAACCATTACGCGACTCCCTCTTAAACTGTAAGTTAGCTCTCAAGCCCCCTCCCCCCCCCCCCCCCTTAGCCTCTTTCTGTAGCTGTAACTGTAAGCATCACAAAAAATATTTTTTTGTTTGTAAAAACAATGGCGAAAACTACATTAATTTTAACTGTTCTTCACTTTTGAAGCTAAACCTAGCTGTGTCTATCTTATTTCAAAATAAAGTTTTGTAAAAGCAATAGCAAAACACGTAAAAAATATGTTTCTCTTCCGAATTAAAAAAAAATAGGTCGCGAATCACCGGTTCAAAACGACTGATTTATACGATCCAATAATATGATTGATTATATTATTTATGATGTCACGCTGATAGCAAGTGATGTCACGCAACTAAGTGGTAACTTTTTCTAGGGCAAACATTTTAAAAATGGTAAAATTTGAAAGAAGAAAATATATTCAAAAGAAGAAAAAAAAACGAGAAACAAAAAAAAAGATTTTTTAGTAGTAGTTTACTAAGTCTTTGTCTAGTTTCTGTTTCTATTTCTAAATTTGGATTTATTGTTTTATTTTGTAATGACAGCTGCAGAGATATGTAATTTATTATTATTATTTCAAAAAATAGGCACATCTTAGGTAGGTATATATTTCACGTGAATTTTGAATTCTAAATGAATATTTTAAACGCACCTCCCTTCATTTCCTGAATAAAATTGCCATATATCACAGGTAACTTAGGAGGATAGGCTGAGGCATGCCTCTTGAAGAAATTTATGGAGAATAAGGGATTCTGAGTCGACTCATAAACTCCCTACTCCCTAGCCGAAAGTGGTGGAGGAAAGTTTTACAATTTTCGCGAGAGGAAATAGACATTTTTAAAACAGAACTTTGAGAAACGGCACTCAAAGGCGACATTTGGTAAGACATAATTTATCGCCGACTTTCTTTTCGCGATTAGTGTCTTGGGATGAATGTGAAATTATTTTTTGTCGAAATTCATAAACTTGGGATGTGCGTTAAAAATCGGTTGCTTGAAGCTTTGAAGTCTTTTGCTACTTTCCTGGCAAGTAGCAAAAGACTGATTTTATATGAATAATAATTTCATAAATAAAAACGATGAGCGCACTCTCTCGGTTGGCGGACGAGCCCGGTTGGGTTGTATTTCATCTGTTGGCCCTTAACCGAGAAACGAGCCGCGCTTCCTAAGTCGTTAATGTTTGATTAAAATGTATGGCGGAATATAAATATTATTTGTGCAGCTTGTATATGAGGTATTGAGAGCCGCGATATAAGAGGCCGTGAGAGCAATACGCGGATTAAATAGAAGAGAATCTTGCAAACCACTATTTCGTGAACTAAAGATCCCCACCGTTTATACCATACTTATTCACGAAAGCCTGTGCTAATTCTATAAAAATAAAGGAAAGTACCAAACTCTTGCCCACATACATTCCCACAATACAAGGCACAAATCGATGTATACTCATAATTCTATACCTGCAATATCACAATTTCAAAGGACAACTCAATACAGAAGCATAACATTTTATAACAGGTTACCAGATGAATTAAAAAATATACAAACATATACACTATTCAAAAAACTTACCAAGGAATTTTTACTGCAAAAATGTTTATATGGCACGGACTTTTAAAATTTTATATTCACAATTGATTGACCACTCGTTTATTTTATTTTTTTTTTATTTTTTTTAACTTCCATTTTAATCCTATTCTGAACACTTCATTTTATAGACAATTTACTTACTGATTATGTAACATGATTTAGGAATTATTGCTTTTATTTTTATATTTTTACTCTGATTATTATTTGATGCTTTCCAAATTGGACTCCTTGATTATTATTATTATTATTGTTTTTTTTATTTAAAGATTTATACTTTTTTATTTTTTTTTATTTTTGGATTTGGTATTTCTATTTTTGATATTTCTAAATGATCTTTTTAATATTTAGACAATGTAATGGTTGATTTTGTATAGTTTATTGAATTTCAGATTTCTAACGTGATTTAATTTTATTTTTGCCAGATATATGATATGTTTAAAATATGAATATTATAAAAAAATGTATTTATTAATTGTAAGTTCTATACCCTTACCGGGTTTTTTGGAATAAATAAACTTTGAACTTTGAACTATTCCAACCAAAATTTCATAACGTGATTTTGGCCCAACAAGGCAATAAGTGCATCAAACTTCAAGTCTGTGAGTCTAAAATTTCAAGATTGAAGTATGACTAGTGCGCCCCCTGGCGGCATCGATCTCAACCACAACTTTTACCATGACCAAATGATGCCTGCATGACAATTTTAGGCTCAATCGGATTAAGCGTTTAGATGCTATCGTGGAGGAATTCACACAGACACAAAAAGACAGACAAAAGTACAGACTTTAATCAGGAAATAGTCTTAATCGTCTCTGGGGGGCTCAAAAAGGATATTTCCGTCTTCATCTAGATATTTTTAGTACGTTCACAATGCTTTTTCTTCCTCGTCGGTTTTTTTTATTATTTGTTGTGTGTGGCTTTCCTAAGGTCTTTATGAGCATTGTAACACTGCGACCATTACTGATCTATTGTGTTCGCCACCTACTATAGTTCTGTGCTAAGTTTCGTGTCATTTAAGAACCGCAACAGGCTTTTGGCGCCAGATCGTTTTACCCCCTCTGGGTGGAGGTAATGACCACCCAAATGGGTGTATCTTTTACGCATCAGCGGGCCACACTCGCATATGAGGTGCAGGGGAGTTTCTTCTGCCCCTCGACAGAACCTGCACATTTTTCTGTCTCGGAGCTTGAGGTTGTACATGTGTTTGTTCAGGCTACAATGCCCTGTGAGCGCCCTCACCAGTATGCGTAGATTATTCCTATTTAGCGATAAGGCCTAACGGTCGTAAGCTTTAATTAGCGCGTTGGAATGATTCAACCCTGGCGTGTTGTTCCAGTGGTTGACGGGTTGTTCTAAACATATTTGTTTGAGCATTAGGTATGCAAGGCTTTTTGGTACGCCACAGCAAGGTTCAGGGCCCTATAACGTTCCCTTTGCTCCCGTCTTAGCAAGTTCGTCGGCTTTTTCATTTCCCTCGATTTCCTCGTCGGTTGGTGAGACACGAAAGTAAAAGTAATTGATTGCTATAAGTGAATGCTAATTGAAGTAAGATTTATTTTAAACAGATAGGGACTCAAAGATTCCTAAAATGCATTAAAAGAATTTTAAGTCTGTTATAACTGAACAGCAGTCTTCTTGAAAATTCGAGTCATAATTCAAGACTTTTATAAATTGACATAAAATATAGTCATCTTGAAAATATCAACTTTCAATTTTACAACAATTTGATTGGATTAAAACGCGGAGAGAAAAGGGGGGGGGGGCGGGTTATAGAAAGCCAAAATAACAAGTTTTTTATGTCTTTTTAACCTAAACTGGAAATATATTCGTGAATCTTTTACCTCTGGAATACAACAATAAAATAAATTTAAATAATATTGATGATTTTATTTTCAATTTTGACTACATTTTAATGGATTTACTAACCCTTTCTTAAGATAATTTTGAAAATATACTTCAGATATTTATTTAAATAATAAATTTTGGCCATAACATTTCTAGAAAATTATAAATAGGATAGAAAACGAATTTACCGCGTGAAATTTGTAGGACCCGACGTTTCGGTGACGTTGCAGCCGCCGTTGTCAAGGGTAAACTGAAGAGCTGTCAGTCCGTTGTTTTGCGGGTAGGCCGCAAACCGCTGCCGCCACTGCGTAGGTTATAACGGTGGTGGGGGGCCGGGCTCGGAGCGCGGGAATTTTTAAAATCCGTCTTGCACACAACACTCACTGTATCCTGTTTTACGTCTTTGCGTTCGGCGTTCGGCGGCGGGAACATTTTAAGAAGAGGGTTCCACGTAGAAGAGAGTTTGTAGCCGTCATCTCTATTGAAGTTCGGAGTTCTTCTTATTTCTACAATGTGTAATGTAGTACTTCTTATAAAGTAGAATTGTTCCTTCGATAGAACAATGGGATTTTGAAACTGCATCCAGTGGTTACTTCCGCTATCCAATATATGTTCGCAGATCGCCGATTTTTCTCGCTGAACGTTTTTAACAGCTTTGATGTGTTCTGTCAGTCGCGTGGCTATGGGCCGTTTCGTTTGTCCAACGTAGGCTAGACCGCAGCTGCATTCGACTTTATACACACCCGGGGTTTGCAGTGGTATTACATCCTTTACAGGCCTCAAAAATCGAGCTATATTTTGGGTCGGTTTGAAGATCGTTTTTATATCGAATCTGTTTAGCATCTTACTTATTCGATCTGTCACGCCCTTGACGTATGGTAAGAATGCTCTTGATCTGCTCGGTTTTTGAGTTTCGTCCGTATTAGATCGTGTGCGTGTCTCGTGATATTTTCCGTATCCATTTTTCCTAAGGACATCATTGACATGTTCCATCTCCTTCGGAAAATGCTCAGTGTCGCATAGATCGCGTGCTCGATTCACGAGCGACGTTTGCACTGAACGTAGATGGTAGGGATGATGGTGTGAGCTTGCATGCAAATATCTGTCCGTATGTGTGGGCTTCCGATATACCGTATGTCCGAGAGTATTGTCACTTCTCCTCGTCACTTTGACATCCAAAAATGGTAAGGAGCCGTCCTTCTCTACTTCATAGGTGAAACTGATTTTTGGGTGTATGGAGTTTAGATGACCCAGGAATTCTTTCACCGTTTGAATGTTGCCTTTCAGGATGCAGAAGGTATCATCCACGTAGCGAAGCCAGAGAATGGGTTTAATTTTGGAGGTTTTTATGGCTAATTCCTCAAAATATTCCATATATAGGTCACTAACTATCGGCGATACGGGGCATCCCATTGCTACTCCGTCGATTTGTTTGTAATAATCGCCGTTCCATAGAAAGTAGCAGGATGTCAGGCAATGTTGAAGCATGTCGGCGTAGCTAATAGGGAGGTCCTCAGACCTTAGTTTATCTCTCACCACCGTAAGACACTCCGAAATGGGCAAATTCGTAAATAAAGATTCGACGTCAAAGCTCACCATTATTTCGTCTTCGGCCAGTTTTAAGCTTCTAATAACTCTCTTCTACGTGGAACCCTCTTCTTAAAATGTTCCCGCCGCCGAACGCCGAACGCAAAGACGTAAAACAGGATACAGTGAGTGTTGTGTGCAAAACGGATTTTAAAAATTCCCGCGCTCCGAGCCCGGCCCCCCACCACCGTTATAACCTACGCAGTGGCGGCAGCGGTTTGCGGCCTACCCGCAAAACAACGGACTGACAGCTCTTCAGTTTACCCTTGACAACGGCGGCTGCAACGTCACCGAAACGTCGGGTCCTACAAATTTCACGCGGTAAATTCGTTTTCTATCCTATTTATAATGTCAAACAACCGCGATAGTCTTCGATTTCATATTTCTAGAAAATACCTAATTTTAAACATTTTTTTGTATGGAAGTTCCAAAAACTGTCTTGGTACTATGCAAATAGACCATACGCTGGTGTAAATAGTATTTTTTAATAATGAGAATCATTTCTAGGTTTTTCAAAAACTGAAGACAAATCTCGCTCGTTTTTATTTTTTTGGAAAACAGTAACAGAATAAAGATAATTTACATTTAATATGGAAATAATTTACCAATTTCGTTTCGGCAATATGATAGCTTAAGGACCGGGTTTTTAAAATCCGGCATAATTGTTTTAAAATTCTTTTTCGTGTTCTCACAACCAGTCCACAAAATTATGCTTCATATAGCTTTTGGCCGCCACGGCCGGCACGGCCTCTTAAAGACTACGCCCGAGTATACTCGGGCGGCTACTATGTGCGAGAATTCCCACACCCGAGATAACTCGAGCAAGCTTTAACTGCAGGAAAGATTAATTAAGGGGGCTAACGGGCCCATGATGAGGTGGCCACGATGACCCATGTGTTCAGGGTCGGTCACACTCACGGGTCAACACCCATCCGATGGCCTCCCCGTATGGGGTGCGAATCCTGGGTAGGACACTGGGTCAACCAGTCTCCCCTGGGAATCAAACCTCTGGCGCCCCTGGACGGTCTGCACACGGTGCGGCGCAAGCCAATCGATTGTGCTCTCCGACTAACAGTCGGGGGAGTCTGGGAACTGTATTGTTTCCTATAGAGCGGGGGTGGTTGTCTACCTTACGGCGACTGCTCTTGAAATGACCACTGGCCATCCGATCCCGGTTCAGAGTCGGGCAAAGGACGCTTTGTTCCGCGACAGATTCGGTTCACACCGTTTCACCGCTTCGTAAGGGAGAGGACCGCGCAAGCGACCTCGAACTCGGAACCAATCGAGAGACCGGTGAAATCTGGTCACAATTTGGAAGCAAGGGCGCGAGTGTCGGCCCGCCAGGTAACACTGGCTATCTCGCAGTAAGGCGTTGGCTTCTTGCGGGTTGTGACGTAGCTGGATGTTGGATTTGTTATGTCCAAAGTCTTCTACGTTCACTGCAGGGCGATAGAACGAGAAAATCTTTAAAACTTCCTGTGGTGATGGGCTCGCCCGTTGTAGTTGACACCGCAAGTTGCAGGAAAGATCTAATGGGCGCTAAGATCGGATCAGATCTTTTGGGAGCTAATGGGCCCATGATGAGGTGGCCACGATGACCCATGTGTCCAGGGTCGGTCACACTCACGGGTCAACACCCATCCGATGGCCTCCACGCATGGGGGGCGAACCTGGGTAGGACACTGGGTCAACCAGTCTCCCCTGGGAATCAAACCTCTGGCGCTCCTGGACGGTCTGCACACCGAGCGGCGCAAGCCAATCGACTGTGCTCTCCGACTAACAGTCGGGGGAGTCTGGGAACTGTATTGTTTCCTATAGAGCGGGGGTGGTTGTCTACCTTACGGCGACTGCTCTTGAAATGACCACTGGCCATCCGATCCCGGTTCAGAGTCGGGCAAAGGACGCCTTGGTCCGCGATAGATTCGGTGCACACCGTTTCACCGCTTCGTAAGGAGAGGACCGCGCAAGCGACCTCGAACCCGGAACCAATCGAGAGACCGGAGAAATCTGGTCACAATTGGAAGCAAGGGCGCGAGTGTCGGCCCGCTAGGTAACACTGGCTATCTCGCGGTAAGGCGTTGGCTTCTTGCGGGTTGTGACGTAGCTGGACGTTGGATTTGTTCTGTCCAAAGTCTTCTACGTTCACTGCAGGGCGATAGAACGAGAAAATCGTTAAAACGTCCTGTGGTGACGGGCTCGCCCGTTGTAGTTGACACCGCAAGTTGCAGGAAAGATCAGGGTCGGTCACACTCACGGGTCAACACCCATCCGACGGCCTCCACGCACGAGGTGCGTGGAGGCCGTCGGGTAGGACTCTGGCCCTGGTGAGTTTCCCCTGGGAATCAAACCTCTGGCGCTCCTGGACGGTCTGCGCACCGTACGGCGCAAGCCAATCGATTGTGCACTCTGACTAACATCTTGCGGTGTCGACTACAACGGGCGAGCCCGTCACCACAGGATGTTTTAACGATTAGTCGTTCTGTCGCCCTGCAGTGAACGTAGAAGACTTTGGACAGTACAATCCTACGTCCAGCTACGTCACAACCCGTGAGAGTCCAACGCCTTACCCCGAGTGAGCCAGGAATAAACCCGGCGGGCTCGAGATACTCGCGCCCTCACTTCCAATTGTGACAGAATCGAGCGCATCCAGACTAAATTCTTGAAATACTTAAAAAACTATAGATTTTACTTCACACTTGACAATTCTTACGGCATCAACGTTCACCACTCGTACAACTTTACTTGTTTGGCTGATCGAAGGATGTACCATGATCTAGTCTTCCTACATAAAATCTTAAACAACAAATTAAACTGCATGGACTTGGTCCAACTAATACATTTCCGGACCCCATCAAGAACGACAAGACTGTCCTCATTGTTTCACATTAGCCGTTGCAATAACAACTACCGTAAGAACTCTTTCTTAAACCGTGTGTGTAGGGTTTACGATGATCGATACGCATCAATAGATATCTTCGCTGAATCGAACATTGGATTCAGAAATTTGTTAAAGAGGGCGATATTTAACACTTAATATTTAAAATTTAATAATTATTATTATTTAAAATTTATTACTTATTATCTACTGTTTGCACTTGCACTTATTCATACCAACGTACCTGTCTCAACTTCAAATATCGTACGGGTAAATTTGTTAAATACGTGGACACCCATCAACATAATGTATTTTTTTTCCTATGTTCCTCCTTCCCTTCCTGGTCCCTCTCTTCCTATCCTCTTTCTTTTCTCGTTTTTTTTTTCTGTCTATTATCATTTAGATAATCTTGATGTTAACATTTAGTGGAAAATTGTCTCTGGTGTAATTTTTATATCTATCTTGTTTGGCTACTTACTTTTATACACTGTTATTTTCCTGAATAAAAGAAAATAAAAATAAAAATGTGGAAACGAGACAAAAGACAGCTACGATGAATTAAACGAGGTACACTCCCCACTCTCTCCCAATCTCCGCAAATCGGGTGACATCACGCGATGTTAGTACTGCCTAGTGTTTTAAGCAGTGAGGTTGTGTGTTTTGAACAATCGTTTTAGAAGTTACCACACTATAGAACAATTTTTATGGTTTTTATAAATATTTTTAATTTTTATTTAGTTTATTACATAATTATTAATTATGGGATAATTATTAATTATGGTGAATAAAAATTAATATTTTTTTATGAATTTCCTTTCCTTCTAAACCCACATTAAGCACCATAATATCAACTTTCAATCCAATTTTGGGCCTGAAATGGCTTTTATGAAGAATATATATTATTATGTTCAGTAAATAAAAATAATTCATAAAAAAATGAGTTTTTTTCCATTTTTTATTTTTTATTTATTACTGAAGAGTTAAATAAATAAAATTAAAACAAAACGTTCTCGCACATCGCCTCTAGGTCTCGAACATCGCCATTTGCTTTCTGTACAGTTTCTTTTATCCTGTAAGCACTTGGTTCGCTTTGTCTTGATAAAAATTACAGTTTTCCAAATGTCACAAAGGGGGTGGCGGGTGGGGGGGGGGGGGTTAAACCCCCAAGATACTTATAGAAGCTACGGCCTAGTTTCCGCCTTAAATATTATTGTTTATGACTAAAGAATTGGCAGAGTCGTCGAAGCGGCCTTATTTGAGTATAAAGAGAGGCAGGGATTCTGTTTGCGAATTTTATGGTCCCGGCCTTCCGGAGAGACGTCCCTAGCCTCTTCACCCATTTGGCAAAGGGCCAAACGTGAAAGGGGAGGGCCTTTGGCAGACACCCAGGCGTCGTCAGAAAGATTTATATGAAGCACAATAAATGCTAGATATTTACACGAATCAAAATATTATTATTATTAAGAAAAATAATAATTAAAATTTTTTATAAACTCTTTAATCGCACCAAAAAAAATAAATACAACAAGAACAATAATATAAAAAATAAGAAACGCGACTGCCCTTACAAAAAGCGAAGAGTTTTTTTTTAGAACTAGCTGTTGCCCGCGGCTTCGCCTCGCTTAAAGTTTCGAATCGTTAGGGTCGCGTTTATTTGCCTTTTTAGACGCTACCTTAAGATACATAGTGCAAGACAACCCCCTCAGATGCACGCTACCTATATCGTAGACGTACGCGTCTTGTTCCTCGCCACATGCGCCGCCTTTCGCTGAACCTGACCTTGCTGGGCCTGTAGCCGTATCTGCGGCCTGCTAGGTATTTCGTGGTCCTTGCTCTATAGCTATACCACCTAGAAAGTTACAATTAAATTGATAATTTTATCTTTATTAACCACCGTGACAATGTATTAATTTATTTTGATAAGGATTTTAATTTTATGGCTAATGTCTTCAACAAACACTCCTACTTATTGTTATTATATTTTTCTTCATAGAAGCAGTTATTGAACCCTAAATATCAAAGTTACATACATATATGCTGTTGCTGACATTTTTATAGAAGTTGGATACATGCTGTCGCTGACATTTTTATAGATCTCTCTGAGGCCGATGTTTTTGTCATATATTATTTCCACATATATCAAACCCTTTCGTCAGCGCACGTCGATTAAGCAACTCACCAGCTCATTTTTCACCGACTTGATTTACAAATATCACGATTTCCTAATGAAAACCAATATTTAACTAGGCAAAGAAACATACGGTAATATTTAAAACACATTTTAGAAAACAGGCTTTTATAAAAATGCTCTGTCCAGGGCCAACCTTGGATGCAGAAGCCATGTCATAGTGGAACTTAGAACGGGCTATCATAATTAAATGCTATACAGCATTTCGTGTTTGTGCTGTTGGCTGTTGAGGAGACCCCTCGTTGGAAGTCAACCCTGGGTGAAGCAGCCACGCGATGAAACTTAGAACGGGCTATCATAATTGAATGCGAATACAAAATTGTGCGTCTGTACTGTTGACCATGTAAGAGTAGCCTTGTCGGGAGGCGATCCCGTGCGTAGAATCAGGTTATGCTCACCATACGGGGTGCTATAAATTTCACGCGGTAAATTCGTTTTTATCTTATTTATAATCGTAAACATTATTACTAGGATCAAAATTATAAAAATATATTAGTTTCTTCGTTGGATATCTAGTTTTCTAGTAATTGAATCTACAAGTATAACTACGTAAATATTGTTGCGTCTACCTCAACGATATATTAGCTAGATATGCCATCACAAACAAATAAGTTGGCTCCACTACCCTTTGTCGTAAATGATGTGACAGAGAGAACAATAAATTGAACAGTATTCGAGAGAATAGCGCGCTGATATTCTTCGCGACAGCTCTCACACCGGAAACGGTCGGCTGTCTGCCAGCGGACTACGTTCAAACTACTGGCCGGCTTTCGGTAGTGGTTTTGAAAAGGTCATATTCGAGCGTGAAAGACCCATAACATATTAGTATATACAATAAAATATTGATTCAAAGCTTGATAAAAAATAAAACGAAACTAAAATTGGGCGTACCAGCTCTGGTCTCCCCTGTCCCTCTCTTTCACCCTTTCCTCCCCTCGATTACCCGCCCCCCCTCTCCATCCTCTTTCTACCCCTCGCGGTATGCGCAACGTGCTTAGAGGCAATTTCTTAGACGCAAGGCGTCTATAAGCCTCCCTTAATCCTGCCACGAAACCCTTCAAGTAGCATTTTTACCCGAGTCTGTAATAAATAGACGGTAGCTACCCTCTTGCCTCTGACGTGTGTGTAATCCAAGGTTGCGCTTAGCACTTGAGCTACAAACATACCTGAGCGACTTCGGAAGAAGCCTCTTTACCTCTTACTCCATAATATGTAAGTTTGATCATGATAAACACAATCAAACGCCTTCGACAGATCACAGAAAACACCAATAGCATCATGTCATCTCTCCCATGCGCTGAATACATGCTTGATCAGAGTTAATTCGGAATCTATTAGGGTGACATGATACCTGGGAACGACCATATCCAAAGAATTTTAGTTTTATGAATTTTTGAAAAATATAAGCAATAATCTAAAAAAAAATTAAACAAATCCCTCGATAAGGAACCGATTTACAATTTGGACTCAAAAAAGTTACTCATTGCCTTGGACATTAGGGCTTTAAACTGATTTCTAAAACTTTCAGGTGCGATTACTCTTGCAATTTAAGCGCCATTAACAGTCTTATACCACCACTGCGCAAATATAGTTATTCTGTTCTAGCGCAGCGATAGAAAGTTTAGTATGCGCCCGGTCGCCGGCGCGAGCGGACGTAGAATTTGTGCCTGACCCTTTCTACAACGCTGGATTTTTATTGGTCGAGTAATACAAATTTGACTCCGCCTATTTCTTCGCGTGTCCGCCCATTTCGGATTTTTTCTGAGGTCTAATGTCGTCTTTAGAGGCCGTGGCGGCCAAAAGCTATATGAAGCATATTTTTGTGGCCTGGTTGTGAGAACACCAAAAAGAATTTTAATACAATTATGTCGGATTTTAAAAACCCGGTCCTTAAGCTATCATTTCGCCAACACGAAATTGATAAATTATTTTCATATTAATTGTAAATTATCTTTATTCTGTTACTGTTTACCACAAAAATAAAAACGAGCGAGATTTATCTTCAGATTTTGAAAAACCTAGAGATGTTTCTCAATATTAAAAAATACCATTTACACCAACTTATGGTCTATTTGCATAGTACCAAGACAGTTTTTGGAACTTCCATACAAAAAATATAAGAAAAAAAGTTTGAAATTACGTAATTTCCAGAAATGTTATGGCCAAACATTATTTTTTTTCTATTTATTAAAGATACTTTTGAGTGATATAAAAAATAATACTGTGATCTTAAGTTATTTTGTTATTGTAGGTAATCTATTTTTTACTTTATAAAAAACTATTCATTTGATAATTTATTATATTATAATTGAGAAGCCAAATCGACTATATTAGACGACGAGCGAAGCCGAAATCGTCATTCGTAATTGGCCACTGCCAACGGTGGGACGTATTCCCTTTTCGCCGCGGTATACTTTTACATCTTTACGAAAGCGCGCGGGCGCGTGGTATTTCAAAAATACCTAAATTTTTAGTCGCGTCAACTCGGAAGGGAGCCTTAAGTGGAACTTCTTTAAGAAAACCATTGATTATAGAGCGTGATAGCTTGCTCAATATCGTAATACAATTTGGCAACCAGGATTTTACTACAAGCGTAGCGTGTAGATAGTGCCAAAAAATATATATCTTCTATTTATTACGTTCAATATTACGACTTTGTGGTATAACTGTATACCAGTGCAGTGCGCACTGCCCTTATATTATTTCAATTATATTTACAAAAAGATGATAATTTTAAATTTGATATACGGGTTTTATTACGTAATAATTACGCATTTTAAAGTCCAGACGGACTAATAGATGGCAATATATCTCTCCGTATTATTTCTGTGACATAATCAGGCTATATAAAGAATGCGGATATTGTTATTACTGTAATTGTTACCATTGTTATTGGATAATGGGCCCGATTGCGTTTCTTTGTGAACTAAAACTAAAATTAGTCCAAGCGAACGGGACAGAGCAATACGTAAGAGCGGAATATGAAACGAACGATCGTCGATAAATACTACCATTGATTTTATATAAAATCAATGATACTACCTATCGAACTTATACTCGTCCGAATAAATTCCAGCATATTTCGTGCGGCGTAAGATTTGACCTTGGCGGGCAGTTTTAATGCGAAAAAGTGACAACCGGTCATCTCGCATTCCGCTCTGGCGTATTGCCCTGTCTCGTTCCCACGGACTAATTTCCGATTTTAGTTCACGAAGAAACGCAATCGAGCCCAACGTTTATAGATATATTGAAGCTATCCTAAGTTATGCCATTACAATTTGGGGAAATTGTTATGCTTGTCATAGGGAACCCATATTTATACTCCAAAAGAGAGCAGTGCGAATAATTGCAAAGGTGAAAAGGGAAGAGTCGAGTCGACCCATTTTTAAAAGGCTAAGAATTCTCACCTTAACCTCACTCTATCTCTTTGAGTTACTGACTGAGTTTTTTAAGAATAAAGAAACACATTACAAAAAGTTTTCAGATACACATACTAAAAATACGAGAAATAAATTAAACATTTGTATACCATGTATTAAACTAAACACAGCAAGGCAAGACACAAAATACTCCGGGCCATATTACTTTAACAGGCTACCGGAAAGTTTAAAAACAATTCAAGTGGAAAGCTTTTTCAAAAAATTACTTAAAGAATTCTTGTTAGACAAAGCTTTTTACTCGATCGATAAGTTTGTTAATTGTAAATAATTTTTCTATTTTTTTGGCTATTTTTTTTTGACAATTTTAAGTAGCATTTTTTAATTATTCTGACTTTTTCTGATTTTATTTCTTGATTATTTTTATTGATTATTTTAATTTGTGGTTTTAGTAAATAAATCTTAAAAATGATTTTGATGTCCTAAAAGCAATAATGAAGTAACTGTATGTACGTGGTGATAAATTTAAATATTGTAAAAACGGACCAATAGACTGTAATTTAAATTTACCTTGATATTAAGTTTCTACAATTTTAAGATTTTTGTGGAAATAAATTGAAAAGTAAAATAAATAAAAAATATTTTGATAGCGATTACTGTTAGCACTAGTCAAATTATTCGGTATTTAATAATCAATCAGTACTTTCTAAAAAACCATTATGTATCAGTGTTATTTTAGAAGGCAAAATATTGTTAAAATTATTGGACATCTATCTATATATATAAAACAAAGTCGGGTTTGTTCGGAACACTTATAACTCGAGAACGGCTCAACCGATTTTCATGTTTTTTTATTTGTTGTATTTGTCTCCGTCCCGAATAGCAGAATAACTATTCAAAACAAAAATTGGAAAATTGTCGAAAAATTAAAATAAAAGAAAAAACATTTTCCCATACAAAGTATACAAAGTTTTCTCATGGTCAGTTGTACGTGGCATGTTCACGTGTCGGCAAATCATCCGCTTTATTTGTTCTTGCGCCTAATAAAAAAAACAAAAAATGTCGTCACCAGGTGCTTCAATGAAGAGAAATAAACCAAGTGCATCCCATGTTGCACAATATGTAAATAGTTTAATTCAATCATGTCTTGCTGAGACGCGATTGATATACTTAATTTTTGTACTTTTATATTTTTTTGTGTTATTATATTAATAAAGTAGTGAACTTAATATTTATTTTGTATTCATTGTATTACTTTCATAAAATCATAAATTAAGTTCAGCTAATCTGTAACGCGACATTCAGTGACTGTTAGGCGGTACGAAGTTCGCCGGGTCAGCTAGTTGTTATTAGATAGCAGTTATTGTTAGCACTGGTCCAATCATTCGGTAATTTATAATCAATCAGTACTTTCTAAAAAACCATTCTGCATCAGTGTTATTATAGATTGCAAAATAAATTGCTATTATTTTGGCCGCCAATGCTATCAGAGCCACCTGCATTTCGCCACTTCAAAAGATTTAACTGATTTTACTTATACGATTTTACTTCGTTTAATTAAATTGGTTCAATGGTTTAATATTTATAGAATTTTAGAATAAATTAGAATAGACTATAATAACTTTATCGTGCTATAACAACATTACTTAATGAATATTACACTGGTTTAAGTTATGCACAAATGGCGGATTTATCGCTATGGCGATATCTTACAGTCAAAAGTGGCCTTATTGTGTCACTCTACTATCCCATCTTTTTCAATGCCTTCAAATGCATTCCCATTTCAAATGCCCAATCCCTGATTGATTTTTATCGTTACAATTTACATGGCTTTTTTAACTTCTCGAAATTCTGCTGTAATGGTTTAGTAAAGAAACGTATTTTTTTGTATAATATATTTTATATATTATTGTTTCAGATCTAACCGGCCATGATCGATCCAAGCTCATCTGAAGAGGACAGCGATGGGGAAAACAAGAAATCTAGCGGAACCAAAGGTAAACCTACCGAATTTCAAAGAGTGTACGTTTCAAACCTTTCATCATAATCACGTACATACT
Source organism: Micropterix aruncella (assembly GCA_944548615.1). Taxonomy (NCBI): domain Eukaryota; kingdom Metazoa; phylum Arthropoda; class Insecta; order Lepidoptera; family Micropterigidae; genus Micropterix; species Micropterix aruncella. The sequence goes on from OX155976.1 coordinate 14,649,318, forward strand.
ACTTAAAATAAATCAACATATCGAATATTCAATGGTGTCCGTTTATGTTCTCCTCTTTAGACTGCTTTAAGCAAATCTCTAATCATAATTTCGTGTTCACTACTTGAAAATAAACCAAAATAACGAATAGTTGGTGGTGTCCGTTTATGTCCTCCACTTAACACCCGTTTTAACCATTCATCTAATCATAATTGCGTATTTTATACTTAAAAATAAATTAAAATAACGAATATTTGGCGGTTGTCCGTTTATGTTCTCCTCTTTAAGCAAATATCTAATCATAATTGTGTGTTTTTTACTTGAAAATAAATCAAAATAACGAATATTCGGTGGATTCCGCATATGTTCTCCTCTTTATACCGCTTTAAGCAAACATCTACTCTTAATTGCGTGTTCTTTTCCTTGAAAATAAATCAAAATACCGAATATTCGGTGGTGTCCGTTTATGTTCTCTTCTTTAAACCGCTTTAAGTAAACCTCTAATGATAATGACGTGCATACTACTTAAAAATAGATCAAAATAACGAATATTCCGTGGTGTCCGTTTATGTTCTCTTCTTTAAGCCGCTTTAAGCAAACTTGCAATCATAATTGCTGTTCACTACTTAAAAATAAATCTAAATAACGAATATTTGGTGGTGTCCGTTTATCTTTTCATCTTTAAACTTTCATCTAATCATAATTGTATGTTCACACTTATAATAAACGAAAATAACGAATAACGGTGGTGTCCGTTTTTATATTCTTCTTTAAACCGCTTTAAGCAAACCTCTAATCATAATTACGTGCATACTACTTAAAAATAAATCAAAATAACGAATATTCGGTGGTGCCCGAATATTATGCTTATGCTCTTTCATTAAAATCACTCAAAATCAACTGCAGATGTGACATACGGAAATGCTACTTGAAAATGGGTCGAAATCATTTGGTGTCCTTTTATGTTCTCGTCTCAAAAACGACAGAAATCAATCTATTATATCGAGAAATGTTTCCTATATTAGAATAAGTAATTTTCGATAGTCTCTGCCTTGGAAAAAGTAAAGCTTTATTTTTTCTTAATTTTCTTAGCATCTGCTGGTGGGGGTCCTCCAGGCGCTCCTCCGGGCAGACCGCTCGGAAGAGATGCTCTACCAAGGGGAAGCATTGCACCGCATCCAGGTATGTTTTTATGTTCTTTATTATTTTATTGTAGAAGGCCTCAATCGGCATCGTAGATCCACATCTCGAATGCTGCTATTTTAGCGGGTGCAGCCTCCGCTATGTCCCGAATGGTCGATCGCTAAGCGACGGTCGTTATTTACTCGTATGTGACTGATTAGGTGTGCGAGTAATTAGCTTAGGTTTCTTTGTTAACAACTACTATTTCAAATACGTCAATATATTTATTACTTGATGTGGTAATAGATTAGTTCGCGGAAAGGAAAGCTCGACTTGTAAAGATGAAGCAAAATTAGATTATAAATTAGCTGAGACTCTAAGCATTGAAGCTTAGATCAGCAGAATAAATTAATAGTTAAAAAAAACACTAAAAACACGCTTTTGGGCTATGATACGATATTCACATACACATGGCTATGATACGATATTCCATCATGGAATGCCAGTGCCTATCTTCCGGCTTCATCATCAGACCTTGAAACCTAATCGTGGTCAAAGTTCATCCCAAGCCTTTTCTAACAAGCCCAAAAACAGCTATGATTCATCATGAAGTTCAGTTCATATCCAGGACTCCATCATCAGATCAGTTCGACAGTACCATATTATTGTATTGTCATCAGAACTACAAACAGCTGCCAATTTTCATGACACTACGATCCGTGGGAGATGGTTAAATTAGTTACCTTAGATTCCATTACATAGTTAGTTACATACAGGTCGACCTAATAAAAGCGTGTTAAAAATTACATGCAGTATATTTGTTTCGTGACTTCTTAAAAATCTTTAATCCCGGTTTTCCCCGGTTCGCAAAAATCGTAGATCCGGTGCTAAGTACAGAACATCCCAGAAGGCATCGTATACGCATCCGGATTAACCTAGCGAGACTGACGGCGCGCGGCGTATACTAAAGTTTCCTGTTGAGACGTTTCCCCTGAGGCCTAACAAAGAATATCCGCGGAAAATCAAACGCTCCGCCCTGCAATGTTTTTAGAAAGAAATAGAAATTAGTAAATTATAAAGGTTTTAGAGAGGGTTCGTTCGCTGAAGGAAAGCAACCGGAACCGCGCAAAAATAAACTGAAATCGCTGCTAAAGGCAATACGACTGAAATACAGGTTGCGCAAGAAAACGGGAAATTTTAAACGTTAGAGTGGGCAACAGTGTAGGGGCGGAAGTTGTTCGGAACCGATGCGTAGTAGTTGTGAGGCAATGAGCAACTTTTTTGAGTCTAAATTTTAAATTGGTTCCTTATCGAGGGATTCACTTAAAAACTTTTTTTAATTAATGCTTATATTTCTCAAAAAACTCATAAAACTAAAATTCCTCCGATATGGTCGTTCCCAGGTATCATGTCGCCTTAAGTGGTCAAAAGTGGTGCAACTCAAATGGCCACCCTATCGCCCGACCTGAATCCTGTAGTTGTCATTGTATGGCCAAGTTTAAGGGCCCTCTTCACAGTGGCCGATGATGGACAATCTTGCTAAGGTTGAAGCGAGTCGGCAACACAATAACGTCAGAAAACTTGTATGGGAAAGAGCGAGAGGGACATAGGCGATGCGGCCATCACTGGCGATTGCGTGGAGCGGGCATTAAAGGCACTACACGGAACAGAAGTTTTTAATAAGGTTAAGTCAGCACTTAACCGGGAATGGGATAAATTAACCGTAGAGGACGTGCGGAATATTGTTTCGAATTTCGTTATCGTTTGTCGCTGTGCATTAAAGCCAAAGGAGAAAAACTAATCGACTTTCTTGATCAGAAAAGTTCCATTTTATTTCACCGGTTACCAACCGACGAGGAGGTAAAGTATTGTGAATGCACTTCTGCGTGTCTGTCTCTCTGTCTGTGTGTGTGTATTCCTCCACGATAGCACTCGAACACTTCATACGATTGAACTGAACATGCAGACATCATTTGGTCATGGCAAGAGTGGAAAAGATTGTGGTTGAAATCGGTCCACCAGAGCGCGTACTAGTTACATTACATTACATTACATTTTCGTCGTGTCCAATTGACTGCTAAAAACCGCTCTTGGACGTATCAAAATAATTGTGTTAGGTAGAAGTCTCGTTACTAGTATTTGCTGAACACATAGGTATTTAAGAATTTAACTACTAGATTGTCAAACTATAAATATAAATGTAGATAAACAAAATAGAAGCCTAATATTTGAAATTGAGAATAATTCGAAAAGATACGTATTAAAATGTTTAATCGTAATATTCAAATTCCCAGTAAAATGTTAAATAATCAAATTAAAACTACTACGCCATGAATTTAAAAACTAAAAATACAAACATAAGACCAAATAAAATAACCAGACAATGGGCTCGATTGCGTTCTTCGTGAACTAAAATCGGAAATTAATCCGTGTGAACGAGACAGGGTAATACGCTAGAGCGGAATGTGAGATGACCGGTTGTCACTTTTTCGCATTAAAACTGCCCGCCAAGGTCAACGCATCTGAATCTTACACCGCACGCAATATGCTCGAATTTATTCGGAAGAGTATAAGTTTGACAGGTAGTATTTATCGACGATCGTTCGTTTAATATTCCGCTCTAACGTATTGTTCTGTCTCGTTCGCTTAGACTAATTTTAGATTTAGTTCACAAAGAAACGCAATCGGGCCCAATAAGGCTTGACTTTTTTAAGTCATTTAAATGGCCACAATATTTGAAAAGTCATGGCCCTCAAATTCGGCCAGATCATATAAAGCGTGGCCTATCATATCTCCTTAATGTTTTTTTTTTTAATTTTAGGTCCTGCAGCTGTTTAACAGTAGTAGGGAGTAGATTATAGAATTTAATGCTAAGTCATACATCAATCTCCAAATATTGAACTTAGAGACTTGACATTCGGTAGACATCGTCAAGCAAGCAGTGTGATTGATAGAAAGGTGTTATTGCAATCGGGTGACCAACATGCCGTTTTTAATGGGAGGTTACATCAGCCGATTGACTTGAAATTTGAAACGTAGACTCCTGAGTGGTCACGTAAGCGGAGTAATTAATAGAAAGGGATCATAGCAATCGAGTGGACAGCGAGCCGTTTTTAATCGATGGTGACCTTGGGCGATTGAAATTTGAAACGTAGACCCCTGAGTGGTTAAGTAAGCGTTGTGATTCATAAATAGGGATCATTGCAAACGAGTGGCCAATCGTTTTTAAGCGATGGCGACCTTTTAAGCGATGGCGAACTACTCGATAAGCTAGAAAGGATTCAAAACGAGTGTATTCGCTTTGTTTATTCCCTGGAGAAGTTTGATCACATATCTCCCATTAGACAATGTCAAGATTTTCACATACTCGCCCTACTCTTCCGTATACCTACTACAGTCAAATAGGCCTACTTATTTGTATAATCTCTTTTCACCGCTTTCACCCCATGACCTTCCATTGCGCGCTCAGGAAAATCTATTACTGGCTATACCACAGCATTCATAAACTTTCATTTATTTATTTATTTATTTCTTAAAACATAACTAACCTTACAGATGATTCCAAATCGTTAATTATTTTTCTAGGCTATTATTCTAGATTATAACTATTATTTTACTATAGACTATTATTATACTTCTACTGTTAATAATATTATTATTACTCTACTCCATTACTATTGCTATCATTATTATTCTAATATATAGACTATTATTCTAGACTATAGCAAGCGAAACAGAGAAATACGTTAGAGCGTAATATTAAACGATTATACTTACATATATCGGATGATTATCTAACCTTTCTTATTATACTAGTTACTACTTTTTAACAATTTTAATACTACATCCTACTAATTTTATAAACGCGAAAGTTTGTAAGAATGTATGTATGGATGTTTGTTACTCTTTCACGCAAAACTACTGAAAGGATTTTGATGAAACTTTACAATAATATAGCTTACACATCAGAATAACACATAGGCTATAATTTATAAAGATATAGCGTGAATTATCCAAAATATAACAATAAGTGTCAAGAGGGTAGGAAAAAAATCTGCCATCTGCCAGCTATTTTGGCGTGCGCCGCAAAAACCGTTGGAGGTACACGTATATAATGTATAATGGTATAGTTGTTCGAACACTTATAACTGGAGAAAAGATGGACCGATTTTCATGATTTTTAATTTGTTGGATTTGCCTCCGTCCCGAATAGCAGAATAATATAAAAACATTGAAAATTGACGAAAATGTAAAATACTTTCTATTATCATTATCACAATTTTCCATCACCACGCGAGTGAAACCGCGGGGCGCAGCTAGTACCTACTACATATTTATATAATTACTTGATTGCTAAGAAATGCCATTACCGTAATTTGCAGTTGTACTAATTGCAGTTCATGTCCAGGTCTTTCGCAGTACAGATGGCCCGACTCTGGAATTCCGTGCCTTTGCCCATAAGACAACTTGTAAACCTGAGCGGGTTTAAAAAATCTCTAAAGAGACACTTACTCAACACGTCAATACCCCCTCTCCTCCAGCCTCATTTGCTTGTCTATATATGGTATTCCATTCCTTCCTTCGATATCGAGTTGATATACGTTTCTAATTACTGTTTTATAGTCTTTATGATGACTATTACTCGAGTGTATTCATTTATGACTCCTTTTATACATCAATTTGCCTACATTAACCTTTAGTCACAATAACCCTGGCGGTATGGCCGGAAGATATTGCCACTTGGCAATAGGCCCACTACATTGTACTCTATTGTGTGTGCAATTAAGCTTTTTAAACAAACACACCTTGGGCGATTGTCTTGAAATTTGAAACGTAGACTCCTGAAAGGTCAACTAAGCAATCTGCAATGGTCGACTCACCTAGAAGAACTGGGCAAAAAATTAAGTAGCGCCACATTTGGGATAAAAAAAACAAATTGTTATGTGGCTTTGAAGCTTCTAAATCTGTCTACTTTGCCTATTTCCATTCCATATTAAGTTATGGCCTCATGTTCTGGGGAATGGCGGCAAATGTTATAAGGATCTTTCGCCTACAAAAACGAGCGATTAGAAATCTGTTCTCAATATCTTCGCTAACATCTTGCAAGCAGTACTTCATCGAATCTGGTATCATGACTTTGTACCAAAACATCACGTATACGAGAAAAAATATCGAGACTACTTCAACTAAATCAAATATTCATTCGCATAATACGCGAAATAAAGAGGACTTGCGTCATTTCCCCTAGAATGTGTAACGTCCCTTCCGGGATGCAAAAGGTATGGCCGGTAAGGTCTGAGTAAGGTTCGGAATAGCTTTCTCTGCCAATCTTACTTATTCTACAACAAACTTCCATTACACATCAGGGGCCTTGGGGAGGTTCACTTTAAGAAAAAGGCACAGGGTATTTTGATTAAAGCCCCCATTTATAGCATTGAGGATTTCGACAATATCAATTTTTTGCAGCTCTATTGACCTACTGGACTATTATTATTCGTTATTCTTTTTATTATTGACTATTTTACAATTGCGTTTTTTTCTCTTCTAACTATTGACTATTATTATTACTACTGTTTGTTTGTATTTGTGTTTTTTCTTTAAAATATCTTCCCGTATAATAATTTGTGAAATTATCCTATATTTGTTTGATTATTTAGTGCTATTGTCCACATGAAAATTCCACGAAATTATGTATGAATTTTGATTGAAAATATTGGAAAATGTTGTTTCCTCTATATCACCTAGAAAATCTGCGCTTGGATGTTCAACGTTCATACCTTGCAATACCGACGTTCATACCTTATACCTTAATAGGTATATATTTAAATATTATACTTGTTATTTTTGTTAGTTTTTGACATAACCAAGTGTAGGAATTCCTATCAACTGGTTTGACATTAAAAATAAATAAGCTACAAATTTCACACGGTAAATTCGTTTTCTATCCTATTTATAATTTTTATTTTTTTTATTTTTATTTTATTTTTAGAAACATACAGCGCATACAATTAACATACATACGTGTGCATACATAATTAAGAAAAAAAGAAAAGCATTACGCCGATAATCGTTTCCTACGAAAGTAACAGATTTCCGCATATTACACTTTTGGATTTCAGCATATTACACTTAAAAAATAATTGTAAAATAAACTAAGTTCATATTAAATATAAAATTAATATAGAAAACCAATGGGAGAGGTAGGGAATTGGAAGTGATTAGGAAGAAGGAGTTAGACGATGGTATGGGTATATGTATATAGATATAAATAAAAGCTACTTAAAAAGTAGCGAAGGAAATCCCAGCTTGTATTGGGAAATGCTTATGTTTGAATGAGATATACGACTACTTACGGATGTGCACGACTTTCGACGGTGCAATGTAAGTTTAAAGGTCCTTTTGCAGTCGACTAACGATCACTATTCATCCATATATCTCATAAATAGGGCTTATCCTTATGCAACACAAAATGCCTTCAATTGAGACGAATTAAGCGAAAAAATAAAAAAATAAACTATTGATCACTTCGGCAAAGGCGTTTTATAAATAAAAGTGACATTACGAAATACTTCAAATTTCGAATGCTACCAACATTTAAAATATGATACAATTGGCGGAGTTTGTTATCAACGAGCCATTAAATCGAAATAAAAATAAAAATTAACATCCATATGCTCAATGAAATGAAAATGAAGTCTTCTTTCATTTCATTGAGCATATGGATGTTAATTTTTGTTTTTATTTAGATTTAATGGCTCGTTGATAACAAACTCCGCCAATTGTATCATATTTTAAATGTTGGTAGCATTCGAAATTTGAAGTATTTCGTAATGTCACTTTCATTTATAAAACGGCTTTGCCGAAGTGATCAATAGTTTAATTTTTTATTTTTTCGCTTAATTCGTCTCAATTGAAGGCATTTTGTGTTACATAAGGGCATGAAAAGTATATTTATTTATTTATTTATTTGTTTGTTCCAAACATAATTATAAAACACATAAAAATGGTCATACCAAGTAATGGTGCGAAGAAACAACGGCCCACATTCACATGACCATGCTCAGCGCATACCCAACTAGGCCAAATACAGCCTGTATCTGGGCATACGAATTATTTTCTGACTTAGGTGGAGAAGCCTAACTGACGTAGGTACTCATATAGATAGATATACACATACACACATACATATACATACATACACAAATATATAAATATAACGATCTAGATATATTATAGTATTATTCTTTTGCATTATATTACAATGTATTACATTTTGTTTAATATCTTATATCATATTATATAGTATAATAGTAAAGTTATGCAGAAATATATTTTTTTTTAAGATATGACTTGCAGAAGTTCGTTCTCTGTCCTTGAACGACCTATGTCGTCAAGAAGCCATTTTTAAATATTTTTTTTGAATGAAATGGTATTTTCTATTTCCTTTATTTTGCCATTAAGACGGTTGAATATAACTAATAGAACAAGCTCGTTAGGTGCAATTGATTTGAATAATTCTTTAACGAACGTCGGTTGGTTGAGGTTGAAAATGTCGATGGTGGAGAAACGAGAGTCGTACGTGCACATCAAGCCTATAAGCGATGGAATATTTCCCGTAGTTGGTATTGGCACGATAGACCTCAAAAGTGCGCGAATTGCGAATTAATCGCGATTAATAATGTCAAACAACCGCGATAGTCTTCGATTTTATAAGCGATATTCAGATAAAGTGATTCCATAACTACTATGTTCATGGAAGATGTTTTATAAGAATTTTGAGGGTATTATCACTATACTACTTGGCATCGCTACTTCACCACGAGTCATAAGCGGTCCCATTGTGGCATCTTAATTTAATGGTTTATGTATTTTTTCAGCCGCTGTCCAGCCACCAGCACAAAGTTTACAACATCCTGCTGCGCTGTCCACACCGGTGACCCCTCGCTCACAACCTTCGCAGCCGACCAGCTCTCCCATGCGAGGGTCCCATGCATCATCAGGTAGTCTCAACGCCCCACAACAACCAACGCCGCCTCCGCAACCTTCGCCAAGTCCATCGGGAGCTAGTCAATCGGACAAAGACCAGGATTCGCAGGTATAAAAGTCTTTACTTACGAGTACTGTAGATCATATCTATGGGAATCTAATCTAAAAACCGTTGTAAATCTAATTAATCTAAAAACCGTGGGGAATCTAATCTAGAAACAGTTGGAAATTTATTGTGATACGTAAAATAAGAACAAAATAGAGTTGTCAACTACAACCAGCGAACCCGTCACCTCAGGAAGTTTTAACGATTAGTCGTTCTATCTCCCGTGAAGTGAGCGCAGAAGACTTGGACCAAACAGTCCACAGTCAAGCTCCGCCACATGCCCGTAAGAGGCCAGCGCCTTAACCGAGAGATAACTAGGTGTGATAACTCACGCCCTTACTTCCAATTGCGACCAGATTACTCCGGTCTCTCGAGTGGTTACGAGTTCGAGGTCGCTTGCGCGGTCCTCTCCCTTACGAAGCGGTGAAACGCTGTATACCAAATCTATCGCGGACCGCGGCCCGGCTGTTCACCCAGGATCGGGTAGCCGATGGTCGTTTCAAGAGCAGTCGCCGTGAGGTCCGCAACCACCCCCGCTCTATAGGAAACAGTACTGCTTCCAGACTCCCCCGACTGTTAGTCACGAGTGCGCAATCGATTAGCGTAACGCACGGTGCGCAGACCGTCCAGGAGCGCCAGAAGGTTGATTCCCAGGGGAAACTAACCGTAAGGCCAGAGTCCTACCCAGGCTCGCACTTCATGCGTGGAGGCCGTCGGATAGGTGTTGACCCGTGAGTGTGACCAACCCCGAACAGAATGGGTCTTCGTGGCCAACTCAGCAAGGGCCCATTAACTCCCTGTGAATATGATATACTAATATGAAATCGGAGACTATCGCGGTTGTTTGACTTTATGAATAAGATAAAAAAACGAATTTACCGCGTGAATTTTGTAGCACCCGACGTTTCGGCGACGTTGCAGCCGCCGTTGTCTAGGGTGAACTGAAAGAGCTGTCAATCCGTTGTTCCGCGGGTAGGCCTCATACTAAAAGGTATGCGGCCTATCCTACTATAATAATAATAATAATATTATAAACGCGAAAGTTTGTATGTATGTATGGATGTTTGTTACTCTTTCACGCAAAAACTACTGAATGGATTTTGATGAAACTTTACAATAATATAGCTTACACATCAGAATAACACATAGGCTATAATTTATAGAGATATATGGTTTTCTATCATCATTATCACAATTTTCTATCACCACGCGGGTGAAACCGCTGGGCGCAGCCAGTATTATATATTTTTCTCTTTCAAACCCTTTCTTAAATGTCCTTTTTAGGTTGGTATATTTTAAAAATGGAATTACCAAACTCTAAAAAGTTGGCATTGATTGTTTTTTCCCGTAACCCTTCGGAATATGTTGAAAATATGACAAAGAGATGGATGTTCGGCGATGTGCGCTTATGTCCTCTTCGGAAAATTGACAATCTTGAAATGTGCTCTACAGATCGGTGGTGAAAGGCCCGAAGAGGAGAGAAAACGAAGGTTGCAGCTGTACGTCTTCGTGTCCAGGTGTGTAGCCCATCCGTTCAACGCGAAACAGCCAACTGATATGACGAGAAGGCACACCAAGCTTACACCACACCAACTGGACACCATCCAAGCTAGGTTTCAGGTTAGTGGCTTTTATTTATCTTTCTTTCTTTCTCTATTTCTCTCACTCTGTCTCTGTATAGTCGTTTCTTTGTAACTGGGATCGTGATCACATAACGTAGAACTCACTCTCCCATTCACGAACGGCTCGGCTTGGCTCAACTTACGGTTTAACTCCCATCCAGTAGCTTACTCGAAGAGGGACGAACCTGGAAAGGACCTGACATGTGTTCATGTGATCGGATCTTCTAGGGGAGGACTCCATGCGCTGCTGGGCGGTTTACACATCGTGCGGCGTCATCCAACCGACTGTGCACTCCGGTAAATAACCGGGGGGGGGGGGGGATCTAGAAATGATCTAATACGTTTCTTAAGCAGCGAGGATGGTTGTTGACCTGATGTCTGCTACTTTTCTTGGAGGGAGTGATCATTCGAGAAATGATACCCTGGTGCTATTTTTGCCGCCTTATAAAGGCCAAAAAATGACGCAATCCAACATATTCCAAGTAAAAATGTTGTTCAATGTAACTGATTTGACAAAGTAGATAAAATTCGTGCTAATTCAGCGCTCCACGAGGTGGAACAATGGCTGGATTGGCGTCAGTGCATTTCACTGGAATTTAATGCATTTGTTGACTGGCATGTACGATACTTAAGGATCGTTACTTATGTAATTCCAGGTGATCTTTATAATCCCTATTCTTCAGGCCCACTAGCGTTTTGCCTTTCGCTGCACCTTTTCCAGGACATCTACATCTTTGCATAAGTAAGGGCTCCAGAGATGATAGCCATAGTCAAGAAGACAGACAAATAAACAAATTTTTATTTTTATTTTAGGCATTTCTCAAGGGCGAGACACAAATCTTAGCGGATGAAGCGTTTCAGAACGCCGTACAGTCGTACCACGACATCTTCCTCAAGTCTGATCGAGTGGAGGCGATGGTGCGGTCGGGTGCTTGCTCTCACCACGATTTCCGAGAGGTCTTCAAAAACAACATCGAAAAACGAGTCAGGTATATATTTTTTCTGTTTATATTTATTTGTTTAATTAGAATATTATTCAGGAGATTTGCAGAAGAAACAAATTTGCCCTTGAATATTAAATGTAGAGTCTACAAGTCCATAATGACTGAAATACATAAGTCAAAATAAAATAAAAAACAAGTTTCTTTATTTCACAAAAATCATAATAACAGATACAAATTATTTAAAACTAACCTAACTGGATCGCACGAGACGTCCGCAAAGGTAAGCTCAGATACGTATAAAATAAATACTGCCGAAAGAAGAAATAAATGAAATCAATTAAAAATATTCACAAAACTTAGAATCAAACAAACACATTTTTTTTGTTTTTTTTTTTAAATTTGTTGTGTGGGGCTTTTCTAAGGTTTTTATGAGCCTTGTAACACTGCGACTATTGCTGATGTAGTGTGTTCGCCACCTACTATAGTTCTGCGCTAAGCCTCGTTTCATTTAAGAACCGCAACAGGCTTTTGGCGCCAGATTGTTTTACCTCCTCAGATTGGAGATACTGACCACCTAAGTGGATGTATCTTTTACGCATCAGCGGGCCACACACATGAGGTGCAGGGGGATTTCCTCTGCCCCTTGGCACAACCTGCACATTTTCGTATCCCGGAGCTTGAGGTTGTACATGTGTTTGTTCAGGCCACAATGCCCCTTGAGCGCCCTCACCAGTATGCGTAGATTGTTCCTATTTAGCGATAAGGCCTTACGGTCGTAAGCTTTAATTAGCGCTTTGGAATGATTTAACTCTGGCGTGTTGTTCCAGTGGTTGACGGATTGTTCTAAACATATTTGTTTGAGCATTAGGTTTGCAAGGATTTTTGGTACGCCACAGCAAGGTTCAGGGCCGGATAACTTTCCCTTTGCTCCCGTCTTAGCAAGTTCGTCGGCGTTTTCATTTCCCTCGATTCCTGCATGGACGAGAACCCATCTTAGAATTACCCTGTTTTTTCGCCCAGGGAATTCAGTTATAGGATACGCATTTCTGCACTAGCTTTGAATTAATGGTATTCGAGGCTAATGGTCCTTCAACCTGGCCTTGAACGTGGTGATGATGGGGGCTGTTGTGACATTATTCGGTAAAGCATTACTGGTAATCGGTAAGCATTCGGTAAATCATAAAGTCGTGAAACTTGCTTCGAGTAGTACAAAAAAAAAGTCGCTAAATAATTACAATGCCCATATAAAATTCTGCTTCAGGTCTTTGCCGGAAATCGACGGACTCAGCAAAGAAACCGTCCTAACCTCGTGGCTCGCCAAATTTGACTGCATCCTCAAAGGAACAGGTAAACCCTCTCAGTTTAATCTGCCGAATGTGTGGTTTGATGTTGTCTTCCAGTGGAATGTTCGTCGAACCAATATTGAACACTGGGTGCTATTTCGAAACGATTCAATAACTAACGCTACATATTCATAAAATTAAAATCGGTATTCTGAAAACTTCGAAGCTATCTCTCTATCATTCGCTCATCTTCTAACCAGACTAATAAAAGACTTCGAATAAAATAAAATAAATTTGAATCCGTTTTGCTAAGTTTATTTTATCAAATATTTATCATCCATTATTATTTAATGAATATTAAATATCTATAATTAGGTAATATATTAATATAGAAGATCTCAACGGCAGAGCAGGGGACACCCATCCCCTCTCCCCAACATCCCGCAAACCCCACATATTAGGGTGTCTAGGTCATGTGGAGAATAGAGTCGGTGGGGGAAGAGAGCCTAGGAGTTCAACGGCAATGCTGTGTACAGACTGACGAAAGGTACCATGAAATGAAAGAATTTGCCATCCACATTAGTGCAATGTATCATGCAATGTAACACACTTTGTAACAAATTCTCATAGCCTGGACGCCTGGCGTGCGCGAACTGTGCATTTCATGCGCACGCTTCGAGCATTTCAAGACGAGCACGGAGCGATCCGTGATTTGTCGGTTTTTCGAATGAACACAAATGGGCGCGCAGTGTGCTCAGAGCGCCAGTGTGGACGGGTTGTGTTGAGACGCGCGTCTCGCGTCTCGTGTTCGCGCGCGCGAACACGAACTGAACCAGGTATGGATACGGACGAATCGTGGAGTGAAAAAAAAACATTAAATTAATCGAGGTGGACAGAACACGAGAAATTTTATGGAATCCACAAAATTGGTCGTCACACTCCATTCTCTTCGCCCGTTCTTAGCAGACTGAAGGGGCGAACACACTATCGGACGCGTCCGCTGCCGCGGCTTATGGACAGTATGCACAGTCGTTTGGGACGTGGCTTGCCAGATCTCTATCGGACGTCCGAAGCCTCGAGGTCGCGTCCGCGACTGACGTTCGATAATGTGCACGGCTCAATAGAAATTCATTACACAGATCGCGCCCATAAGCCGCGGCAGCGGACGCGTCCGAGAGTGTGTTCGCCCCTTGACTCTACGTTCGCGCGCACGCCGGTAACAGATGCGAGTAGGTACATGTTTGGTTCGTGCGCGCGCTGCGTCCACACCGATGAAATGCTCCTTTCATGTTACATTGCATATTACCTTTCATCAGTCTGTACGTACCTAGAATGAAATTGGATTAGTGTCTTAGCGTCAGGTGGCATCCGGCCGTAAACAAGTGTAAAAAATTGTATAATATTAAAAAAATATATAAAGAAACATTGTAGAAAACAGTATAATATTTTTATATTTGATAAGGTTTGTAAAGAAATACATTTATAGGATGATATTTCGATGTAAGATAAACTTAAATGTCAAATAAACTTACATTGCATAGTCGAAAGTCGTGCACATTCGTAAGTACTTACATATATCTCATTCAAATATTAGCGTTTCCCGATCCAAGCTGGGATTTCCTTCGCTGATTTTTAAGTAGCTTTTATTATTTTTTCTGTTTTTTTATTTCACCAACATTAAAAGGTGGATAAATATAATCCAATAAATAAATTAACAGTAAAGCGTCGTATTACTTTAGGATTTTTTTCAAACATTCTTTGAACCTTGTTGTTTGAACTTGGAAACTTGTTGAACCAAAAAAAAAGCGCCGATTTATAATGTAGCTACAATATGAATTTTAATGTAGCTAGGTATAAAGTAAGGGGAGGGGCCTTTTGTTAAATTTTGCACCAGGGCCACTGGCAACAACCCTGATGCCTACATTTCAGCTCAATCAGATGAAGCGTTTAGGCGCTATCGTGACACACAGACTCACAGGCTCCCGAACATACTTCAGTCTGAAAATGGTCTTAATCGTCTAGGGGGGGAAGGAGGGGGGGGGGGGTAGGGGAAAATGTATATATTTGTCTTCATATCAAAAACAATTTTAGTGTGTTAACCCTTTCCCTGCCGGGAAAGTAAAAACAGCAGGTAGTCTACGAGACAAAAAAAGTTTGGGTATCTCTGATCTAAACACTTGATATGGTTGGACTAAATGATTTTGATCTGAATCGATTAATATTAGCGAAGCGTTTTACTTCCCTAACAACATTCGGTATGTGATAACATGCATAATTCTTCGAAGGGGGAGTGAATTCTGGCTTCGAAGGGGTAGTGAATGGGTGGTAAGGTGAATGCTCACATGTGGCAAGACAGCTATCCTAAACCTACCACAGCCGGTCGTTAGTCCGGAAACCACTGCTCACCCCCCAGAAGTGTAATAACACTATATGATGGGCCCGACTTCGGTCGGTGAATTCCATGGCAGCTCTGTTTGTATTTTATTTTTATTTATTTATTTTCTCATAATTGATAGTGCCTATAATGAGTATCAAACATAGAATAGACTTCAGAATACCGATTTGTAATTATTGCATTAAACTCATTTTATAAGGGAGCGTTTCGAAATACCACCCACCGCCATCCTCTCAATTTTAGACAATTTATTGACTTTTCAAAGGCTAGTTACCCGAACAACTAGGTGAATTCAATCAAATTGAACCCATTGATTGTTGCATGAAAGAGGATTTGTCACTGTAAAATTGATAACAACAAAATACCTACCTATACGGAGATGCTGAATGTTGGATGTACGCATTGACGTATAAATATATAGACCTGGCGTCAGGTGACAGCACCTCCGCCGTAGAAAGGCAAGTTGGCTTCTTCGTGATAGAACGCTGTCATTCGGCGGTTCACGTACAGCGTTCATTTCGTTGTGTTTCCTCGACATTCTAAAGCACAGTATACCAAACAGTAGCTTCTCTTAGAACAAAATTGAAATCAAAGCGAATACGTCACGAGTCATAAGGGCTCGGATATGGCTGGCAGATATGGCTCACAATGCGCTTCGATCCATTGCAGGTTCAAATAGAGTGACCCTGCAATGAATTAAAGGGCACAGCGACTCACTGGGCAACGACGCAGCAGACGAACTGGCCAGAAGGGGATCAAAGAAAATAGCATATGGACCAGAACCCTTGATGCCCATACCCCAGGCCCAAATAAAAACAAGGCTACGCAGGAACACCGATGAAACCCACCTTACAGAATGAAAAAAAAACAGTTCCGGAAGCGTCTAAAAAACTTGCCCGCAACCTCACCAGATTAAAAAGAGACAAAATCTGTAAAGTCATAGGTACTATGACAGGCCACTGTCCCCTAAACAAACACCTGTTTACCATAGGTGTGACAGACAGCCCTCTCTGCAGAGGATGCATGGAGGAAGAAGAAACGCCACAGCATGTGCTCATGGAATGCAGGAGCGTGGCAGAGCAACGGGCAAGAATACTACCATCTCCAGCATCTGTCCCGGAGGCCTGTAGCAACCCAAGCAGGCTGCTAATCTTCTGGGACAGCCTGGGTTGGCTGGAGTAACATAAACACATATAGAAACATGAGCCACGCACAACGGCTTAATCAAGAGGCCAAGTGCGAGAAAAAAGCCCAGACAAACTAACTAGCTAACTAACTATGGCTGGCAGATGTCCCGCTACTCAGCCCATGCAGATATACAACGTTGGATACGTCACCAGCCTTTACCTGCGCGTGATGCTATCCAAAGGCGTTCATCGGGACGTACCCATCTGCCCACATTCCTGAGAGCTAATGGGCTCTGTTGGAGTTGACCACGAAGACCCATTTGTTTATGGTTGGTCACACTCACGGGTCAACAACCATCCGGCGGCCTCCACGCATGTAATGCGAGCCCGGGAAGGACTCTGGCCTGAGGGCTAGTTTCCCCCAGGAGTCAATCTTCTGGTGCTCCTGGACGGCTTGAACACTGGGTAACTTACCTGACTATCTTGCGGTTAAGGTGTTGGCCTCTTACGGGCCTGTGGCGGAGCTTGGCGGTGGACTGTTTTGTCCTAAGTCTTCTGCGCTAACCTCACGGGAGACAGAACGATCAAATTTCGTTAAAACTTCTAGAGGTGACGGGTTCGCCCGTTGTAGTTGACAGCTCTAGTTACCCACATTCCTCGCACCCTCTTCCTGCATTGCCCTGTAGCTCGAGAGTAAAGCTACTGGTTGGTATACTGTGTTATAAAGGTTGATTTACATTGATTCAGTTACAAGCGTCAGTGCTGGCTCAGAGAACTAACACACAGTTTACAAACAGTGCCGGATCATCCAATAGGCCAAGTAGGCACCTGCCTATGGGTCCACGCCTTTTAGGGGCCCGCGACAGGGAACCATTACAACCATAATTTTTCGGTGTTTCTAATGGACAGGAAAAAAACAAAAAAATTAAATTCGAAGCAGAAAACGTTTACGTTTTGATCCGACTAATAGTGGAGAGTCTGGAGGTCGATTCGATCTCTAAGCAGTATAAATTCCCTGAAAGTCTCGGATGCACAGCCCTGCGTCCAGATATAACTCTTTACTCTCTATCTCGGAAGGTGGCCCTTATCGTAGAATTAACTGTTCCATGGGAATCAAATATCCCAAAAGACCACGGGTACAAATTAAATAAATATCATGATCTCGCAAATGCCGTCACCCGGAACGGCTTCACTGTTCACCTTCACGCGGTGGAAGTTGGAGCTCGTGGCCTGCCAGCTAAATCTCTGTTTCACCGTTTTAAAGATCTTGGTTTCTCCAGGAAAATAATCAACTCCTTCTTAGAAAAATATCTAAAACCGCGATTTCCGCATCTCAAATTCTATGGCTTCGAAGGGGAAGTGAATGGGTGGTAAGGTGAACGCTCACATGTGGCAAGACAGCTGTCCTAGACCTACCACAGCCGGTCGTTAGTCCGGAACCACTGCTCACCCCCCAGAAGTGTAATAAGACTATGTGATTGGCCCAACTCCGGTCGGTGAATTCCATTGCAGCTCCGTTTGTATTTCATTTATTGTTATAAATCATCGACAGTCGGCCGCTGCCAGCCTGTGCGATAGTATTTTGATATAAGCATTGCCAGAATTGTTTAACAACCCACTTTGCCGGTGCGATCGTGGTTTGTTTACATACACTTATATTCTTCACTATATCATCGTCAGATTTGTTGACAGCCCAAGTCGGTGGGAGGGGGGAGGGAAAGTCCAAAGGGAGCGCCGAGATTTCGAAGGCCTCTACATGGGTTATTCCGGCACTGTTTACATAGATTCAGTCAGTCCTGGTTATTTTTTCGAAGTACACACGTGATTATAGTCAGCGGGGGGAGGGGGGGGGGTAGATTAGGTTAGGTTAAATGGTTTCGTACAGCTTGGGCCCATAAGATCCATTTTGTTCTCGGATCGACCCAACTCACGATTCAACTCCAATTTTCAGAAGCCTCCTCGTGTGGAAGGCTGCCCCGGGTGACTCTCGCATCTCAGGCCTCACGGCTGGTGGACCGGTTTCTCCTGGTGGGATTGCCTCCCCGCGCTGCTGGACGGTTTGCGTACCGTTCGGCGACGCCAATCGGTTGTGAGTAATTGCTGAAGGAGTCTGGAGACTATGGAAATGTTACCTATACTGTCTCCTAAGCAGCTGGGGTGGATGTTAACCTGTTTTCATGCCATTCTTGAAACTACCTATGGGCTACCCGATCCCGAGTGGTCTGACGGGTATAGGACGCTCAGTTCCGCTATAAATTCTTACTGAATTACAGCTGAAATACAACAGGTAGAGGCCGCGTAAGCGACTTTGGTCCGGTAACCAGTCGGGAGAAGGGAGGTATCCTGAAGGTTAATTCCAAACTGAGATATCCTACCAAAACTGGTAGCCAGCAGGCGAGGTGGCTCCACTGAGCTACCTTCCTAGTGCCTCGCTGTAAGGCGTTGGCCTCTGGCGGGTTCATGGTTTTTGCTGGTCGGTAGATTTGTATCGTCCACAAACTCTTCTATGCTCACCTCACAGGAGATAGAACGATCATAATCGTTAAAACTTCCTGGGATACTCGAAAACGGCAGTATTTGATAAAAGTGAATAATTTGTTGCGAATATTTTCCTACCTTCTGTTAGAAGAGTTGGCAGAAATGTTCGAAGAAGAGGTATCGAAAAGAAACGTCGTTTTCGCTAGTTACAATCTTTGACACGTCGCGAAGTCACCCTACAACGCAGTGCCAGCGACTGACCAACTACTGACAAGATCAGCCTAAGATTAAAAAGGTTTTATTTGATCGTCCAAACCAGGTTCCCCCCATAATAGATAATTTAACCCATTTAAAAGTGAGTAACTGGCTCAATGTAAATCAGCCTAAACACTAAAAATACTTCCTTGTGTATCAAAACGTTTCGAGAGTACTTATAGCAATAACCTTTAATCTTTTAACGTTTAATATTGTTGAAGCTGTTGCGGTCATTTGTTTTCAGCCAGACCAAAAGTGGCGTTTGCTCTTCCCTGCAGTTCGTATTGAATGCCAGATCCTCTATATGTATACGTCAGTGGATGTGTGTGTATACCTTCGACTGTTTCCGTATGTGAATTAAGTGCATCGCTTCCTCGCTGCGGTTCCGTGCGCAAGTTTATAAGGTGAAAGGACATGAAGAAGGTGATAAATTGGTGAGAAAGGCCTCGGCCAGACTTGCAAACGAATTCGAGCCCAGCGCAGCCAGATCTTGTAGCCAGGTCAACAATGGTCGAGTCTCGCATATTTCGGGCATATCTCAGTAGATGTAGAGTGACTTCTGATAGTTTGATCAGACTGGGAGCTAAGGGGCCCTTGCTGAGTTGGCCACGAAGACCCATTCTGTTCAGGGTTGGTCACGCTCACGGGTCAACACCTATCCGACGGCCTCCACGCATGAAGTGCGAGCCGGGGCAGGACTCTCTCCTTAGGGTTAGTTTCCCCTAGGAATCAACATTCTGGCGCTCCTGGACGGTCTGCGCACCGTGCGGCATAAGCCAATCGATAGCACAATCTGACTAACAGTCGGGGGGAGTCTGGAAGCAGTACTGTTCCCTATAGAGCGGGGGTGGTTGCGGACCTTACGGCGACTGCTCTTGAAACGACCATCGGCTACCCGATCCTGGGTGAAAATCCGGGCAAAGGATGCCGTGGTCCGCGATATAATCGGTATACACCGTTTCACTGCTTCGTAAGGGAGAGGACCGCGCAAGCAACCTCGAACTCGTAACCAATCGAGAGACTGGAGTAATCTGGTCGCAATAAGGGCGTGAGCCCGCTGGGTAACAGTCCTGGCTATCCCCTCTTACGGGTTTGTGGCGGAGCTTGACGGTGGACTGTTCTGTCCAAGTCTTCTGCGCTCACTCCAGGGAGATAGAACGACTAATCGTCAAAACTTCCTGAGGTGACGGGCTCGCCCGTTGTAGTTGACAACCCCTAGTTTGATCAGATTATCTGATCTGACTATCGTATAGTTAAGCGGTATCGACTACAACAGGCGAATCCGCCACCCCAGGCTGGTATAACGATGTGATCGTTCTTTCAGCCGTGGGATGAGCGTAGGACAATGAGATAATGGACAATCCACTATCTAGCTCCGCCAACTAGCCCGCGAAAGACCAACCCTTGCCGCCCGGCATCGGGTAGTTAACCCAGCGGACTAAGCGCCCTAGCTACCAGTTATGATCAGATTTCTCTGGCCTCCCGACTGGTTACAGGTTCAGCGTCGCTTGCGCTGTCCTCTCCCTTACGTAGCGGTGGTTTGGTGTCTACTGAATCCATAGCGGACCATGCCATCCTATGCACAGCTCTTCAGCCAGTATCGGGTAGCCGATTGGTCGTTTCATGCGAGTAGTTGCCATAAGGTTAACAACTTTCCTCGCTCTACCGGAAACAATACTGTTTCCATACTCCCCCGGCTATCAGTCGGAATGCACAATCGATTGCCTGATGCCGCACGGTACGCAAACCGTCATGGAGCGCCCGTAGGTTGACTCCCAGGGGAAACTAGCCCGCAGACCAGGTTCCTACCCGGGCTCGCACTCCCGCGTTGAGGCCGCCGCATGGGTGTTTGACCCTGATTTTCGCCGTCCGTAAACGCATGGGTCTTAGTATCGTGAAGAAAAATCTGACGTTTATTGCCTGATGGGCTCTGATGGAGTTGGCCACGAAGACCCATTCGTTCAGGGTCGGTCACACTCACGGGTTAATCATCTGGCGCACCGTGCGGCATCAGCCAATCGATTGTGCATTCTGATTGACAGTCGGGGGGAGTCTGGAAACAGTACTGCCTCCTATAGAGCGGGGGTAGTTGTTCACCTTACGGCGACTGCTCTTGAAACGACCAATCTGCTACCCGATTCCGTGTGAACAGCCAGGCAAAGGATGCCGTGGTCCGCGATAGATTCGGTTGACACCGTCTCACCGCTACGTAAGGGGGTCCTCTCCCGCGCAAGCGACCTCGAACCTGTAACCAGTGGAAGTAAGAGCGCGAGTGTCGAGCGGCATGATGACTTACCTGGCTATCTTGCGGTGAGGCGTTGGCTTCTTACGAGCATGTGGCGGAACTTGACGGTGGACCGTTTTTGTCCTAAGTCTTCTGCGCTCACCTCACCGGAGACAGAACAATCAATATCGGTAAAACTTCCTGATGTGACGGAGTCGCCCGTTGTAGTAGTCGACAGCTCTAGTTGACTGTGAATCCACGGCTTCGGGTGAGATGTCCTCGAACGAGAAACTTGCGTGCGGATCCGCGGCCGTGCCGATTGTAACCTACCCTCACTCTCTCTCTCTTCTGTAATGTATGTTTGTGTATCTGTCTCTCTGTTTGCTCGCATCGATGTACTCATCCCATCGACAAAAAGGAATACCAGGTACTTGAATCAGATCACTTTTCACACCTTGTTTTTCGTCTTTTTTCTCTTATATTCACACAAGCATTTTTCTTTCTTTTATTTTTTTGTAACCGGAATGATCTTTTTTTACATACAAGAAAACATTTTCACTCAAATAAAGACACAAGAGATATTTGTGGAGATCCGCATCGGGGAGATTTTTGAGTTATTGACTGTTTTGAATTTCATATAATTAAAAATCATCCAACTCTGTAGACTCATCATAAAAATCATGCAATGCATGTTTTGTAGCTAGTGTAAAAAATTACAGCAAATCGAGCGAGATGATTTAGAATCAAAAATCGAAATACGGCAACATTTTCCGAAACTTTCAGCATCCGGATCGGTCAAAACAAGCAATCTCGAGAATGTTTCTTCTCCTATGAGTACCTATCCTATTACACATGTGTCATATACAAACAAAGACGGCAATCTCCACAAAATGTGGCAACTAATGATGCAAAATTATATATTTGTAGAACACGCATCTTCCGAATAATATTGGACCCATCAATAGCGGCTAAATCCAATACTTTTAGCCG
The DNA here is from genome assembly GCA_944548615.1 of Micropterix aruncella. NCBI lineage: Eukaryota > Metazoa > Arthropoda > Insecta > Lepidoptera > Micropterigidae > Micropterix > Micropterix aruncella. Next base: position 14,671,829 of record OX155976.1, read on the forward strand.
TGTAACCTAACAAGGTTTGCATCAAAAACGGAAATCTCCAATGTTGTTTGTTTCAAACATGGCAACCTCCTAATTAGCCAATCAGAATACAGCAGTTAGTATGGCGGGCACAGTCGATTCCATAACAAACCCAGCAATGTCCACTATGAATCGCAACAAAAACGGCAATCACCTTAAATTCCTTCCAAAGGCCGAAATCTCCAACAACTTATTGCTTATAACTATTTATTTACAACCATTTGTTTAACTTTTTGCGTGTTATCTTAATGTTAACTTAGGAACTTTTATCTGCGTACTGTTTCTATTAATAATAAAACGTTTTTTTTCGTTTTCTGCAAATAACGGTTTTATGGAGATTGCCTCCTTTGTTTTTATATGACACACATGTTAGGAATATATTATGATAGTTTAAAAGAAAACCGCCAGATCCAAATTTAAATATCAAAACCAGCTATATCCTGTTTTCCGATAAAATATTATACTTATTTTACTGTTTAATCTAACAAATTAAAAAAAAAATGCAGTAGTAATTTTACTTATCAAACATTGCATAAATGTATTACATTAATATTAATTGTGTAACTCATTATAAACAGAAAACTAATCTTACTCTAAAATGGACTTATCTGGATCTGACAAAGGTTGTTATTAGAGGGCAAATATACAAATGAGGGAGAATAAAAAACATGTCGGTTTCACCAAACCGAAAAAGTATCCTACATACCCGTAACTTTAAATATTTAATAAATATTATTTCAGAAACGTACTTATAACAAAAACCACATTTCTGTGCATCTTGCGTGTTATTTTTGTGGGATTTTCAGTTTTTCAGGATATTTCTTTTGTTTTCTGTCCTAATAATAATGTTTTATTTCAAGGAATAATTCATAACCTTAAAATACTATGCGGTCTATTCTAGTATAGCTATGGTCAAACTGCCATGTTTTCTTTCTTCTACCTCAGGCGCAGTATCTCAGGTATACATACTGGGCCCGATTGCGTTTCTTTGTGAACCAAAATTGAAATTATTTCAAGCGAACGAGATAGAGCAATACGTTAGAGTGGAATATGAAACGAACGATCGTCGATAAAAACTACCTGTCAAACTTATTCTCGTCTGTCTCGTTAACACGAACTAATTTCCGATTTTAGTTCACGAAGAAACGCAATCGAGCCCAATATTTTTTCTGTATTCTCCCTCACTTCTCTCACATTGAGCTTCGTATAGATGTTTGCTCTGTCGGTGCGTCGTTCACTTCACAAAGTACGGACACAGCGCCGCTGGCGCCATCTACAAAAAGTTTTGCGCACATATCCCCATTTAGGACCATCTACGTTTATCATTATATTTCTTATACTGCATGTTAGAGATAACTATAATTGTCTTATTACAAGTTTTTGCAAAATGCTCGCACACAGCAATGTTCTGTATTTTGCTGTTAACATAAAACTGCTTGACTACCACGGTGAAAGCGGTTTTTTAAGCTTTTGTAGATTTTGGCTTTATTTCCAATTATTTAATAATGGTAAGTGTTGCCCATCATTATTCGTTTTACAGTGTCCTAATATATAACCTGTAGAGGAAGCTGATAAAATACAGGGCCTAAGCGAAACATTTTAGAATAACAAGTAAATATATTAAAAGAAATAAAAAACATGACTGCCATTACAAAAAGTGAACTACTGTATTTAAATTTATTTTTATTATATTTTTTTTATGAAATATTTGTGGTTTATGTATTTATCCATATAGGTACATATATATTTTTTTCGGAACACAGACCTATCACATCACACTAAACAGGATATATTTATGTCAATTTATTGACATTTGGGGATTTCAAAATTTGGACAACTATTTGGATAGTTAAGGTTAACGACACTAGGGATGACATAACGTTTCTAACAATACCAGATATTTCTAAATCGGTTCGAGTGTTTAGAAGTTATGGTGGAATTAGGAAACGGAAAACATACATAGTGGAACCCCGAAAACATTACACTCCTATTTTTTGGGCAACTAGAGCTTTCGACTACAATGGCCAACCCCGTCACCGTTCTGTCTCCTGTGCGGTTAGCGCAGAAGTCCACCATCAAGTTCCGCCACATGCCCGTGAGAGGCCCACGCTTTATCAGCAAGATAGCCAGTATGTTACCCAGCGGGCCGACGCTCGCGCCCTTACTACCAGTTGCAACCAGATTACTCCGGTCTCCCGACTGGTTACGAGTTCGAGGTCGCTTGCGCGGTCCTCTCCCTTACAAAGCGGTGAAACGGTGTCCACCGAATCTATCGCGGACCACGGCATCCTTTGCCCGGCTGTTCACCCGGAATCGGGTAGCCGATGGTCGTTTCAAGAGCGGTCGCCGTAAGGCGAACAACTACCCCCGCTCAATAGGAGACAGTAGTAGAGTTGTCAACTACAACGGGCGAACCCGTCACCTCAGGAAGAATCTCCCGTGAAGTGAGCGCAGAAGACTTAGGACAAAACAATTCACCGTCAAGCTCCGCCACCTGCCCGTCAGAGGCCAACGCCCTACGGCGAGGCTCCGGGAAAGGTACCCAGCGGGCAGCCTTGCCCCCTAACTACCAGTTTTGGTAGGATATCTTCGTCTGGAATTAACCTTCAGGATACCTCCGTCCTCCCGACTGGTTACGGGTCCCAAGTCGCTTACGCAACCTCTACCTGTTGTATTAGACCGGTAATTCAGTTCGAATTTATCGCGGACCTGGGCGTTCTTTGCCCGTAGTGCCAAACGGGATCGAGTGGCCCAAGGTCATTTCAAGAGTGGCATGACAACAGGTGAACATCCACCCCCGCTGCTTAGGAAACAGTATATTTCCATAGTCTCTAGACCCCTTCAGCAATTAGTCAGAATGCACAACCGATTGGCATCGCCGACCGGTGCGCAAACCGTCCAGTGGCGCCGGGATGCAATCCCGCATGGAGAAACCTATCCACCAGCTCTGAGGCATGAGACAATAGGGAACAATAGGAGACAATAGGCTCAATAGGAGACAGTATTGTTTCGAGACTCACGCGACTGTTAGTTAAAATGCACAATCGATTGGCTGACGCTGCATGGTGCCCAAACCGTCCAGAAGATTGACTCCTGGGGGAATCTGGCCCTCAGGCTAGAGTCCTACCCGGGCTCGCAGTTCATACGTGGAGGCCGCCGGATGGGTGTTGACCTCGTGAGTGTGACTGACCCTGAACGAATGGGTCTTCATGACCAACTCCAACAGAGCCCAATAGCTCCCTTTTTGTCGGGCAGTCACGTAAAAAAGTCATTATCTTTTTACAAGACATTTCGTAAGCACTGAGTCTTCTCGCATTTGTAAGCTTGTATTACGGATTGTATTACTTTAGCTGTATGTACGGGTAGTTTACTGACTATCACGTAATTGACCTTTGTATTCCCTCCGTCCAATCTGCTCTCAGTACTTTATCGACTTCCTTCAACCGAATAAATCTACCCTGGGGGTGGCTCGCCTATCCATAGCTAGTCAGGCCTAAACAATTTACATTATTGCTAAAGGAATACCGGGAGACGATGACAAAAGGCCGTCCAGAGCGCAGCAGCAGAGTCTCAACGCCGAATGCATCCTCAGCAAAGAACAGCTCTATGATATGTTCCAGCAGATCCTAGGCATCAAGAAATTTGAACATCAGCTACTCTTCAACGCGTTACTCGTAAGTGCATGTCTTCCTTTTTTACAAGCTTTTATTTATCTTGCAATGTTTGTTAGTATGTTAGTGGGCTCGATTGCGTTTCTTCGTAAACTAAAATCGGAAATTTATTTATTTATTTCTTTATTTATTTAAGAATTAATTACTATAAAAGATTGATTAGCTTACAAAAATAACAGGAACCGAATGGCGAAACCTTAACCTTTTGCTTATTTGTTTCTGTCACCCAACTGGGACTAGCCCGTTCTATGGTGGACAGGACTCTAGTATTACAATCAAGTTTGCTTGATTGCTTGATTGCTTACAAATGTACAAGTTTTAGTAGAAAGCTAATAACACTAAATTGCCCTAAAATGTGGTCTTCATAATAAAATTAAAAAAATTAAAAATAATAGAAGGGGGGGGGGGAGGGGGCGAAGATTAAAATATAGCATCAATATATTTGCTAATTACAAATTACATCACTCCGGCGTACCTACTTGACATCTAACACGTTACTCCACTTACTCCACTTTCACGTTACTCCACACCGCTGCAATCTATTGTTTGTCACAGTGTCAGCAGGCACATATCCAGACTTCAATTTCGGGCGGGGGGGGGGGGGGAGTATTCATTAAAAATACGCGCGATGCACCTATCAAACTTGAATTTACCCGTACAATGAAACGAAAATACGCCGGATTTCCAGGAATTAAATCCCAACTACCCCCTCCCCCCCCCCCCCCCGGATACGTGTCTGACACTAGGTACATAAGTTGCGGATTCTTCCTGATCCAAAAAAAATGGGGAGGGCGCATCCCCTGTCCCGTCTCACCCCAGTGTTAGGTTTTGCTTCAGGATTAACTGGTTGAAATTGGCGTTCCTTGATACCATCCATATTAGAGTCTCTTGATTAATATATATTAATATAATACAAAAATATTACCTTAAAATAACTAACATACTGAAACTACACAGGAATACTACTAAAAATACTACTAGTATACTACTAAGAAATACTACTACACTACTAAGTTTCTTGGGGGGTGAATACACCTTTCTTTTAATATCCGAGCTACCATACTTGACTGTAAGATGTAATTTAATTTCTCTTGATCGGAGATGGCTAAATGGTTGAAGGAATGGTTGGCGGAACGGGTCCATGAAAGGATTACAGGGGACCCGCTTTCATTGCGAAGATATTTCCGGAAAATAGTTACGTAACTCTTACCGTATCTATATCCACTCGGATAGCAAGGCAGCTCTTATGGCACTAGCCTCGAATACCATTAATTCAAAGCTAGTGCAAAACTGCATATCACTACTGAATTCCCTGGGCGAAAATAACAGGGTAATTTTAAGATAGGTTCGCGCCCATGCAGGAATCGAGGGAAATGAAAAAGCCGATGAACTTGCTAAGATGGGAGCAAAGCGAACGTTATACGGCCCTGAACCTTGCTGTGGCGTACCAAAAAGCCTTGCAAACCTAATGCTCAAACAAATATGTTTATAACAATCCGTCAACCACTGGAACAACACGCCAGGGTTGAATCATTGCAAAGCGCTAATTAAGGCTTACGACCGTAAGACGGCCATTGAGGCCTTATCACTAAATAGAAACAATCTACGCATACTGGTAAGGGCGCTCACGGGGCATTGTGGCCTGAACAAACACATGTTCAACCTCAAGCTCAGAGACACAAAAATGTGCAGGTTCTGCCAAAGAGCAGAGGAAACTCCCCTGCACCTCATGTAAAAGCGTAAAAGATACACCCACTCGGGTGGTCATTACCTCCAACCTGAGGAGGTAAAACAATCTGGTGCCAAAAGCCTGTTCTTAAATGAAACGAGGCTTAGCGTAGAACTATAGTAGGTGGCGAACACAATAGATCAGCTATGGTCGCAGTGTTACAAGGCTCACAAAGACCTTAGAAAAGCCCCACTCAACAAATAGAAAATAAAAAAATAATACCTTACTCTTTCTATACATTTTGCAAGTGGCATCTTATGGCCGTTTCCTCATATAACTTCAATGATGAAAAAGTCGTATCTAACTATACCTAATTTTATATTTACAAACTCGTCATATTTGCATATTATGCATATGCAAGCAACGATATCCAGAGAGACATTTTGTTATGGTTAATTCAACTTTATTCTACATAGTACATATGCTATGAGTACAGGCGAGGCCTAGTTAGGATGGCTTTGTAATTTACAATAAATGAACCTTCATAAATTTAATAAAGAAATTTGAATTTGGTTTTATCCTGGGCTTTCTCCAATTCAGCTCATTTAGATTGATTTGGTGAAAATATCTGACAAGTAAGCCAATTTTTGCATTAAAATAATGACAAATTATTTACTAATAATTACTTTAGTCCATTGTTTGTCTCTCGTACCCCCTCATCAACCCCGCGTAATCCTGGGGGTACGCGTACCACTTATTGGGAAACACTGGTCTACAGCCTATAGCTACAGCACAGCCTACAGCTGCACTGTGCTTCTACATTCGGCCAATACAATGCCTACTACTAGAGTTGTCGACTACAGCAGGCGAGCTCGTCACCTTAGGAAGTTTTAACGATTAGTCGTTCTATCTCCCTGGAGTGAGCGCAGAAGACTTAAGACAAAAACAGTACACCGTCTAGCTCCGTCACAAACCCGTAAGAGGCCAACGCCTAAACTGCGAGATAGCCAGGAGTGTTACCCAGCGGGCTTACACTGACGCCCTTACTTCCAATTGCGACCAGATTACTCCAGTCCCTCGATTGGTTACGAGTTCGAGGTCACTTGCGCGGTCCTCTCCCTAACGAAGCGGTGAAACGGTGTATACCGAATCTATCGCGGACCACTGCATCCTTTTCCCGGCTGTTCACCCAGGATCGGGTAGCTGATGGTCGTTTCAAGAGCAGTCGCCGTAAGGTCCGCAACCACCCCCGCTCTATAGGAAACAGTACTGCTTCCAGACTCCCCCGACTGTTAGTCAGAGTGTACAGTCGATTGGCTTACGCCGCACGGTTCGCAGACCGTCCAGGAGCGCTAGATGAAATTGATTCCCAGGGGAAATTAACCATTAGGCCAGAGTCCTACCCAGGACTTCATGCGTGGAGGCCATCGGAAAGGTGTTGACCCGTGAGTGTGATCAACCCTGAACAGAATGGGTCTTCGTGGCCAACTCAGCAAGGGCCCATTAACTCCCGCCTAGTACGGTGCCTGTACAGTTACTCAATGCCTAGTAAAGATAGATAATATTTCTTATTGCTAATTTCAGTTGGATTCAGCGGATGAACAAGCGGCTGCTATTCGGAGAGAATTGGACGGCCGAATGCAGAGAGTCACGGAAATGGAAAAGGTATTGTTTTGATTTAATAAATAGAAATATATCATGTGGCTATAAATATGTCCTGTCGCTGAGTTGCTATCAATCCATGTGACGGGATTTTTCATGGATTCGACAAAAGTTGGCGCCAGTTAATTCACGGTCCGAGCCATGACTAAGCCGCTCAGTATATTCTCAGTTGTTTAGTCTATGTTAATATGGACGTACGACACTCGAAGCAAAGCCAACAAAGCCCTCCCGATTGTGTTTGACTACAATCCAAAAGTCATTTGTGTATCTCACCTTTAAAGTCTTCAATAACCTTCCGAAGTCAATACTAGATTTAAATAAAAAAATGTTTGAACATATTTAAATTTAAATAAATTTATTTAAATTTAAATATATTTATAATATATTTAAATATATTTAAATTTAAATTAATTACAGAATCTGATATATGTAAAACTCTACTCGATCTTAAAAGTGACACAGCCCCGGGACCTGACGCTATTAGCGGCAGCTCACTCCGAACTATCCACCGCTACATAATAAAACCACTAACATACTTGGTTAATTTATCAATTCAAAATGGCGAATTTCCAAAACAATTTAAGGTGGCTAATGTAACTCCGATATACAAAGCAGGTGTCAGAACAGATCCCAAAAATTACCGACCTATATCTGTGCTTAATAGTTTAAGCAAAGTCATGGAAAAAATTGTAGCCAAACAACTGACACACCATCTTGAACAAAACGGTATTCTATCAGACGGTCAGTACGGCTTTAGACCAGGTCGAGGAACGTCTGAAGCAATCTTGGCTATCACAAAGTATGTGACAGAAAATATTGATGCAAATAAGCGATGTCTAGGAATTTTTCTTGACCTGGCTAAAGCATTCGATACAGTTCCACATGACAAACTATTAGAAAAGTTAACACAACTTGGTTTTGGTGACATCGAGATAAGTTGGTTTACTAGCTACATTACGGGAAGATCACAAAGAGTGAAAATTGACGATGTTCTAAGTGATGGCTTGCCTTGCAACTACGGTGTTCCCAGGGAAGTACGTTGGGGCCTTTACTTTTTCTCGTGTACATCAACAACTTTTGTCAACTGGAAATAACTGGCTCTGTTCTGTCATTTGCTGATGATACGGTGTTACTTTTCCAAGCAGACACATGGGAGTTAGTATTCGGCCAGGCAGAGACTGGATTAAAAGCAGCCCATCAATGGCTAGACAAAAACTTGCTAACACTCAATAGGGAAAAGACGAAGTATTTGACCTTTAGTATCGACAGGAGGCAGCAGCCATCACCTGAATTGCAACTTATTCTGCACGAATGCAATTATGATAACTACTGCAACTGCCACCCATTGGAAAAAGCATGTCAAATAAAATACCTAGGAATCACTATTGACAATAACCTAAAATGGTATGACCATGTTGACATCACAGCGTTAAGAATGAGAAAACTAATGTATGTATTTAAAAATATTCGAAACGTCTTTGAAATCAATGTCTTGAGGACGATATATTACGCGTTAGCTCAATCTCTGCTAATATACGGACAACTAGGCTGGGGTGGTATGGCCAAAACAAATCTGGATCCTCTGATAAAGGCCCAAAAGGCCTTGATTAGGGTTATAGCCAGGAAGCCATACCGCTACTCCAGTGACCAGCTCTACAGGGATTTTATGGTGTTGGATGCAAGACAGCTATACGTACGGCAGGTCTTGATATGCTACAGGAAAGAACTCCAACGGGACAACAGCAAGCCGACCAGTAACGCCCATAGACACGACACAAGACATAAAGACAGACATGTACAACCAAAAATGAGAACGACCTTTGGACAAAGACACTATATTTACCTAGCGAAAAAACTCCATAACATATTTACCACGCAATTAGGCCAAGCTACAATCATTCAAAATGACGCTCACTACAAAAGACTGGTAACATTATGGTTATTACACTCGACGAGGGAGCACTGTGAGTCGTTAGTAACTAACGTTATTAAATAGGTGCACAGATGATTTATATTACTTATTATTGTTATTATTATCTCATTAGCCTCATAACTGTATTCATATATCTCCCATATATATTATATCTCATTTAATTTAATAAATATTTTTATTTAACATATATACCTATATACTATAATAATTATACCATATACACTTGTAGGATTTCCCAAGATTAAATAAAATACCTATACACCCGGCAGATGAACACAGTACTAAATATCACCTCAATACAGGCTCTGCCTAGTGAGGTGATAAAATCCCGCCGAAGCCGCACCTTTAGTAAATTTCCAGGGTTCACATTTTGTATGTACGACTAAATGATGTAAAATATACTATAGGAAATTTAATCATGTAATACTAGGGATAAATAAATAAATAAATAAATAAATAAATAAAAAAAAAAAATATTGTAGTTATACACTGGCTCATCACACATGCAATTTATAGATTGTTGTGTTACATACCTAACTGTTTCCTTTTTTCGTTTCGTTCTCATAACGTGTTATATAACATAATTGTTTAATTACTTTTTCTCTATTTATTAACCTTAATAGTTTATTTATTTATAAATTATTGATTTATGTTATTTTTTACTCTACTGTATATTTACTCTTATATTTTGGACTGGTAGGTTAGTAACTTACCACTTAATTCAAATTTATATGTAAAAAAAATCGTTTGTGTCACTCCAAGAATTTCCCGGCTAGCAGACAACCCCCCGCTTGCCAAAACACCTAACCCTCCCTTTCAACCCCTCCCAAATCCGTCCCTCTTCAACCCCCCACCCTCCTTTCTCCCATTCCTCGCTCCACCCCCCTCCCCCTACACCGCCCTCTGCCTCCTTCTTTCACCTTCCACCCCCACATTCTCCTCCCCTTCACATCGACTTACCCCCCTCCCAACTACCTCTCTTCCCCCCTCCCCCCACCTACTTCCCCTACCAATTCCCCACCCCAAACCTCCCCCCTTAGGTCACCCTCCTCCCCTCCCTCTTGCCTACCGTTCCCTCTCTCCCCTCTCCTCCTCTCCCCCATTCTTCCCCCTCCCCTTCCCCACAACCTCTCACCCTTCCATTTCCCTTCATCCCTCCCACTCTCCCCCCCCCTCTTTCATTAATTTGATTTGTGTAGTATTAAATTCGGAGTCACGAAGAAACTCCGGGGGGTAGCAGGCTATCTAAAACTAAAATATTACAAAATATTTATTTATATAATACCTATGCAAACATTATTACATTATCATGTGTTTATGTTATTACTTTTTCCAAATTTATGTTGGCTGGAAACAGTTAGTTACAGCTTCGAAAGCGAAACGCAGCTAAAATTAATGTCGTTTTCACAGTTGTTTTTACGAAAACTTTATTTATTGGACGCTTACAGTTTTACAGTTGTGGAAGAAAAAAAGCGTCGCGTAAGATTTTTTTTAACCAGTTAGTGGGTCGCGATCTAAAAAAGGTTGAAATACACTGCTCTTGAGTGTAGAGTTTGGACCTGAAGAGAGTGGGGACATCACCGGCATAATAACCACCTATTCTTTTCCAGAATCGAAAACTGATGCCTAAGTTTGTGCTGAAAGAGATGGAATCCCTCTACATAGAAGAACTGAAATCTTCCATCAACCTCCTGATGGCGAATTTGGAGTCTTTACCTGTCTCAAAAGGCAGTGCGGACTCCAAATACGGCCTACAAAAACTCAAACGCTATAACCACAGGTAATTTAATGGATTTTCTATTGTTTTCTTCATATTTTTAATATATAGTTATTAGGTTATTGCAGATATTTGGCTTATTATTTCTAAATTGACGAACACAGTTTTGTTCAGAATACTATAAAATAGCCGTATATCTGTAATATTTATTTTTATTGTCGAAGTCTTAAGAAAACTGAAGGCATAAACAGAAATAACTGCCGATGTGAGATCTGATGTGTTTTTTAGAATGCTTTTGTTGTTGGTCCCTATACCTTTACATGTTTTACATGCTTATAAACGATAATAACACTAAACATATATTTAACACATTGAATGCCAACTACGCAATACTGCATAGTTGGCAGGGGGTTTAGGTGCCGAATACGTAATATTACGTAGATCGACAGATTTAAGATCGAAGATCTTTAAACTTAAAGGAAGTACCTAGCTGTATGTATTGTTGGTGTCTAGAATACGAGATATTTTTTTTTTATTTGTCGTGTGGGGCTTTTCCAAGGTCTTTATGAGCCTTGTAACACTACGACCATTGCTGATCTATTGTGTTCGCCACCTACTATAGTTCTGCGCTAAGCCTCGTGTCATTTAAGAACCGCAACATGCTTTTGGCGCCAGATTGTTTTACCTCCTCAGGTTGGAGGTCATGATCACCCAAGTGGATGTATCTTTTACGCATCAGCGGGCCACACTCGCTCATGAGGTGCAGGGGAGTTTCCTCTGCCCCTTGGCAGAACCTGCACATTTTTGTGTCTCGGAGCTTGAGGTTGTACATGTGTTGAGGTTGTACATGTGTTTATTATTGGTTAACACCATAACTGAAGAAGAGAGTAGAAAAAGAGTAGCTTTATTTTTAAGTAGTATATAAAACGACACATTTATGACAGCATCCTTCAGAAAATGGCGACTTTGAACAGAGATCATGAACAATTGAATAACTTTAAAATCTTCACTTGTAACACAATAAAACATTACAATTTATGGGGCTAAACATAGACTAAACTAAACGTATTCTAAATATCTATAAAACCGCCTATTCGTTATCGTTAGTGAATCCTATAAACAAGAATAAGGACATTCTATAATATAAAGTGCAGTGCAATTTGATAGAGGATGGCAATCGTCATTCCTTAGGTGACCCTCTCAACAAATACTCCAAGGGCATAACAAGGTACATAGCTGCTGTGAATCCTTGATTCAAAACCACCCATCCTATCATTCCCTGGATACACAGCTCTAGATTTCGTCCCATTTTCCCTGTACTGGACATTAAACACAGAATTGTTTATAACCGCTGTACTGAACATTAAACATAGAAATGTTTATGTCCGCTGTACTGTATTGTATCTTTAGGATGCTCACATCAGCTGTTTTACTTTAAACGAATTCTGTATTCACTTTTCCGTGGACTTCAATACTTTGAACTACATTGGTGTTGTGGTGTTTGATGCATTATGATGCAAATTGTTGTTATGAATTGATCCGTTTTAGCATGGATTGAAAATGTCGTAGTTACATCCTAATAAAAAGGCGTAGTTCTTGATTTATTGGTTGTTGTTAGACTGTCTGACCGGTCAGTTGACATTGTGGCAGTGGGTGAGATATTCCCAAAATTATGAAATGCATGTGTCTGTGACGCTGTTAAGACAGATGAATACACCTAAAATATTAGCCATGGGGCAGTATACTGTCTTGTCATTGGTGTCGGCATTTATTATATAGGGTATTGGATTGGTCATTGCCAGCTTTGGCAGCTAAGATTTTACAACTAAACGTCACGCGTAGAGGGCACTCATTTATTTATTTATTTATTATGGCAATATATTTATTTATCAAAAAATAACATCTAACTTCAATATTAAAAACCCACAGCAAGTTGTGTCACGCTTATATGTGATATTATAGGCCCCATGCCGCCCAACTAAGAGATTGTTCCAGTGCTGTTACAGGATTGTGCCAGTGACTTGTTCCAGGGCAAACATTTTTATAAATAGTTACAAGAACAACTTTTTTATAAATAGTAGGAATTTTGTAGGAAAATAAAGGTCGCCCTGCGCCCTGCGGCGGGTATCTTGAAACGATCGCGCGCCGATATATTTAAGTAATTCAAGAATAATTTAAAACAATTTTATCTTAGGAACTATGCACAGAAATATTTTAAACATTGAATAAATAGCAGAAATTGAATACATTGCAAAGTCCAGTGACAAGTAGTGACAACGCCACCTAACTTGGCCGGGACCTGTTCTAAGGTGAACATTTAATTCTGTGCGTGATTGTTCAATACTGTGATTATTACAAAAACAAAATATTTTTGTAACAAAAAAATAAAAATAAAAAATAAAATTGTCGTAATAAAATAATTATTAGATCACAAAAGAATAAACATGCAACAACTACCTTAAAAACTATTAAATACTTAAAATTAGTTAACGGTGGTTGATAAGTGGAAAATCAGCTCCAGATATAATACTACAAATCGATATGTAGACTTATCTAGCTGAAAGTTCGCAGCACTGTCTGCTAGCGTAGCGCAAGATCTCGATATCTCCACTTATCTAGGTTATGGTTACTATTTAGGTCCACTAATAAGTTTCCACAAATCAAAAATGGTGGACGAGTTGAAACTTTAAAAAAACAAAACGCGTTTATCTTAGAACTACTAAATTCGAGTTATCGAGTTATAATTGTAAGGCGACGATATACAAAGACACAACAGCTGTTTTTATTTAAAATGGTATATATGACCCACTGCTACGATTACCCGGCCAGACTATTCATATATCAAATTCCAAATTATCAAACAATTATACATCAAAGGAAGAAAGAACTACACCTTTTTGAAATGTAAATTGCAATTATGAAATGATATGTTGTTGTAAAATAATTGAGGTTGTTTGGAAAATAGTTTCTTTTTATCGGTTGATTATAAATATTCCTCTTCTACTCAAAGAGGTATAGCAGGTTCCCAAATAAGACTGAACCAAAACAAAAACTGCAACGTTGAAAATGAATAAGCGAAATTGATTTTAAAAGCCTACCATCTTAAATATTTTATTGGAACTATGTACTTCAAAATAATGAGGTATAAAAATACAAAAAGGATACAGAATAATGTGAGATTTTGCTTTAGGATTCCTTCAAGTCATCACGGGTCACCATTCCTTGCCAAGGCTTTCATGTTAGGTATGAGTAAAAGAAGGTAGCTTCATCTTGCGACCCAATGACTCAAGTACGTAATAAACAGCCGCGATATCTGTACTCGCTTATAGTTGGGAAGCCAGCGACAAAAAAGTGCAATAGTTTTGGAAAAGCTGATGCTTTTATTTTGGACAGTATTTTGGACATAGAATTCCGGGGTACAGTCAGCGGGACAGATTCTGGGACACCTGGCCATCGAACGCGTGGCGTCAGCATTTTTATATCATTATATTGCGACCATTATATTGCGCGGCAGTTGACCGATGCGTCAACGACCGATGCGAGACATGTATGGAGATGCTGACGCCATGACGCGTTCGATTATGAAGCAGTATGACCTCATGTTTTGAGTTCTTTATTGCATCCACTGGGCCCGATTGCGTTTCTTTGTAAACTAAAACTAAAATTAGTGAGTGGAATATGAAACGAACGATCGTCGATAAATACTACCTGCCGAACTTATACTCGTCCGAATGAATTCGAGCATATTTCGTGCGGTGTACGATTTGACCTTGGCGGGCAGTTTTAATGCGAAAAAGTGACAACCGGTCATCTCACGCCGCTCTAGCTCTCGTTCACACGGACTAGTATCCGATTTTAGTTCACGAAGAAACGCAATCGAGCCCACTGTCTACCGATGAATTTTCAGCTTTTCCAAAACGTTTTGGGAGTACTAATTGAAATTACGCCTTTTCTAGTACGCCAGCGCCAGGTGTCCCGGAATCTGACCTGCTGACTGTACCCCGGCATTCTATCGCCAAAATACTAGCTGACATGAAAGTATCAGCTTTTCCAAAACTCTTGCTTTTTTTGTCGCTGGCTCTTGTGCTATTATGATAACCGACATAACCGTTCAACACGGGCGCGTGATCAATTTGCCATCATTCACAAACGCAAAACTTCAAATTTTCAGTGCAGTTACTCCTATTATTCTGCAAATGTATGGAATCTGTTGGTAATGTCATTGCGATCTAGATCAATTGGAATATTTCAGAGGGAGCCTGGTTTAGAAAGCCAAAAAACATGTTTTATGTTTTATTAAAACTTGAAACTGAAATCTATTCTTAAATCTTTTTTATCAGTTTGATTAAGAGGGTCCGGAGCCTATGCCGTTACACAAATGTAGGTAATTTACGCTTGCCGGCAGCGGCCACGCACATGTGTGTAAATCGCATATATTGACAACGCTGAACAGACGGTCGCCCGCCAAAGCGAAGTAACCTGCATTTTATAATTTTATTGCTCATTGCAAATAACAAAAACCGCAAATTGTGATAAAAGCAAATCCTTTTGCACACGTATTTATTAGACCAAAATAGTCGATTTGACCTGCCGTTCCGACGTATTTGGCCCAGCGGACTAAAAATAGCGGCCGTTTTTCAAGATGGTCGCTAATAAACCAAAATGATTTTTCTCATGCTGATTTTATTGACCCATGGGCCTTTTCGGCTATTTTGGGGTCGTATATTTCAAATGTGGCAATAAAAATAACTTTAGTTAATTTTGAACAGGATTATAAACATTTTTAACGAGTATTTACTTTTACGTTACCGTTATGTTATACGCGTCTTTTTCGAGTATTTGCACACCGGAAAAGACGAATATAATGTCTTTTGGCCTGAAACAAAAAAAAATCTAAGATATTAATTTTTATATATGTATTTTGAAGATAAAGTAAAAAAAATAAGTATAAGTTATTTTTATTAATTTTTATAAAGATTTAAAGAAATAAAATAGATTGTCGATAAAAAGTTTTGTATTTAAAACTAGCAAAAGAATGTATAAAAATATATTTTTTCTTTTTTTTTTAGTTCATATAGAGGAAAATTCGATCAATCAAGAAGTTGTTTTTTATCACTGACGCAAAACTGAAAAATCTAGTTTTGAGAAAAACGCATATAGAGTTTCCTTTAAAGAAACTAGTAAGTTATTTACAACTTCAGCAATCTGACACTATCAGCTATTCCAGAGTTAAAAGATTTATGAATAGATTTCAACTTAAGGTTTTAAAAAAAACATGCAAACATGTTTTTTTGGCTTTCTAAATCAGGCTCCCACTTAACGACCCCTACAGTTGTTTTAACGATCACTAAAAGTTGATTTTTAGAATCTAAAGATACCTATATTATTTTAAGTTAGATACTTGTTAATTTAGTTATTATTATTGTTTTTTTATTTGTTTATAAATTTTTATTTGTTGTTATTTAGTTTTTTTTTTAATTTTGGATATTTTATTTTAATTTATTTAAATAGTGGTATGTCCTGAAAACCAGGTTGAGATAGCCATTACAAAAAGTGAGCTCGATTGCGTTTCTCTTGAACTAAAATCGGAAATTAGTTCGTGTGTACGAGACAGAGCAGTACCTAGCTCAGAGCGGAGTGTGAAATGAACGGTTGTCACTTTTCCGCGTTAGAACTACCCACTAAAGATAAAGCAGCTAAATCTAACACCACACGAAATGTGTTCAAACTTATTCGGGCGTCTATAAGTTTGACAGGTAGTTTTGGTGCGGGAAAATCGACGACAGTTCATTTCATATTCCGTCCTAACGTTTCTACGTTCTCTGTTTCGTTCGGTTGAACTAAGTTCCTATTTTAGTTCACAAAGAAACGTTTTTTGTCTATTTTTTGTATTGATAGTTGCAAATAAATAATTAAATATTATTATAATGGTAATTATATTATTTGAAAAAAATATATAAGTACTATACATGAAAAAAAAATTGATTTCTCTTAGCAAATAATAGGAATTGTTATTAATTTAATTCGACTGGGATTTCTAGCATCGCTCTGCACACCCATATACGCCTACAACAAAATGATCAAAAAACTTTATTGTACAGTTTGAAATGCTCTATGAAAAAAATATTTAAAAAATCACTGCTCTATCTTGAATCTCACCGCCTAAATTGAATTGACTATTTTTCAAACACCTCGATACCATTCATGCATACGACTGTTCCAGCATCTCTTCTCTCAACTAAAACATCTTCTTTTCTCTTTCTCTCTCTTTCTGTCCTGCAATATACATACCCGTCCATCACCGAATCGTGGTTATGACACATTTGTTTAAAAAATACCCGAACGGCACCACAATTCAGGAAGTATAAGTAATAATTTCCTACATATTTAAAATATAGGAGTGCGTGTGCAAACATTAGTTATATTTAAATAAACACTGTAGTGTCAATAGCACTGAGTTATCAAGTGAATTTTGTACAGCTTTAGCACTGTTGGGTGCGGTAACTACGACTTTCCGAGGCACTACGTGACACACGTACGGGATGTCTACTAGAATACATTGTTAGTCTGGATACACAATGCATTATGAAACTGAAGACTATCACGGTTGTTTAACATTATAAATAAGAAAATGTATTGAAGGAAATGAAAAACACAACTGCCGTTACAGAAAGTTAACTACTGTATATATAATTATATATAGAAAAAAGAAATATTTGTGGTTTAAGTATTTAATCATAAAGACACACACACACACACTAGTAGTACACACACAATAGTACGGTTGGTTGTAAGGGATTATCGTATGATAATAAACTCAGTCATTATGAATTGTCACTTTTTTTTTACGTGTCCGGGATTTTTAGGACATGTCTCTCCAAAAATATGCGTTTGTGGGGCCCTGGGCTAATATTACTTGGGGGCCTGCCTAATTAATCAACTAATTGCCATTTGACCAAAAAACTGTTTTCGTAGACAATATATAAAAAAAGAGGACAATACAATATTTTATTTGTTTAATATGACAGACACACAAAAATAAAAATAACTAACACACACAAACATTTAACTTTTCACTAAAACAGACAAAACAACATTAATACTCATTGTAATAATATCTAAATTAGTAGCTTAATTAAGCAAGTAGTAATATTATTTGTAAAGCTAGTTAATATAAGTAAAATTTAAACAAACATTCATTACTAGTTACCTATTCACAAGGCATTAGCCTCGGTAGGAACTCAACTGCTATACATAGATGTTATTTCTATGAATAAAGATTTAAAAAAAAGGTATTGCAAAAGAATTTGTCGCTAGCGGTCCACCCCATCTACCGAGAAATTGATACATGAAGCTTGTTCGCTGCGAATGACTGCGTTTGCGAGAAAATACACGGAAAACAAGCGGCGGGGAGTCCCCCGGAATAGATTCGAGAATTTGATCTCAGGGTTCTCAGGGTTATGATAGGATTTTTGAAAATTTGATATTTTGTTTTTTAATTCACAATATTGTCCATTATTTTCAATGGAGGCTGGGGCCCTTTATATCCACGGGGCCCTAGGCTGCAGCCCAAAAAGACCTTATATAGATCCGCCCCTGCATTTTGTAGATCCTGGTGTGTGATACAGGTTGATAGTTGTGGGCAGGATCGGAGATGGTCTTCATCCTACAGTGTACCACATATGCATATAGGGTTCTCTGCATAGCCCCAGCGAATGAGATTATCCTGGCATCTTGTCACACCTACCCTCAGTCTGTTGAGACTGCGCCAGGTGGTGTAGGGGAGATGAGACCCCGGTGCTATCTGTTCCTTAACATCCTCGCCAATGTCACAATAAGGAGTATAAACAAACTAACAATCAAACATAATTCGGGTAGATACATGCAAATTGAAAACCAGAAGTTGAAACTTAAAGGAAAGTCGTAGTTATCGTCATCAAACCATAATTCCAATCCTTCATACACAATAGTCAAGCTTAAACGAGTTAATTTTCTAGAGAAAAAAATATATAAATATTTAAAACACCTTGTTTATATGTACATACGTAATAATACTGTCCAGTGATTTGTTTCAGCATGCGTAATGATATGTGTTTGTTCGTGTGTGCATTGGAATGGTTAGGTTTGTATTTTTAGTGTATTTAAACGTGTTTGTATTAATTGTGATTGTGTAAAACGAGCGAAACGACCGAACACTACGAGCGCTGTCGCATAACTGATGAATTTCATATGACCTTACTCCCGATTCTATATCTTTCTACCTAGTTTTGCATTGTTTCTCGAGGGCGAAAATACTCGATATTAGGCAACTGTATTGTTAAAAAACTGCTTTAATTTTCAATGGCGCCCAAGCAGAGTCATTGTTCCCTGCTAAGAACACAAGATCGGCGCAGATACCACATTATACAGTGCCCGGGAGATTTACGTCGTTTGGATAACACCGCGAGCTAATGGGCCCTTGTTGAGTTGGCCACGAAGACCCATTCTGTTCAGTGTTGGTCACACTCACAGGTCAACACCCATCCAGCGGCCTCCACGCATGAAGTACGAGCCCGGGCAGGACTCTGACCTTAGGGCTAGTTTCCTCTAGGAGTCAACCTTCTGGCGCTCCTGGACGGTCTGCGCACCGTGCGGTATAAGCCAATCGATTGCGCACTCTGAATAACAGTCGGGGGAGTCTGGAAGCAGTACTGTTTTCTATAGAGCGGGAGTGGTTGCTGACCTTAAGGCGACTGAAAGATTCGGTTTACACCGTTTCACCGCTGCGTAAGGGAGAGACCACGATATTCTTATTAAGAACCCATTTTATTCTATTTAATCCAAGCGTATGAGGTTTTCACAGGAAAAATCCGGAAGTGTTTTTAACACCGGTTTTTATATGTTTTAGGATGAATCCGATTCTCAACTTTGCGACCTCGCCAGAGGTGAGCTTATTTCAGGAATTGCAAAAAAAATGCATTTAATTTAGTTTTCGCTTATAATTCACAAATGATGCATTTTTTATAACGATTATTCTGTACAAAATTAGGGCAGACAAAATTTCCTACAATTCATATATACCGACTTAATTCCTTCGATGTACCAAACTGCCGCTAAAGCGCGCTCAAAAATGGTAATTTTTGTCTTTTAGAGAAATACGCAGAAAATGGCATTTTGAAAGTGCGGTAGATCCGCGACATGAACTTTATATGCCCAAAATCTATTATATTATGATCACTTGGATTCGGGTAATATGGTACTATGGTAATATGGGTCAATGAGGTACTATGTCAGCGGCCATTAGGGCAAGTGACAAAAAAATACCATTTTTGAGCGCGCTTTAGCGGCGGTTTGGTACATGGGAGGAATTAAGTAGGTACGTAAATATGACTTGTAGGAAAAAAAAACTACTTTAATTTTGTACAAAATAGTCCTTATCAGGATATAGTTTATTTGGGAATTATAAGCGAAAAACTAAATTAAATGCAACAATTTAGCGGCTTTTCGTGATTCCTGAAGTCAGCTCACCTCTGGTGAGGTCGCAAAGTTATAAATCGGTATCAGCATCCAAAAATACAAATAAAACCACTGAGAAAAATACTTCCGGATTTTTTTTCTGAAAACTACAAGCTTAGTTCTCATATGCTTAGACTAGTTAGAGACATTGATAATATGAAAT